>CM066033.1:881119643-881643218 GCA_033557465.1 Ichthyophis bannanicus | reverse complement strand
ACAAACACACATGCCACATACGGGTCGAGGCCTGCGCACAATTGAGGGGCATGCGAGGTCTGGTGGAACAGGTGCATGATATGCACTGGTTTCCAGGGCCACATACTCGAGCATCTGCTGCAGGCCCCCTGTGGGTGAGCTACATATGAGGGCATGTAGACTCGAGGCGTTGTAAGCTAAGACCCCAAACACATCACATGTCCCCCCCCCCAACATAGCCCTCATGCAACACAGGTGGCCCCCAAAAGAGAAAGACATATGCTGGCACAATGTTGACATGTGACAAACACCCTCATTAAGTTATGTCCAACCTCCCACATAATGGCTGATTGGCACATCAGAAAGTATTCAGTGTACATGACAAATATCATCTAGAGCTGAATGATTGTATGCTAACAGGTAGCAGGGACACATGAACACAGAGAAAATACAAAGCACACAACTCCCTGAAAGGTGCAGACATAACACCGTGCAGTATGTCCCCTTGCATTGTTTGTTTGGTGGACAGTGTTTGGCTACCGATAGCATGGTCCATGCAATGCTGAAGTGTAGGAGGACAATGGACACCCACACCAAATATAATGGCCTAATGAGACTGTTGTCAATGCAGGGGGTAAAACAGGACTCTGCAAATGTGCACTGCACCGCGTGGACAGACATGCAGAGTGTCACATCTGTACAGTAAACATATACAATAACTAGCATGTCCAGATGCAAATGATGGTCAGACAGCCTACAGTGAACCACACAGAGCCATAGGTCCACATGCAGTGTCTCACAAACATAGTTATTGAGAAGCACAGGCACCAGCTGTACACAAACATGGTACAGTGATGCCACACATGAATCTAAGCACCCCTGGCCCCTCCACACATCTAACAAGGATGGTGGCGGACATGAAAGTGTGTATGTGGCAGAACCTGCACCTTGTTCAGGTGTGGGGCAGGTGGACATAGACAATTGGATCCCTCCATGTGTGCCCCCGTGCCACAAACATGGCTGTATGCTGATGTTGAAACCCACAAAGTAACATATCATGTGTGCCATGTCACACACATGGGACACACCTATACACTAACCAACTGTGGAAGGATGTCAGAAATACATAGATTATGTCAGTCCCTGATGCGCACAGTGTCCCAAAAGCAAGGTGTCCTTGACAGCCAAAAGATCATCGCAAAACACACCATGCAAACCTGGCCATGCACAGTAAAGTGCCATCGTCCAATATGACACAGTCCATGAAAGTCCATCTGTGTCCCTGTCAGCAGCACGACACACAGCCACAGCATGGCACACACTGTGTGTTGTACAGGTCTATCATGGGTAAGTCAGCGGTCAAAGAGCAAAATTGTCCATCACAGGCCTGTGTGCCACCAACATAGGTCAAACATCCAATGGCACATCTCCCTGGAAAGAATAAGATGAACGTCAGTCCCACAACAGACGTTGGATGGTGAGCCAGATGCCGTGGAGGAAATGGTGCTGTTATGTCACCTGCCCTGTGTCACGAGAGGAGAAGTATGGTATTGTTAGACACCTTGCCAAAACAGAACAGATTGCCAAGAATCACAATACACAAAATACAGACCAAAGGGATGCAAAGTCACAAATTACAGCAGATGCATATAAAAAAAAAGGAGATGAGCGCCAACAGTACATGTAAATGCAGGCATGGCTGTCACATGGATATGGTTATGTACAATCCCAGGTCACACGGGCATCTCACAGCTACACACTATATGCATCTGTTTGTGTCTACAGCGATGCTACATAACATGTCCATGTGAGGATCATAAACCCCAGGACAGGTACAGCCAGATGTAATATCAAATTCGCAAAGTTAAAACAAACCCTATGTGTGCATCATGCGGCCCTCATCAATTCCTCCAAGTACTGCATAGCCACATCAGGTCACAGCGAAGGGAGACAATGTCAGCCAGACATGTCGATTTACCATGTACATCAACTGTTGATGCATCTCCACAGCATGCCTACATATGAGAGAAATAAATGTTGCTCAACACCTGTCTCTCAAAACACAAGACACATTGCTGCTCACAGCTCACCACACATGTGGACCATGGTGACAAGGCAAGCAGCACAACAGTAGAGGTAGTACACCCCACCATGCCCCCCAGGTGCACACACCCATGAGAGCACGTGATAATGTACCATGCCTGGACAATGCTGGAGGACATATTCAAAACATAAGCGCAAACACACACACAGTATGCGTTGGTCAGGGGCACAGCTGAAAAACATGGGCTGAATGTGCACAAGTGCAAACCTGTGCACATCATGGCCAAGTCACATGCACATATACCTTGGTGATGTCTGATCTAAATATGATGGTGTAGACAGAAAATGCAGTATCCGTAAAACACGACAACCAAAAACACATCTAACTCTGCTGTACATCTGACTGAAAAGGTGTCCCTGCGAACATACTGTACACAAACACATGGGGAGATGGGTCACCACCCCAAAATATGGGTAAGGGAGGCTGTCAGGGGAGAGTTGTACAACACCAGCTGCCTCATATGACACATGACAGGCGACATGTTGCTCCCATGAACCCATGTACGCACAATGTAGCTGTAGATCCACCTACCCTGGACCACAGCATCTTGGACGATGGGCCCTCATGTGCCAATGCTACAGTGGAACAGCATCCTCATGAAGCTGGTCCTGTGGAGAGGGAAACAAACCATCACAAAATATATGTCATGTCCCATCTGTGAAACCCACAGTACACAGCAATGTCAACAGCTGGCAGACCCCACAACCTGACCCAACGACTGACTGTTCACCCTCACACTGTACTGATATACCACATGGGAGAGGCAGCATGTAGACGTATGATACCAATGAAATGTCCCCCTATTACTCATTTGCCCCCACCACCCTTGGTTGCACCTCACACCTGTCTAAGGAGGTGTCTGCAAACACCATGTGTGAAACACATCCCAAGGTCGCACTATTAGTCTGTGTTGGCCAGGTTGACAACATTACCCCCTCTCCGTGTCTATGACTCCCCTAATGTTGTTTGTTAGTCCATTGTACATACCTGTGACACCTGGTAATATGCTGTACCACCCCCTGTATCCACTGTGCAAAGGAATATTATGCAGTGTACATCCTGTACATCAATGATTACTTAGATATGTGCACTGATCATGTGCCTAAATACATGGCAATGTCATCACCATGTGTACCAGACAACACCCCCATGTCTGTCTTTCATCAGACCATGATGGCGTCATGTCAGCCCACTGGGTATCAGGGAGAATGTTAATCCATGGAGAGGCTATATGTGCACCTGCACCACATATCACCCAAATAGGTCTGTGTGTGTATGTCAACATAACATCCCTTGCCAGTGTAGACAAGGCATATGTGGCTGTGTACTGTGCTAACCTGACCGACATACAGCATGTACCAGAGCCATGACGTAGATGTTCAGATAGTATCACCCACATATGCCACTCTTTATTTGCTAAATCGGTAAACTAGCAAACATATACACACATGCAGCTCTACAGTGGGGTCCTGTAATCCACCCGTTCATGATGTGACCCGCTGCACATCCGTATGTGTGTACAGTGAGAATACTGCAATGTATGACACCTCACTATATAAGATGAAACCAATGATATCGACCCCGGGCTGCACACTGACTATGTCCACATGCCTCACCCTAGCCATGTATGTGCTACGTAAATCAACATACCATATGGTACCGTTTGTTGTGGCAGCAACACCTGTCACATGTAATCTATCCCATCATGGGTATGCAGTCATGCGCATGTGTACTGTGCTATGTAATACATGTTGCATGACACATTATAAACATACAGACATAGCTAGCCCATAATAGCATAACACACACACAAGCACACCCTGATTGTAGTACATAAACAAGGTGGCCGCATGAGAGCTCTCCACAAATGTTGCCATCTACACCCCATTTAACCCCGGAACATATGCCTGACACCGTGCCACACACACACACTATAATGGAAACAGTGTGTTTGCACAGCAGTTGCTATCACACACAGACACTAACTGGTACTGTGACCCCCAAAAGCTCATAAAGGTGTCTCAACACACAAACCCCAAAAACACCAACAGCCCCTGTTGTGCCCTGTCCACATTGTCCATTGCACACCCCTGGCCCTATGTTACTGTTGGATGTTCAGCATAAGGACAATGCAGTGATGGATCTGAATGCTATATGTGCAGACACATGACCCGTTATAAACCTCACATGCACACAACAGCACATATATGTGGGAGGATGTGCAATACATACCACTGAATATCTCAGCAATCAACCTCTGCCTGACTGCTGTGCCTGCCTGTGTGTCACCACTGGCACGTACAGGGGGGCACGGTGGATCCTCCGCAAGATCCTCATTAATCTCTGCAGCAATATCATGCCTGAGAGCAATGTTGTGCAGGATGCAACAGGCTACGATTATCTCTGCAACAGTCATTGCCTGATATTGTAAGGCCCCACCTGTCCGATCCAGACACCTGAAGCGACTTTTCAAAACGCCAAAGGTGCGCTCTATGACAGAGCGGCTGGAGGCGTGGGCCTCATTGTACCTCCGCTCTGCACGTGTCCGTGGTTGACGCACAGGGGTTAGCAGCCAGGGGCGACATCCATACCCTGCATCACCTGCAAAAAGAGAATGATGCATGTGAATGCATGAGCGCATGCCACCACAAATCTGCACAGGTATGGACCTTAGAGACAAGTGCATTACACATCCTGACAGAATCATATGACAACACAAATATACATTTGACAGAATATGACCTATGGTGATAGAAATGTCAGAAAGGGCCCCTGTAGTCTGGACAGACATGGCAAATAACAGCAATGTCACAGTTGTGCAAACAAAGATCCGCTATGTGTGGCATATGCGTCTTGGTATGCAGTCAATGTCCGCATCTCTGAAACCACCAATGGCAGCCTAAACCACCAGCACACAAACAACACGTCAAACGTATATGTTAGCAAGCTATACACCACAAGAATGTTGTATGAGGCAATGTAAACGCACACCCAGAACATGTCTGACCTGGGATTTCGACAACATCAACCCAATATCACCTCACAACACTGTGTCCAGTAAGGTCAACATACCTACAGACAGCAGTCTGATGCCATATGCTGTCGACCGCTGACCAACAACCATGTCAGTGGACACCCGGTCCACTGTCACCATCATGTTAATATCCCTGTTAAGCTGTGTTCCACAGATCTGCACACTGTAGCCCACATGAGCCCTGAACTATCACAACAACAGAGACTGTCAAGGTTCCTCTGTATGGGGTACCAACACCTCTCTGCCCGCTCACAAGTTGGCCCCTGCCCTTGCTGTCACCTCTCTCAATGTCAGAGACACATCAGATTAATGACATACACTGATGCCAAAGTAGTGGCCATCTGCAGTGGCCCAAAGTCATTCACAACACACGTGTGTATGCACACATGTTATGGGCTATGCCTAAACCAGAACCCTACCTAGGGAAAGGTGTACCCAACGTTGCCAAGGTTATGAACATCCATCATATGTGTCGAAACCCCAAACAACTACCAACCCATGTCATCCACCAAACAATGTTCAAGAACCCCAGTAATGTGTAGGGGTGTGGCCCTCACACACACAAATGATATGCGATAGGTGTATGGCTTGTGACTCACAGAAATGTGACATGACATAACACAGTTACCTCAAATGCCACTAATGCACAGGTGGGTGTGATGGACAACAATCCCACCCACCCACCTGTGGCCCGGTGAAATACACACACACGTTGAAATGCACACCCATGTACATGCATCTGAACATGTGCATATGTCCCCCTACACCATCAGCATATCACCCCCAGGTATTGTTTCCAACCAGATGTGACATGGCTCATCATGTCACATGCAACTCAATGTCTACACCCCGCCCACAATGTCTGCTGAACGTGAGCTCAGCTGCCTAACACACAGAGCGTATATAGTGCAATATATAAGAGATGTTAAGTGACAAAATGATATCACCTACAGACTACATCATATGTGTGGACATACTCACCCAGCAGGATGCAGTCCCCATACAGTCCCTCCTCAAACTGTCGAAATAGTGCTGAGCGATGCAGGATATAGGAGTCATGGGTGGACCCTGGAAACCGTGGGACCACATTCAGAATATGCAGATCAGCATCACATACAACCTGAACATTCAGGGAATGGTAGTGTTTGCGGTTGCGGAACACCACCTCCCTGTCTCTAGGTGGGACCAGGGCAACATGTGTGCAATCAATAGCTCCCATCACGTGTGGTATCCCAGCTACAGCCTCAAAGGCTTGGTTCAGGGTCCCCCAATGTTGCCTATTGTGGGGAAGGGCTATGTAATTCCCCACCCGGCTGACCATGGCACGCAGTACCTGGTGGAGACATCGGGAGAAGGAGGGTCGGCTCATGCCACCCACTGCGCCCACTGAGTGTTGGAAACAGCCAGAGGCAAAGAAATGTAAAGCAGCAAGGAGCTTAACTAAACCCGGTATGGCATGGGACCGATTAGTCAGGGGCTCGAGGTCAGGTCGTAGATCCTCATAGAGCTCCCTAATAGCCCTTGTGCTCAGCCTGTACAGGGAGATGACCTGGTCCTCACGCATGTCCTGGAGCTGGGCCCTGGGCCTGTAGAGGCGAGGCTGCCGAGCCTGCACCTCGGCACGTCTCCTGCGCTGTGCACGTACATCAGCTGCCTGGCCCTCCTCCACAGCTGCAGGTCTGATTTGCTGCGGGACTACACCCATGCCCTGTGCCTCAGCCCCATGGACACCATCCCCCATGTCCGGCAACCGCAGCATCTGCTCACCATCCAGGGCACATGCAGAAACATATATCCCAGCCATCACCTCACCCCGCAGGCCTACACAAACACACTACAACACACACACAAACCTCCCACAACAGCGACCAACTCACAAACACCGACTGACAAACTGAACAAACGGATGCGATACACAACACAATACACACAATACAATACAATACACACAGTACAACCCAATAGACAATGAACTACACAGATAACCTAGCCTGATCAATATGTCACCCTCTCCAAACGTACACCTCTCCTACAATACAACCCTCAATGTGTACTATCTATGCCTGAGGATATATAGATGTATTTCTGGTGTTGAGATGTGCGCCTGTGACGTTGTGCGTCATTGTGCGCCGTGGGGGAGCGCCGTGCGCATGTGCATCCCATAGAGCAATCCCTGCCGTCCGTGTGCGCCGCGCTGGGGCGTGTATGCGTGATGACGGCATGTGCGTCTGAATGCGCCGCACCCAAACGCCCATGCACATCTCTGACGCAGATCCGCGGCGCGCACAGACGAAAGCGCATGCGCACATCTGTGGCGCGGAAAACAAAGCCGAACAGCAACAGCGCATGCGCAAACGAAAAACAGAGCGTAAACGTCCATGTTGGCCGCGCTGGGGCGTGTATGCGTGATGACGGCATGTGCATCTGAATGCGCCGCACCCAAACGCCCATGCACATCTCTGACGCAGATCCGTGGCGCGCACAGACGAAAGCGCATGCGCACATCTGTGGCGCGGAAAAAAAAGCCGAACAGCAACAGCGCATGCGCAAACGAAAAACAGAGCGTAAACGTCCATGTTGTCCGCGCTGGGGCGTGTATGCGTGATGACGGCATGTGCATCTGAATGCGCCGCACCCATACACGCCCATGCACATCTCTGACGCAGATCCGCGGCGCGCACAGACGACAGCGCACGCGCACATCAGCGGCGCACAAAAAAAGAAAAAGAAACGCATGCGCAACGGCAAAAGGCAATGATAATATGGTATAAAACACACTGTACCACAGGTAAACGACGAGGGTGTTGTAAGATACAGTGAGGGAGTGAGGAGAAACAGAGGCGTGTGTGATACTGAAGAGGTAGAAGGTGTTGTAGGGGGAGAGGAGGCTGTGTGTCTGTAGAGTGCCATATCGTATTTGGTGTAGCACTGTTTCTGTGTCTGTTTTATGTGTATTGTTGTGTTCTGTGCAGGGTAGGGTGGATTGGGTGGGGTGGGGTGGTCTGCAGTGTGTAGGGTGGCGTGTGGTGTCCTGTGCTGGGTGGGGAGTGGTGAGGGGAGAGGGTGATGGAGAGAGAGGGGGAGAGGGGGAGCGAGGGGGTGAATGTTGATGAGGCCGGTGGGGATGCAGAACAACAGTGCACTGCAGAGGTGGGTGGGGCGGTGACACCGGTGCCTGAGGCCGTTGCAGGCCCATCGGGGAATACAGGTGTGGAGGTGCAAAGACACACTGGCAAAAGAAAGCGCCCACCTGTGCCAGCTACGCAGCGGAGGAGGGCGATGAGATTCAGTGACCAGGAGAACCACAGTCTCCTGAGCATGGTTCTGGAGAACTACGATGTCCTCTTCGGCCGCCTCAGTAGCCAAACACCCGTGGGGAACCGCAATGCTGTGTGGGAGGATGTGAGGCTAGCAGTGGCTGGGGCGGGTGGCCCACCAAGAGACACGGACAGTCTGAAAAAAAGATTTTCTGACATAAAAAGAGGTGTACGGCAGGTGATGGTGGCTGAACACCAGCATGCCCTGGGGACAGGTGGCGGGGGCCCCCTCATCTCCCCACTATCGGCCCTCGAGCGTGAGCTTGCAGAAAGACTTGGAGATATCTACACATGTGGCCTGCCTGAGCTCCTGGATACTGCACACCCGCTAGCAGGTACGTCTGACAAATCTCTATGTGACAATGTCCAGGCAACAGCCTATGCGTAGCACCGTATGTAACTGCCAATATGAAACAGGTCTATCAGCTAAGCATGTGCATTTCCAAACCCTTTGTACGCTATGGCTACTAGGTAGTCCCCACAGTGTACGCCTGTAATCACATATATGTGTCAGGGTTGGCCAGGCCATGTAATGGCCAAACCAACATGGCTCACTGTAACAACACCCAGGGGACACTGAACCTGTGAGGTGACAGTAACAGAGCTCACAGCTGCAAACTGGATACCTCTGCTGCACACAGTGTGCGGATAGGGAGACCAGCAAACATTGTCCCCAGGACAACCACACAACATGCACTGTGAGGCACAGCTCACCCCTCCCATCCCCCAAGCCTCACCTCTGCTGTCACATGTATGGAACTCAGTCTGCGGGCCAATACATGACCAACGCACATACAGGATAGAACCCAGAGAAAATGCCCACAGACCTAACATCTCAACCAACAGCAACCCTATGATGTCACCAGCTCAGTCTGGAACCTATGTATGCAATGACGCAATCACGGCATCACAGAGGTCCATCAGTCACACTCTGACAGACAGGTTGCATGTCAAGGGGGTCTGTCCCTCCTGCAATAACCGTGACAGGGCACTGCTGAAAGCTCTGCACAGGCACCCTCCCCGGCCCCACGGGCCAGGACATCCCCCCCCAAGAGTCCACAGCACACTCATAACTGAGTGTGTAGGTCCACACAATGCATCCAGAGCTTGCACTCCTTCCATGATACCGCCATGACATCCCTGTGAGCCAGTACCTGGTGTGATAACTGCTGTGACAGTCCCCTCTGACACGACAGGCCCATCTGTGCTGCTGTAGCCTCTGTCATGGCTGCTGAAAGCCCAGCTGCGATGGCAGTGCCTGTTCTGTTGAGCATGTCTGTATGGACACTGTACATACCTTTCCGTCCTGCAGTCCAATCTGCCACTGTGCACCCTGTCCCTCCTGTGATGGCCCCCCTCCCACTCATTGTGTGTCACCACAAACTACCGTACAACATGATGGCTGACACACATATTTGTGATGGATGTTGCCCAATACCCTGGCTCCATGTGTGTCCCCTATGCAATGTGTCTGAGCACCCAGCCTGGGTGAGGTCTGAGCACAGGCCGCACATGCACGTGGCACACATCTCCCTGATGTGACCGGTATGATTGTTATTTGCCACGATTAGTGGGGTCCAATCACAGGGAGATATCAAATAGATATATAGAGAATACCCTCCAGAAATACATGGCGGACTCACTGGATGAAGGTCCAGACCACCTCCACCTCTGATCAACACAGACCGGGTGTGGATGATATGCTGGTCTCACACGCACACATGCAAAGCTAGGGACGATGCTAAGACAGGATGCCCTAACGCATCACTGACCTGTAGCATGTACCTCTCCATTGACAGGGTACGATATGTTCTCTCTGTCCAATGTTCCTGTCATCCCAGGCTGTCGACGGAACATCACGCTAATCATTAACACACGTCGTATAACATGTGCCTGATCAGCACAGACAATGCTCACCTGAATGCTGCTACTGTGGAGTTCCATGGTAGCAGCAGGCAGATGATCAGTGTCCAACATGACAAAGGAGATGTTATACAAAGGTGGTCAATGATAACAGACCTGTGCAGGTGCAGCAGGAAGAGTAGCGGTCCAAGGCCGGAAAAAACATATCCTAACCTGTGAAATGAGCAGCACATGATACAGGTCGTTGATGCGAGAAGGTAATCTGCCTATGCTGCTGCAGAAGCGTTGCATGTGTGAGTCAGAGATCAGCGGTTCTGCGACAACACATGTGTGTTGATAAGAGGTGTAAGTAGTCTACACCATCCTCAGGTGACCATCCCAATGTCCCCCGGAGTGTACACCTTGTATAGCTATGTAGTTAGGTTCATATCTATATCCCCTCATACACCGCACTATTCAGCATCAGCGTGTCTAACAGGCAAACCTAATCCCAGTACACTCAACATGCATGAGATCACAGATGACATGGGACGGAACGTCGATACCAAGGCAAACAATGTACAGAAATCCCACAGATGTACCATAAATGATCAGGGACATGTTACCACTATAAGGTGACAGGTATATATTCCAACGTCATATATACTCATCACAGGCAGGTTACTGAGATATCATGCAATCAGGTATGTGGGTGGGCTCGCTCAGGTCGACAGGTGTTGATGACTCTATAGGGAAGAGTGTGCAGGGATAGAAAGTGACGGCCTACCTGAATTGTGATTAGCTGCTGATAGGCCAGATGCCAGGGGGTGCTGCATTGCAGCACCTAGGGGCACAAAGGTGAAAGGTCCTGTGGGCTGCTGAGGAGGCAGGGCTTGTGATGGCCGTCTGTAGCTCCAGGGAGGTGATGTTCGTGGATGCTCTTGCTCTGTCTGGTGTACTGCAGTGAGTAGGGGAGGAGAAGAATGCAGTGTAGAGCCTATTAGGTTTGTTCAACGTGTGAGCTAGGGTGATAAAGATAATGCTGGCCTGAATGGCTAGCCAATGTAAGTGAATCAGCTCAGGGGAACATGGTTATCCAAGGCGTCTCCCTGAGGTAACCTTGCTGTAGCAGTCATTGGCAGCTGTAACGGGTATAAGGTGGATTAGTGAGGAAGCTGACAAATGATGGTCCCGTAAATGACGTGTGGGATCATCAGTGCATGGTATATTGTCATCAAATTGTCTGGTTCCAACATGCAGCGTAGGTGTCCCATAAGGTGGATTAGGTAGTATGCAGGTGTGCCTGTGTTTTCCAGGTGGGATATCATATGGACGCGTAGCTATAAAATGAAATACTGGTAAAGTGAGGACGGGTCGGATTGCAGGTCATATACCCCAGTCCTGAGATGATGTGGTGGGATGATGTTGGGATTGCGCGTGATCAAGAGGACCTCCGTTGTTGTATGTCACATATGGAGGTATCACGAGGACGGACACCCTAACAATGCATTGGGGCAGGGTATGAGAGGGGGAGAGACATATGTGCATTGGAGATGGGTGTGTAAAGAACAACGTCATCGCCATAAGGCATGTACACAACACTACAAGGATGTATGAACCCACAGATGGTTTGCAGGTAGATGTTCAATAGGGGGATAGAATGTGATGAACATTGGTTAGCACCCTGATGTAGGTGGAAGGGTTGAGATGTACTGTCCACTGAGCCGACATGCTGCCACCCTCGCTATAGATCGGACCTGCACCATATAAGCACTGTTCCAGTGATGCCCTTCACAATTATTCCCGCCACTAGGAGGTTGTGTGTCACTGAATCACGCGCTGCAGGGACGTCCAGAGTTGGGAGGTGGCAACCCAGTTGGATATCATCTATGCCATACATCAGCTAACTGAGGAGTATGGTGAGGAGGGTGTCAACTCCATGGAGGTCCCTGAGGCCATGTTGGCAGGGGTCCAGTGGTGCAGCACAGTCAATATGTCCCTGTAGCTGTCGTACGTCCACGTCTCCTATCATCTCAGCAAGTATAGGTGTGCCAGAGATGGGTCCATAGGAACCCAACTGTGGAGGGTACACATTGCAGTCTGGCAACAGGGGTATAGCTGAGGTATGCCAAAGGCCTGCAGGTAATGATCCAGTTGTGAAGGAAAGGGACATGATGTTGTCGATCACTGGGCCGACGTGCCTGTGAAGCCCCTTGACCCAGGAGGCATAGCATGGATCGGACTGGGATGTGGAGATGAATAGGGCTGCAATGGTGCCCTCATGTCCTTTGTCGGAAGGGAAACAGAATGGTGAGATGGTGCCAGGGACATCCTGCACAGGTGTAGTGATTGTCACTGAGGGACTGTTGATAAGGCACAACCGAGAGTGTAGGTGAGTTGCAAAGTCCTGAGGGTGTATCTCCGCTTGGGGCCCTGGGGATGGCCCCCTAGACAGGGTCCAAACTAGTTACAAATGTGCACGTGGACCATTGTGAGATCTCCACATGGTATCATAGTGTTACCATGTCATTGACACTGAGATTGCCGTGCGGCTAGCAGATGGGTGGCTATTGACTGTTCCCAGGGCAACATATGCATGTTAGCGATGCCAGTGTTTCCCGTGGTTCCGTAATGGGACGAGGGTATCTCCACGGACCGCTGTGTACCAGGGAGCATCCGCTCCATCCCGTGACTGCGTAACTGTTGAAGGTCGCACAGCGATAGGACTAGGACTGATGTGCCAATCTAGCAGACTGATGTCCGGGCAAGGTAATGTTGTGACGCATAGGATGACACGTTCAGCACACATCCATGTATATTGCTGTCATTGCCCACCAACACACACCGCTACCAAGTAGCTCACAGGACATACCTGTGATCAGCATTGCAGACCACGCAGCCTCGTGCAACCCCACACCCCGTATGTGTCTCACACGCCACACCCTGTAGCCATCCCCAATAGGGCATGTGGGTATGCTGTCCTAACACAAACCCTGATGTGGGGCCAGGTCGCAGGACACAGTTACCACATGTTCCTCATCCCATCCGTACCCCCACCTGTCCCATATCTGGTAATGGCAATAAGACACACCCCCACCCCCACAGCAGTCTATGACGTACCCTGTATTAATGTGTGGACATGCAGCAAGGCATGTATAGGGAACATGTGAGCTGCCAGGCACTGCATGTGTGTGGCCAAACGCATGACGGTGCTATAAGGGTCTACTGCACAGCATCCCAGCCCACAGCCCTGAATGTCACGCACCGCGCAGAACACTATCCGTCATGGTCGCATGCCCAATATAATGGCCCTGCACACTCTGAAAGGGGGTGGCAGAGGCGGGTGCGACCACAGGGTAACCAAGGGCAAACGGTGACATGAGAGGCACATAGGGAGGGAGGTATGGGACGGGGGCAGGAAGGGATCTGCGACTATGAGCACCTTACTGCCAATCAGAACACACAGACAGGGACACTGCACCCACCTGTACCCGAGGTGAGGGGACATGGCACTACCGTATGGGTTGTTGAAGGAATCAGGTGAGTGTGTAAGCAGTATGCATGCCAACATCACCGCATGTATGTGTTGACCACAGCACAAGCAGATATACAGTTGTTGCGTTGATACATATCAGAGCCCCCCTCTATTGCTCACATCACAGGTGACTACAGCAGCATGGGTGCGCATGAGGCTGAGCAGGGGGAGGATGTAGATGAGCCAGACGAGGATGTGGCTGAGACCCGGGAGGACAGAGAGGCCCAGCAATCAGGCGCACGCACAGATGCAACTGGCCCACAGCCCTCGCCCCCCAGGACCAGTGGATCATCACTTGGGATGGCCGGAAACATGCAGCAGCCTGTTGACAGCCAGGCTATGGGTCCCCCACCACAACAGCTGCAGGCCCCTTCCAGCCACATGATGGACGTTCCGATGTCTGAGTTGCGCAGCCATGGCGCAGGTGGAGCACACAATGCTGAAGGTGGGTGGCATGAGGTGGTCACATACACAAGATATATGTAACTGTTCCCTGTGTGATGTGATTGTGTTGTTTGTCACATTGTACATCAACAGCTGCTACTGGTGAGGGTTATGTACGTGGCATATTGGCGGAATAGACACAGGGGTATGGCTTTGGGTGGCGGGTGGTCAGGTAACAAACAGCACACCATTTGAGGGCCAATGAACACAGTCATATGCCGGCATAACTGCAGTGTTGTGTGAACCTGGTGAGGAGCGAGCGTGTCCTAGGTCAGGAGCGAGCCCCTGATAGGGTGAGTGACCCTGGACAAGCAAACTGTCAGTCCTGTATGGCATGTGACAGCAGGTACCTGCGATGACACACCACCGCTCCCAGAATGCACCAGGGTCCCCAGAGACAAAAAAGGAGCTGGTGTGTGGTACCGTGTGTCCATGCAAGAGGGCTATGAGGTGTAACCCAACTACACACCACAAAGGTCAGGGCCTGAGTCAGCACAGCTGTGCAGTGCTAGGGTGGAGCACACAACAAGGCATAGGCCACATGGAGTGCCATCTACAGTGGACTATCATGTCAGGGAGCATGATCAGGATCCCCAGCGACATCAGCGGATGCAAAGGACACAGTGTACAGACAGAGATGGCATGTGACCCTTCGAGGGATGATGCGACGATGCGCTGTGAGGTGGCGCCGACGCAGGAGAGGTACGTGTACTGGGACACAATCAGAAGGCAGTCCCACATCAGAGTAGTGGTGAGGGTCAGGGAAATGGTGCTGTAGAGCTAGGCATCTCCAGACGGTACCTCTGCCAGCGGTGTCTGCACGTCATAGGGACCCAGGGACACGTGCCAGATGGTATGTGACGAGAGTGCCGGTGTCCCTGGAACTGTGTTGGGCGGCTGAACATGGTAACTGGTGAACATAATGGCCAGAATATCTGGCGAGGAACCCTCACAGCGATGGGAGCACAGGTGGAAACACTGACCTATGCCCTGGCTACACCCCTGGAGGACAGCTGGGAAATACGTATGCAGCATGACCGTCTACATTGGGGAATCCCGCTGTGTCAGGCCCTCATATGGAAACATAACTGTTGACGGGGGGGAGGAGCCCCATGGTACAGGCTGGGGATACATGGATTACCGCATGTCCACATCCGTTATGTCATAATATGTTGGAACGTACACCTACCATCGCACAGACATACAAACCTGCTATCAAATCCACCCAGTGAGGCCCCTGGGTATGACTGATAGCCACGCAGTGGGAGGCAGGCCAGGTGGATGATGAGCTGGGTACTTGCTATCAATTGAGCCGTACCTACATGAATGTGTGCCCTGATGCAATGACCCTGGAGTCCATGTGTGGGAGATGGAAGGTCAACCTGCAGAGAACAGGTGATCCATACGGCGTTGGCTATGGGTATGGTAATGTTCTGGGTCACGGATATGGGTATGGGTATGGGTATGGTTTGTAAAAAGGGATCGAGGGGTTATCCGGGAACACACAGACCGTTGAGCCTGATGTCAGTACCGTGACAAATGGTAGATACCATCATAATGAATATATGTACTCAGCAGGTAGATAGGCACAACCTGATGGGGGACAGCCAACGTGGCTTTAGACCAGGGGGTTCCTGTCCCACTAATCAGTTATGTTATAATGAGGGTGTGAAGAGGCAGGTGGACAAAGGTGAGTCGGTTGATGCTGTGTATCTGGACTGGCAGGGACCCTCTGACATGGTCCCGCATGAGAGACCGTTTGCAAAGCTGAAGATACCTGGGATGGGAGGCAGTGTACTATTGTGTATCGTGAACAGGTTGGAAGATATGAAGCTGAGAGTGGTGCTAAATGGCCAGGTTCCCCAATGGGGAAAGGTGAATAGTGGTGTACCACCGGGATCTGTGCTGGGTCTGCTGCTTCCTCAGATAGTCCTCAATGGCCTGGAAGGTGGTGTGACAGGTGAAGTTAACAGATATGCACATGACACACAACAATGTCAGGTTGCTGAAACCCACAGGGATTGCGGATACATGCAAGAGGACCCTGATAAACTGGGGGACTGTGCATCAGAATGGCAGATGAGGGATAATGTGGTGAGGTGCAGGGATATGCACCTAGGGAGGCCCAACCCAAACTATGGTGTCATGATGCTGGGTTCAACATTTGGCGCCACCACCCAGGGAGATGTTGTAGGCGTCATTGCAGATACCATATTCATACCCTTGGCCCATAGTGCAGCGGCGGCGGCCATATTATCATAAAGGGCGATAGGTATGATCTGGACAGCAATGTCAGTTATAACAACATATGTTAACATGCCTCTATAGCGTTCCATGTTGATGACACACCCTGTATATTGTGTGCAATACTGGTCACCGTAAAATGAATTGGGATCTAGCAAATACAGAGGTGGGTCAGATAAGGGCCACCAAAATGGCAAAGGGGATGGGAGTCCACTCCTATGAGGTGAGGCTAAAAAGGTTGGTGCTCTATAACCTGGGAGAGAGACCGCTGAGGGGAGAAGTGATAGAGGTCTACATATCCATGGACGGTGTGGAATGGGTAGACATAGATGACCTGAACACCCTATCAGAATATCTAGAGGCTGGGGGACATGCACTGGAGCGACAGGGTAAACTATTTACAACTGATAACAGGATGTCGTCTTACACAAAACGTGTACTCAAACGCTGGGATATTCTGACTGAGGATGTAGTAAAGGCTGTTAGTGGAGCTGTGTATAGAACATGTTTGGACAGGTACCTGTGGTAAGGTCCATAAACCATCATTAGGACGTTACCCTGGATATCACTACTTGATCAAGGACAGGCATTGTGGGACCACTGTCCCTTGGGGAAACAGCTAGGTACATATGACCTAGATTGGCCACTGTTGGAAACAGCATACTGTGCTTGATGGACCCTGGTGTGACCATGTATGGCATATCTCATGTTCCCATGTTCCTATGTTTGTGTTCCGATGCTTGGTATGGATAACCTTGCCACAGCCTGCACATCAAAAGCCATGCTGTGTACAGACAGGTCTGCACACATCTCTGGGGATTCCCTGACATGTCCAACTGTTGACACCCCTGCCCCGTGTCACCGCACATCTAACACTGACAGCAGGTATCCTGTTGTGTGTGCTACCAGGCATATCTGTGTTGGTGGACGTCACCCCACATAGCAATATCCTGTTGCCGTCACACCTGAGGAGGCATAACTGATCAGTGTGAGCAGCTGTGTCTGTCATAGATGGGCTACATCCCCCACATACCCCTGCGCAACATATTAGTATATACCCCTGACAGGCCTGGGATGAATCACACCCAGGCATCTGTCTGACAGCGGCCACATGTTAACAGACAGGGGATGCATACATGCATTGACCTAGCAATAGTCTTCCGCATCGCACACATGCAGCTGACACACACGCATATGAATGGCATTTGCCACATTGTCCGGGGGAACTGGGACAGACCCACCATGCCCTATGAAGCCCTGCACCTGTTGTGGCCCACTGCCCCTTGTCACACCATGCTAGAGATGTTGTTGCCCGCCAGAATATGATAGCCCTACAGCAGACAAGGCCTGTCCAGACACCCAGATACCTGGCACCCACCAGATGTCCAGGTCAGGGACAATGTAGAGTTGGCCCGGGTGAGGGACATGTCCCACCGGGCCCCCTGATTGCGCACATATACGATGTCGTGCATGACATATCAATGTGTGCAATAACATGTACCCCTCGTGGGGACATGACAATATGCCCCCACATTGCACAGCTGGGTCGGTCACCTACATGGACACACTGGTCATGTGCTGTCCTCTGTTGTGTATAGCGTTGGACCATACCCCGCAGGTGCACACCCATCTGCAGGTCACGGCACTCCCCCCCTCCATGCAGTGTTGTGACGCACCACACCCCATGGGGCAGCACCTGCTATGTGCATAACCAGCATTACATTGCCTGTATGTGTGTGGGGCAGACAGCCCCTGCGGATCCATCTCTTGTCCAATCCTATCGGACCATGCCCGCCGCTTGTCTTGCCCAGGTAGTACGCACTGGTACCATGTCCCTCCCCACAAACAACATGTCCCTGCCATCACACAACATGGCCCGTACCCTCTCCTAACATCATTGCCAGACGGATGCTGCAGCTGTGCACATACGCCAGTGAGGGTCTGTTGTACCAATGCACACATCGCCCCCCTGTGACCTGAGCCCCCTCCAACATGGACCTGTCAAAGGTCTGTGTTCCTGCTGCACTGTGGCCCCACCCTGTCCCCCTGACCCCCACCCTTTCGGGGACACCTGTGATGGTGTGCATTTGTTGTCCCTGTCCCTGTATCAGCCATCAGCTCCCATGTCCTTGAAACATGTGTTCAGTCCCCTGGATGCACAACCGTAGCAGACCATGCATTACATGTGTGATTCAGCACAGCCACATGGGTCACGTGCATCAGAACATCTCTGAGTGTGGACCGTGTGCTGTGTGTGGGGTCTCCCCACACTAGTGGGGCACACGCTGCCACATCGCCACACACCTTTGTCTACAGGGGTAAGCCACACCACAGTACTAGCCCTGGTGATGATGTGCAACCTGTCACTGTGTTGATGTAGTTCCCAGACCACGGACTATCTCTCATACAACGCTCTGTCTCACACACAGGCCTGCGTGAGGCGTTGATGGACATCAGAGCATCCATTGATGTCGTATGCAACAAGCTGGACCAGTCGACCGCACAGATACAGGGCCTCACAGAGGTGGTGAGAGCTATACCTTTCGAACGCATGTGTGTAGCCCTGGAGGGGATGCTGGCGGCAAGACAGCAGGGGGTACATGCACCGGCACCAGCAGCAGCACCGGCACCAGCAGCAGCACCAGCACCAGCACCGGCACCGGCTCCTCGGCCACGAGCGCCTCCATCTTCACAGGGGGAGGGTGTTGCACTGCAGAGGGTGGGGGGGATGGGTCAGGCCAGGCGTGGTCGGCCGCGCCGTCAAAAGTAACCTTATCCAAATAAAACTGTAGCAAACAGTGTGTGCCAGGTCTGTAGCATATTTGTGCACCTGTGGTCCCGTATGTATTGTGCACATGCATGGTTGGTCCATGACCATTTACCCTTTACCCTTAGCACGTTGCCAATGTGTGGCTTGGCTGGCCAGTGACACCTGCGGCACTGGCACAACAGGATGGCTGTGACCCTCACAGGGTGTGTCAGCTGCCCAGGGCCAGGAGCTGGGTGCTGCTCACACACACCCATGGTCAGGGAGGGTGCATATTCCCAGACCTCACGCGTACTGATGTGTTCCATAGTAATGTTGTCCCCTACCTACACTCGCCACTGTGTGCAGCTGCCTGACATTCGCCCCTGCTTGCAAAGCACATTGCACGTCATGGCACACCCCTCGGGCATGTGGGTGGTAACGGCTGTCAGACGGCTGCCGAGGGTGAGAGCTTACACAATCTTGACGATGCATATATACATATGATTCCTGCAGGTATTGTGGGTATTGTAGTTCATTCACTCCCAAACACAGCTGATGACAATAATTTGAGTTGTGAAACCATGTGGTAAGATCAATAACATACCTCTTTTATTGATGGGGTTTAATTCACCCAGCACATGTCTGCCTGATAGCACTATAAATGAGGTTACTTGCTTGCAGTGTTTAAAATGGATAACAAAAGGTCACAAAGTAAACCAGACAAAACCTTCAGCATGTCAGGCAATTAGCTAATGTTTTATTAGCAGATAATTAACAAATATAAAGGCACAATGTAAAGAATACACTTTGCTGGTTAGGTTAACCTCTGCTTATTTTCCACGCCGATCTCAGCAGTGATTCTCCCTTGCTCACACACACAATCATGTGCAGCCCTCATTACTATCAATGGACCAGCTGAAAGCCTTTAGCTGGCTGGCTGCTACTGTGTGAGCCCAAATCCTGCTTTAAGAGCTGTTTGCAGTGGGAATATAGAACAAAGTTAGGTTTCTTTGTGATGGCTGATGTGTTTGCTCAGAGACAGCTAGCAATAGCATCTAGATAGAGAACAGTCCATATAAACTGTACGTTCATCTGCTGTATCAATCAGCATAGGGTCAGTGTCATACGTTGGCACAGACGAGTCTTTCATTAAGGCACTATCATGAGAATGCTTATTCCCTTGCTGCCATTCTCTATTATAGATAGGGTCTGGATCAGTGTTCATACCTGAGCCTCTCCTGCTATCATTATTCCTCTCTGTATAGCCTGGCCAATATGTAACCCACTTCTGATGTCCAGCCTTCCAATCTTGATCCCTGGACACTGGATCTCCTCTCACATACCTTCTGGCCTTGGTCTGAACGTCCCTTCCACATGCAGTCTTCTCTCTTACAGGTGGCCACTGGTGATTCCTATCTCTGCCACCCCATTCCTCTGGCTGACTCCAGTGCAATGGACTCTGCTGGCTTTTGGACTACCTCCCAGTATGAGTACTGGCTTGGAATCTCCCAGACCTTCCAATGGCCTTTCTTCTCTTCCATCCAGAGAGTTTCCTTCTCTCTCTATCTGCATGGCATGGCTTCTGTTTCACCAGGTGATACTGGTGCTTGAGCTTGTAGCCGTTGCTGTCTCTGTCTCTGTATCTCTTCCTCCCTCTGTAAGAACATAAGAACATAAGAAATGCCATACTGGGTCAGACCGAGGTCCATCAAGCCCAGTATCCTGTTTCCAACAGTGGCCAATCTAGGTCATACGTACCAAGCAGTTTCCCCAAAAGACACAGGTTCTGCAGTGCTTGTACTAGGCCAAGCATTGATATCCTGGGTCCCTTTTTAATAGTGGTTTATGGACCTTTCCTCCAGGAACTTGTCCAAACCTTTTTTAAACCCAGCTATACTAACAGCCCTTACTACATCCTCCGGTAACAGATTCCAGAGTTTGATTACACGTTGAGAGAAGAAATATTTTCTCCTATTTGTCTTAAATAGTTTACCCTGTAGCTTCATTACATGCCCCCTAGTCCTTCTATATTCTGATAGCGTAAACAATTTATCCACGTTTATCCGTTCCACTCCATTCATTAATTTATACACCTCTATCATATCTCCCCTCAGCCGCCTCTTTTCTAGGTTAAAGAGCCCTAACCTTTTTAGCCTCTCTTCATAGGAGTAGCCTTCCATCCCCTTCACCAATTTGGTGGCTCTTCTCTGTACTTTTTCTAATAACTCTATGTCCTTTTTAAGATACGGTGACCAGAATTGCACACAATATTCAAGGTGCGGTCGTACCATGGAGCGATACAGAGGCATTATAATATCCTTTGTTTTATTCTCCATCCCTTTCCTTAGGATACCTAGCATTCTATTTGCTTTCTTGGCCGCCGCTGCACACTGGGCGGAGGGTTTTAACATGTTATCCACGATGACTCCTAAATCTTTTTCCTGGGTGGTGGTTTCTAATGTGGAGCCTTGCATCTTGTAACTATAGTGTGGGTTGTTCTTTCCTAGGTGCATAACTTTGCACTTGTCCACATTAAATTTCATCTGCCATTTGGATGCCCAGTCTTCCAATTTATCCAGATCCTCCTGCAGTTTTCCACAATCCTCTTGGGTTTTAACAACTTTAAACAGTTTTGTGTCATCTGCAAATTTGATTACCTCACTAGTTATTCCCTTTTCCAGGTCATTTATGAATATGTCAAAAAGTAGCGGACCCAGTACAGATCCCTGGGGTACTCCACTATTCACCTTTTTCCATTGGGAATATTGGCCATTTAGCCCTACCCTCTGCTTTCTATCTTTTAACCAGTTCCCGATCCACAATAGTACACTGCCTCCTATCCCATGACTTTTTAGCTTCGCCAAAAGTCTCTGATGGGGGACCTTGTCAAAAGCTTTCTGAAAGTCCAGATACACTATATCAACCGACTCACCTTTGTCTACCTGTTTATGCACACCTTCAAAAAAACAGATCAGATTAGTAAGACAAGATCTGCCTTGTCTAAAGCCATGTTGGCTGTCTCCCATTAGGCCATGACTATCTACATGCTGTGTAATTTTGTTCTTTATGATGGCTTCTACCATTTTCCCTGGTACTGACGTCAGGCTCACCGGTCTGTAATTTCCTGGGTCACCCCTGGAACCCTTTTTAAAAATTGGTGTTACGTTGGCGACCCTCCAATCTTCAGGTATTACAGATGATTTTAATGAAAGTTCACAGATTACCAATAACAGGTCTGCAATCTCATATTTCAGTTCTTTCAACACTCTGGGATGTATACCATCCGGTCCAGGTGATTTGCTACTATTCAGTTTATCAAATAGTTGTAATATATCTTCCCGGTGTAGCGATATTTCTCTCAATTCCTCTGCAGTATCACCTTTAAATACCACTTCAGTCTTGGGTAACACCCCTACATCTTCCTCAGTAAAGACCGAAGCAAAGAATTCATTCAGTCTCTCTGCTATAGCCTTGTCTCCTCTTACTGCCCCTTTTACCCCTCTATCATCTAATGGTCCAATTGACTCTCTCACAGGCCTTTTG
This sequence comes from Ichthyophis bannanicus, assembly GCA_033557465.1. Classification (NCBI taxonomy): domain Eukaryota; kingdom Metazoa; phylum Chordata; class Amphibia; order Gymnophiona; family Ichthyophiidae; genus Ichthyophis; species Ichthyophis bannanicus. The sequence goes on along the minus strand of CM066033.1, from coordinate 881,620,427 downwards.
CTACGAATGTACTTGAAAAAGTCTTTATTTCGTGTTTTTGCTTCCGTAGCAAGTTTCTTCTCAAATTCCCGCTTTGCCTGCCTTATCAATGCTTTGCATTTAACTTGCCAGTGCTTGTGCTGTTTCCAGTTTTCATCATTTGGCTCTTTTTTCCATTTTCTGAAGGTTGCTCTTTTGGCAGCAACAGCCTCTCTGACCTCACCTTTAAACCATGCTGGCAGTTTTTTGGACTTTCTTCCACTTTTCTTAATGCGTGGAATACAGCTGGTCTGGGCTTCGAGGATAGTATTTTTAAATAACACCCAAGCTTGCTGTAAGTCTTTAACCTTTGGAACCGCTCCTTTTAGTTTTTTCCGAACTATATTCCTCATTCTATCATAGTCACCCTTTTGAAAGTTAAAAGGTAGTACTGTGGATTCCTTTACTATCTGTCCTCCACTGATTAAATCAAACATGATCATACTATGATCACTATTGCCAAGTGGTCCCAACACCCTTATTTCTTGCACCAGATCTGGCGTTCCACTAAGGACTAGGTCCAGTATGGCTTCCCCTCTGGTCGGTTCATGAACCAGCTGCTCCAAGAAGCAGTCATTTATTTCATCTAGAAACTTTATCTCTTTAGCTTGTCCTGCTGTGACACTGTCCCAGTCGATACCGGGGTAATTGAAATCACCCATTATTACTACTCTGTTGTGGCTTTTGTTAGCTTCCTTGATTTCTTTGAGCATTTCATCATCCATTTGTTCATTCTGGCCAGGTGGTCGATAGTATACTCCCACTGCCATCACCTGTAGCAGTTGCTGTAGCTGTTCTTGAAACTGTTATCTGACGAATAAGCTATTTTCGTATCCTGTTCTAATGTGTGCTGCTCCCTAACACAGCGCAGCTGTCTTGACTCTGGCCCAGCCCTTTGAGATGTGTGCTTAGGGATTACCTCATAGCTCTCTTGTTTGCACACACATTTCCTCACGACAGCCCCTCTCATGGCTGCTGGAAACCTGGTGCAATCTGGGACTGGTAGTCTTTTATGTGACAACTCTGTTTTCTTGCTTCTACCAGAACTGACAGGTTGCTTGTTCAGGGTCACATCATATTTTCTATAGCTCCTACCTGAGCTATGATAAGCTTCCCTATCATAAGGCAGACAGGGGTGTCATGTGTCAGGTGGTCCAGGCAGTCAGCAACACATGGGGCTACATAGCACACATCCATGTGTCAGTGTAATTTGGGTGGACCCCCGCCAGGCGGCATCCCATGGCCCCACCCAGTACCCACAGCCCCACACATATATGGCCCCTCTGACTGCATGTGCGCGCACGACACGTATGACACCCAAGTCCGCCCCACCTGGCCCTGCAGGTCGCAATACATATCCCGTGCTTGCATACATGTTGAATGTAGGAATGACACGTGACCATTGGGTTACGAAACTATGTGAACTTTATTTGGTCCAACATTAACAATGGCCAACATGGCCAACCAACAACACACACTCAGGGGGGTGAACACAGCCCAGCACAGGGCACATGGGGGCATCACAGGTGCCATCGCTGATACCTGTGATGCTCTTCGGCAGGTGGTAACCGGGATGCCAAATGCACCACATCAGTTGCCACCTGCCGAACAGCCACAGTCAGAGACTGCACCGCATGTAACACGACATGGGTGTCATGTCGTGCATCAGCCAGGGCCACTAACACCTCGTCCATGCACCTGCCAGCACACAGACACACAGTGGCTGCAGTCTGTGTGCTGGCATGTGCATGTGGTGTGACAGTGGCCCTGGGTGGTGCACGCTCATGCTGCCACCCATGCCGTTCAGATGCCTGCAGTGTCTGGCTGCTGCCCCCTCGGCCCTGTGCTGGGCTGTGTTTGCCAACACCCCCCTCCCGCCCCTCCCCCCTCCCTGTGCACCCTCCCCCCACCCTCCCTGGCCTGTCCGTGCCCCTCCCTCCCCCCACCCTGCCTCCACCCAGACCCCCTGTTCCCCCCTCCCCTGCACCCACTATCAGGACATCATCGTCCTCCTCCTCCTCCTCCTCATCCCCCTGGTCATGGGTGGGTGGGGTGACGTCCTCCTCCTCCCCCTCCTCCTCCCCCACATCTGTCACATGGAGTGGCTCCGCCTCCATGGCCACCTCCTCCTCTTCCTCCGTCGGCCCCTCCTGTTCCTCCGCGTCTGGCTCCTCCTGCCTCGCGTGCCGGCTGGTGGGTCTGCGCAGGCAATAGCTGGATGTGTGTGGCGCCCCATCGCTGGTATCACTGTCTGTGAAGGATGACAGACATCAGGGCACATCCATGTGTGTCACATACAACATTTACAGATACAGGTGAGACACAGGCTGGTGGTCCCATGGCCGACCTGACCTGCAACCTAGCCCTGGCAATACTGACCATCATGGTGCTGTTGTTGCTCCGTCCTGCACCTCTCCAGGAACTCCGGGTGGTAATGCCGCAGCTCCCGCGCTTTTTTCCTCAGGTCCTCCACCTGTGGATATATAAACGTTGTCTGTGGTCAGCACCTAACACCTGTCACTGGAGCAGACAACCAGATTACATTGCCCTGTGTGTGACGCATGTACCTGCAGCACCACCCCTGCTGTTTGTGGCATATACAGCTGCGTGACACAACCCCGGATGCCCTTGCCTTGGACATGTGGGTGTAGGTTTGCACAGCTGTGTCACAGCAGTATCAGACGAGCCTAGCTGGCACACACATGCAGTGTCACATAGGGCAGCTCTCAGCAGCATCACATGTTGACTGCATGCTGACCCACCCATATCACCACAGCCACACATGACATTGGTGGAATGGTTTTGCCACAATGATGGACAGAGGGAGAGGAGCGACGGGGGCAACCGGTGGGGCGTGACAGACACACAGTGGATGAGGGGGGGAAATATCACCTAGGGAGATGATCTACCTTGCCAGACACATCCCAGCTGTGCATTGACAGCAGCTGTCCATGGTGGGTGTGTCTGTGGTCCCATGCTTCACGTGGGACATTGTCACCATTGGTGGCGCCCCCTGGGCACCATTGGCAGGGTATGCACCCCATAATGTGTGTGCCCTGTGTGGCAGCTCACCCACACATTAGGGATCTGTGACATTCCCTGTGGGGGTTGGCTCAGGGATGTGTATGTTTGTGATTGGTGTTTCACAGCATCCCTATCACACAGAGCATCCCTATGTGGGCCCCCAGCTGAGCAGTACTGGCCCTTGTTGGTCATCTGCAGTCTCCATGTCGTTGCTCGTGTGTTGACATGCACACAGACAGACTAGGGTGGGGCCCATGATGCGTCCATGTGACCCACCTGCTGGTGCATTTCAGGGTCTAGGTCAGGGGTCTCAAACTCCAGTCCTGGAGGGCCACAAACCAGTCAGGTTTTCAGGGTATCCCTAATGAATATGCATGAGATATATTTGCATGCACTGCCCTCACTGTATGCAAATGCATCTCATGCATATTCATTAGGGATACCCTGAAAACCTGACTGGTTTGCGGCCCTCCAGGACTGGAGTTTGAGACCCATGGTCTAGGTGGTGATTTACTTGCAGGTCCCATGTTCCAATGTGCACAATGCAGGGATGTCAAAGCTGCAGCTGGTGTGTTGTTGTCAGTCTGCAAAGCTGTCATGCTCGTGTGACCACAATGAGATGTGCGAGGGGCTGTGCCAGCTCCCAGGGTATCTCTGCAACCACATACATCGTAGCATGGACCTGGTGTGTGGGAGGGGAAGCAGGCCTACCCCCTGCAGTGGCTTTTTCCAGATGTCCATCACGTCCAGGTGTGGTTATACACATGTGCCCTGCCACACAGCTCGGCAGCATTCACAGCCATGCACCATGTGCATACTGTGTGTGCTGTGTCTGGACCCAGGGTGTGAGCTGTGTGTTGAGCCGCCCCACCCCTACCAATATAGGGGATACTCTGTGGACTGACGGACTGAGGGGTGGCTGTGCACATGGTTGCCGTCATCCATGTGCTCGGGTGGGGGGTTAGTGTGGCCTGTGGGGGAATGGTAATAAATGTTTAAGGTCGTGACATTTGTCCACCTATCGCAGGGATAGACCTGGCCAGTCCTGTGGGCTCCCAGATGTGTCTGCTCCCTCCGGTTGACTCAGGTGTGCACAGATAGGGGCTGTGGAACACACCGTCCATTTCTTGGGGTGCTAACACGTGTATCCCTCCTGACCTCTCTCACACATATCCCCTGGGGTCTGATGGGGTCTGCTTCTGGGAAGTGTTCCGATGTTATGTTGTGGGTGGAGGGGTTGTTCGGGGGTGTCTCCTGGGCTGCCTCATGTGCTGGGCATGTTCCAGGTGTCCTATGGTCTGTCCCACAACACATGCATGGGTGGACATGGGCCTCATGGGATAGACTACAGATGTTTCCGTGGATGGGCAAGGGGGGGGGAGAACTCACCAGGTACCCTGGGGTCCTGTGGGTGGTGTCGCTGGTGGACCATATACGTCTGGGTGTCTCCCACATGTGATGTTTTGTGTGTCGCTGCCAGTTATATCATCTTAAGCTGGGGGTGTGCCATGTTGGGCATCTGACTGCTAGCATCCATTCGTGCTGCACAGAGGGGGTTTGTGGGTGGTCCTTCAGTTGCGCACGCATCGTTTCTGGGACCACCTGGCCAGGACTGGCCTGTCAGCATCCACGCTCGGGATGTTTGCATGGGGATTGTGCTTGACAGTGGGAGACACATACAGGGGTGGATCACACCTCATCCTATGACAGGTGGTCCATTGCTGGTGCAGCAATGCAGCCACAGGTCCGTGCCACAATGTCAATGGCAGGGACCCTAACTATGCCCCGTCACCATTCCAATGCGACACTGTAAGCATGATTTTCGTTTGCCACAGGCATGCCTGACATGGCCTACCTGGACCTCACACTTGTCATGTGTGAGGTGTGCATCTAGGTGTCAGCGATGTTGGCAGACCCACATCCATGCCATCCACAGGGAACAGGGTTCTGGACAGTATCCTGGGTGACAGCAGGGATGCATGGCACAAACTGCGAGCTAGGCATCATTGTTCATGGGCACCTACCAAGCTGTTTCACGGCATGTCCTCTGTGTCATGCTGTCCTCAGCATACCTGCGTACCCCACACTGGTACGATTAGGGTGCCTTTTCTCTGGGGACGCAGGTGACGTCAACGCAGCATAGCTGTTATATAGCTGTACGGCATGTGGGGGGTTGTTGGGGGGTGTATGCCATCCTGTTCATGGGGATAACCTGCACATTTGGGTTTCCTGTAGGTGTAGCATCCTCCCATGAGGTCTGTGTATGGTGGGGTTGTCTACCTCATGTGTCCGGTGTTGTACATCAGTTGTGACTGCACGTGATTGGACCCTGCCCACAGGACATGGCAGCCCCTGGTGGGACATGTCATCGCCCAACAACAGTTGTGTGTTGGGACATGCAGGCACCCCCTTGCAATTGACAGTACTATCCTCTGAGTGGTCACATTCACTGGTCAACACAGCGGGTTGGACGTGTATTGTCCCTGGGGGATGTGGCAGACTGCGGTACTAGGACAGAGGCACATACTACCATGTGTGACCCTGCACCAATGGGTACCACATGCCAAACACATGCACTGATGGTCCATATGCCCATGCTGTGGCCATCATCTTTGTGGCCTGTAGTCACACCATGTGTGTGGTATGGGGTGGTTACAGATACCCTGTTGGGGCACGGCTAGCTGCACTAGCATGTTTTGTGGCCAGCACCCTATGCGCTGGTGACACTTGCTCTGCGTGTGTCTATTTAACTGTCACAGCCCATGCCACTCAGCATGGCACATGGGGTTTAGACACATCTGCTGACCCCATACCTTGCTGTGGGCACTGAGTCGCTTTTCATGGCCAGTGATACCACCAGGGATGTTTGTGCAGTGTGCGCTCCTCAGTCCCACCACCAGGGAAACCCCATGTGCTAGGTTTCGGGACCCCTTTAGAACCAGCACACTGTATGTTGTGTCAGATGTGATACACAGGGAACATGGGGCTGCACAGGGGACATTGCTCCCCACCCAGCCATGTTTGTGTGGTGGTGGCCACTGTGCCTGGCTGCCTGCTTCAGCCTACCACCCCTGTGTGCCAACCCACTGTACAATCATCGTGACATCGCACATGCGGGCCCTCGGCAGTCAGCACACTGGGCATGGCTGACAGTGACTGGGGAGGGATCAGCACCCCCCACGTCAGTCCCCTGACACAGGGCGTGGCTTCCATGCTGGTGTTGTGGCTTTGGACTGGGCACAGATATTGTGAGGACATGGGTGTGTCATTGCCAAGGACCCCCTTGTCTTGTGCTTCGGTGAGGTCCACACAACCACTGGTGAGGGTCTTTCACATACACCAGTATCAACGGTTCTGGCGGCATCAGCAGACACAGACACGGCTATAACGTCGGGTGTAGTGCACATACAGGGACACAGAGATGGGGAGTCGGACTAACCTAATGATCTGGGGTGCAGCATTTTGGGCTGACATCAGGGACGGTGACAGGTGCTGTGTGATCCCCCCCTGTGCTTACCAGATGTCTGGTGGGGAGCTGTGGCATGCTGGCCTCAACAGGCCATCAGGTACCATCATGTGTCAGCTCATTCCTGCTTGTTCCAGATGTGTAGCTGTACCCAGTACAACCTACATGCCTAGCTGTGTGTGTTGCCATGTGTGCAGTCACACCTATGTGCATTGTGCAGGTCTCCCATAGCGCACATATCTGTTTCCCTTTGGCACCCTTGAGAGACATGGCATTGCCATGTCCATGTGTTGTGGCCACTGATGGTGTCCATGCTCAGCCCTGTCACCCTGTGGGTGTTACATCATACACATTTGGGGTCACACTATGTACACATGCCATGCACTCCACGACCAATGGCAACAGTATTTACCAGCACACATGGGTGTTTGGAGACACATAAGACATTGGGTGGGTTCCCCTATGCACCTTGGCAGGGGACACGTCCATGACACATGCCTTTGTACATAGCCAGAGATGTCACTTGCCATACCACTACAGGATCAGTGTATCCTGTATGTCATGGGGATGTTGATAGCTACGTCAGTCCAACCTTGGCAAATGTTGGACATAGCATACTGGTCATGGTGGACAGGCATCTGTCCCAAACAGGCGTATCGGGTGTTCATATGTTCCTCTAACCTGTGTCGTGTATGTGTCTGGGAGGTGTCACTGCACACACTATGGGCTATTCGCACCTCTGGTCATGTGTGCCTCTTAGGCTATCTGGGCCAACCTGACTGTGTGCTTGCAACCTTTCAAGGGCATCTGTGAGATACCTATGCACACAGGGGCGGTATGCCTGTGGGCTGTGGGTAGGAGCGACCTGAATCAACATACATAGCTGTAGACAGGTTGCCATTGCAGAGGTTGTGACCTGGTTCTTGGAGATACTGTGTGTGGGTATTTGCTCACGCGCATCCAGATCTGCATCCGACATATCATCTCCATATATCTACAGTGTTTGTCCTGGGCTATGTGGCCCCTGGACTGCGGATGCCGTGCAGCCAGACCACTATACCTTATTGCACACATTTGCCTGACATACCCTCCGTCACGTTCAGCTCCCCCGCCACCAGGGTCTTGTGTGTGCCAGGGCGCATCATCATCAGGATACAGCATTGCAACATGTTGACGCCCTGCCCACACAACGCATGTATCATGTGTGCCTGAGATACGGGTGATTGGCTCATCTGCTGTGTCACACTGCACCATATCACCTGGGTGACAGAGCCCACTTTGGTTGGCCTCTCTGGCCCCCTTGCGGTAGGGGGATGCTTCCAACTACATCAGTACACACAGCCATATCTCCAGGGTGACACAGAGCCCACTTTGGATGGCCTCTCTGCACTCCTGGAGGTAGGGGGATGCTTCCAACTACATTAGTACACACAGCCATATCTCCAGGGTGACACAGAGCCCACTTTGAATGTTCTCACTGGCCCCCTGGAGGTAGGGGGATGCTTCCAACTACATTAGTACACACAGCCATATCTCCAGGGTGACACAGAGCCCACTTTGGATGGTCTCTCTGCACTCCTGGAGGTAGGGGGATGCTTCCAACTACATCAGTACACACAGCCATATCTCCAGGGTGACACAGAGCCCACTTTGGATGGTCTCTCTGCACTCCTGGAGGTAGGGGGATGCTTCCAACTACATTAGTACACACAGCCATATCTCCAGGGTGACACAGAGCCCACTTTGGATGGTCTCTCTGCACTCCTGGAGGTAGGGGGATGCTTCCAACTACATCAGTACACACAGCCATATCTCCAGGGTGACACAGAGCCCACTTTGGATGGTCTCTCTGCACTCCTGGAGGTAGGGGGATGCTTCCAACTACATTAGTACACACAGCCATATCTCCAGGGTGACACAGAGCCCACTTTGGATGGCCTCTCTGCACTCCTGGAGGTAGGGGGATGCTTTCAACTACATTAGTACACACAGCCATATCTCCAGGGTGACACAGAGCCCACTTTGGATGGTCTCTCTGGCCCCCTGGAGGTAGGGGGATGCTTCCAACTACATTAGTACACACAGCCATATCTCCAGGGTGACACAGAGCCCACTTTGGATGGTCTCTCTGGCCGAAATGAGGTAGGGGGATGCTTCCAACTACATCAGTACACACAGCCATATCTCCAGGGTGACACAGAGCCCACTTTGGATGGTCTCTCTGCACTCCTGGAGGTAGGGGGATGCTTCCAACTACATTAGTACACACAGCCATATCTCCAGGGTGACACAGAGCCCACTTTGTATGGCCTCTCTGCACTCCTGGAGGTAGGGGGATGCTTCCACCTACATCAGTACACACAGCCATATCTCCAGGGTGACACAGAGCCCACTTTGGATGGTCTCTCTGGCCCCCTGGAGGTAGGGGGATGCTTCCAACTACATTAGTACACACAGCCATATCTCCAGGGTGACACAGAGCCCACTTTGGATGGCCTCTCTGCACTCCTGGAGGTAGGGGGATGCTTCCAACTACATTAGTACACACAGCCATATCTCCAGGGTGACACAGAGCCCACTTTGGATGGTCTCTCTGGCCCCCTGGAGGTAGGGGGATGCTTCCAACTACATTAGTACACACAGCCATATCTCCAGGGTGACACAGAGCCCACTTTGGATGGTCTCTCTGGCCCCCTGGAGGTAGGGGGATGCTTCCAACTACATCAGTACACACAGCCATATCTCCAGGGTGACACAGAGCCCACTTTGGATGGTCTCTCTGCACTCCTGGAGGTAGGGGGATGCTTCCAACTACATTAGTACACACAGCCATATCTCCAGGGTGACACAGAGCCCACTTTGTATGGCCTCTCTGCACTCCTGGAGGTAGGGGGATGCTTCCAACTACATCAGTACACACAGCCATATCTCCAGGGTGACACAGAGCCCACTTTGGATGGTCTCTCTGGCCCCCTGGAGGTAGGGGGATGCTTCCAACTACATCAGTACACACAGCCATATCTCCAGGGTGACACAGAGCCCACTTTGGATGGTCTCTCTGCACTCCTGGAGGTAGGGAGATGCTTCCAACTACATTAGTACACACAGCCATATCTCCAGGGTGACACAGAGTCCACTTTGGATGGCCTCTCTGCACTCCTGGAGGTAGGGGGATGCTTCCAACTACATCAGTACACACAGCCATATCTCCAGGGTGACACAGAGCCCACTTTGGATGGTCTCTCTGCACTCCTGGAGGTAGGGGGATGCTTCCAACTACATTAGTACACACAGCCATATCTCCAGGGTGACACAGAGCCCACTTTGAATGTTCTCACTGGCCCCCTGGAGGTAGGGGGATGCTTCCAACTACATTAGTACACACAGCCATATCTCCAGGGTGACACAGAGCCCACTTTGGATGGTCTCTCTGCACTCCTGGAGGTAGGGGGATGCTTCGAACTACATCAGTACACACAGCCATATCTCCAGGGTGACACAGAGCCCACTTTGGATGGTCTCTCTGCACTCCTGGAGGTAGGGGGATGCTTCCAACTACATTAGTACACACAGCCATATCTCCAGGGTGACACAGAGCCCACTTTGGATGGCCTCTCTGCACTCCTGGAGGTAGGGGGATGCTTCCAACTACATTAGTACACACAGCCATATCTCCAGGGTGACACAGAGCCCACTTTGAATGTTCTCACTGGCCCCCTGGAGGTAGGGGGATGCTTCCAACTACATTAGTACACACAGCCATATCTCCAGGGTGACACAGAGCCCACTTTGTATGGTCTCTCTGCACTCCTGGAGGTAGGGGGATGCTTCCAACTACATCAGTACACACAGCCATATCTCCAGGGTGACACAGAGCCCACTTTGGATGGTCTCTCTGCACTCCTGGAGGTAGGGGGATGCTTCCAACTACATCAGTACACACAGCCATATCTCCAGGGTGACACAGAGCCCACTTTGGATGGCCTCTCTGCACTCCTGGAGGTAGGGGGATGCTTCCAACTACATTAGTACACACAGCCATATCTCCAGGGTGACACAGAGCCCACTTTGGATGGCCTCTCTGCACTCCTGGAGGTAGGGGATGCTTCCAACTACATTAGTACACACAGCCATATCTCCAGGGTGACACAGAGCCCACTTTGGATGGTCTCTCTGCACTCCTGGAGGTAGGGGGATGCTTCCAACTACATTAGTACACACAGCCATATCTCCAGGGTGACACAGAGCCCACTTTGGATGGTCTCTCTGGCCCCCTGGAGGTAGGGGGATGCTTCCAACTACCTCAGTACACACAGCCATATCCCCATTGGGTGTGGGGACCACTTTGTGTGGCCCTGTAGACTCCTGGAGATGGTGATGGTGATCCCCAGAACATTCTGACACACACATATCCACAGAGTGACTGAGTGCACACTTTGAGGGGCTCTCTGGACCCCTGAGGATAGGGTGGATGTATTAAACAACATTGGCAGACAACCCCAGATCACCTGTATGTCTGAGGCCCCATGTGCTTAACATTGCACCACCCCTGATGGGTAACCCTATGTGTTACCCTGCTGATGCAGATACCGCCATCAACACAGGATGTTTGCATACGCTCCTTATGCAGATGCATGGCCTAGGTTTGTTACAGTCTGCTTTGCTGTATCAACACCAGCAGCTGTCATGACGCCAGGGGGCCATCATGCCCTCTTTGGCACAAACCGTCAACACCTGGCTACATGGCCACACAATCAGATGTGATACCACATTTATATGGCATGTGTTTCACCTGCTACACTAAACTTATACAGACTACTTACAACAGCATGGACAGCTGACATCAACCCTGTATGTGTGTATGTTTATTTTGACCTAGGTCCATTCACTTACCTCCCGTGGATGGTCTGCCTGCCTGTTAAAACGCCTGGTCACCCTCTCCCAGGCCCTCAGGACCCTCCCCATGTTCTTTTTCCTGGAGGGCCCTGGGAACAGCCTGTGCTGCTTTTGGGCTATCAGGGAGCCCAGGTGGCACAGCTCTCTGTGGCTAAAAGCCGGCTTCCTGGTTCGGGACGCCATGTTTGTTTCTGGGCGTGGTGACACGCGGACGCTCCCGGCGCAACTTCCGGAATTGCGCGTGACGTATCGCGCACGTGCGTTTCGCATGGCTGCGCGTCAGATCTCTGCACGCCCTTGCGCTCCGCATGGCTGTGCGTCTGCAAATTGCAAATACTATCTACACGCACCATTCATATTGATTAGTAATGGTTGTGCTCAAAATATGTTTACTGTTCTGTGCCTAATTACATAGTTACTGGGGTGTCTCTAATGTCACTTTGACAAACAATTATTATTATGGTTTACCCTTGTCCACACAGTGTGGTATTGAACCTCTGGACACATAGCAACTGATTGCTGATGCATTGTCAGATGAGGTGTGCTATGTGTGTCACATAGCAGGTAGTGCTCAGACACTACTAGTTATGGGTGCAGACAAACCATCAGCATCAGGTGTCACTCAACCTGGTGATAGGGGGTTGTGTGTGCCAGTGCAATATGTTGTGTGGTGTATCTCCATGTCTGGACAGACATTTTGTGGTGTTTGCCATCGTGGTTGGGGGGGTGATTCATATATGAGCATTGCACACGCAAAGTAGGTTGCGTGTTGGACATTACAGGACTATGTGGGTCCCCATGTCACCACACTGCACATTATCCTTTGGTATGTGTGACGGCATACAGTCCTGGTTTTTGCAAAATAGCTCAATGGTTGATACATGGACTGCTTAACCAGCCGTCATGGGTTACATCTTCCAGTTGAGCTCAGGACTGCCTGTCTCAGGCATCACACATTCTCATACTTGAGTGCAACAGTAGCCATGGTTTTTTTCATGTACATCTGTGCTGCACCAGACATATATCTTCATACATTGCAACATTGTTACCTGCCCCAGACCGGTTTCCACATTACAGAGGTGCTGCTATTGGCAAGACCCTCACACTGCTACGTACATCATGTGCAGTACACCATTCTCACCAATGGAACAGCGCACCCCTGGTGACCATTGCACACTGTCTGCATGCCTGCCTCTTTCACCAGACAGGCATCTGTTCTTAGCAATCGAGCTGTGGCCCACACCTAACCTTGATACCTGTGGAGCCAGAGGTTGCATGTTTCCATCCACAGTGTGGTTCTTGGTGAGTGCAGCCAGTGACAGGTCCCTGACTGTGAAATAGTGCTGGAATCTCTGTGATCCTCACAGTGCTGTCTGCATCATGTGCTCCTTACACAACCGTATAGGGTGGACTTGGGTTAATGCACTGTGATGGTTTCGGAATTGCCAGTACTACAGGACATTACACACATTCCAGGCTTGACAGTCCCCATGAACCTTCAAAATGTTTGCTATATGTTACAATGTCATCTTCAATGTATGTTATTTTTATGCAATGTAGGCGCTGTTCCATGTAAAACCATGTTCATTATATGTTAAGTGTACACCGCCTTTGATCTTTGGAAAAAGCAGTATAGAGGACATGCATAATTATATAGATTCAGACCTGCACTGCTGCTGACTGGCGGCGTATAGAGGCCAAGGACAATATAAATCACTTTGCTTATACACACACACTTTGGATTTGAACCAACAACCTTTCACTTCAGAGGCATTGCAGTCACCAGGGGACTACAGCTCTGTGGCTATGATGTGAGGTCTGTCTGGCTAGAATATAACCTCTGCAGACTTTGTGCTGCAGTTACCAGGGTGTAGTCCAGGGGTGGGCAAACTTGGTCCTGGAGGGCCGCAGACCAGTCAGGTTTTCGGGATATCTCTAATGAATATGCATGAGATATATATGCATTAGAGATATCCTGCCAACCTGACTGGTTTGTGGCCCTCCAGGGCTGGATCTGGAGACCCCTGCCTTACACCTCTGTCATTTAAGATTGTGAGTGGACAAGGTGCAGATGTCCAAGACATCAAAAAGGTTAGATAGAATTTGTCACAGTCCTCCTCACTTCTCACCACCACCAAAAAATTGTCTATTAGACAACTTTTTGGTGGTGGTGAGAATCGAGGAGGAATGTGACACATTCTATATACCCTTTCGATGTCTAGGCCATCTGTACCTTGCCCACTCACGATCTTAAATGACAGAGGTGTAAGGCAGGGGTCTCCAAATCCAGCCCTGGAGGGCCACAAACCAGTCAGGTTGGCAGGATATCTCTAATGCATATATATCTCATGCATGTTCATTAGGGATATCCCGAAAACCTGACTGGTCTGCGGCCCTCCAGGACCGGAGGTGCCCACCCCTGGTGTAGTCTATCCAGTCGCACCCATGATGCACTGCACATGCAAAGCAGCAGTCTAGTGATGGTCCAGTGATAGGGTGTGCAACCCCACAGCACCTCGGCCTCGTGTTGGACATTGACCTTCTGTGTTTCTTGTGCAGAGTGGGTACTGACCATCCCAGTGTGTGTGTCTGTTGCTCACCCTGAGGGTGAGGTGAGACACACAGCACCTATCCTGGCTGAGATGGCCTATACATCATATCAATTTGTTTGCCAATGTCTGATAGTTTGGCACAGCTGACCATTTCTGTCTCCAAGACCCAGCTGGGCCTTGTGAGCTACAATGTTCCCGAAGGGGGCATATCCTGTGTGGGTGGCCTGCCCTTCATGATATATTTGCAGGGGGGGTGGGGGAGAGGAGGTTACAGGACCTATAGGCCGGGTATGTCTGACCACCAAACCTTCCCTGTGCAACACAGTTTCCCCAAACAAAACATATCCACATTCTACATCCCAGCTATGGTGGGTGTAGCTGCCACCATCAGCAGACTGGGTCCAGCTGTGGTACAGAAAACCTACAGGTCACTCACTGCTATTATGGACGCATCCATATTTCAGGGTGCGGCAGACAGACAGTATGGCCTGAGAGTCTAAGCTCACCAACACCATCTGACATTTTCCAGCAGCAGGCACATTCTGTGCCCAGCTACTGACCCTGCACGGTGTTCTAGCCAGACACATGCAAACTGCAGACAGGCCACTGGCCAGTCCATGGTGCATGCTACCAGGGAGACTGTGTGCACCCATAACTGGGATGTCAGCACACCCACCGCACAATTACCTCAGTGATTGGGCCTCACATATACACAGCACCCATATATATCACATGAGAGAACTATTATATGGCACTATGTCGGGACCTAGCCATGCCATGGTCACTGATCGTTCAGGGGGAGAGTGACCTCCACACATGGCATGCTATGGACACCATGTCTGTGGGGGTGATGCCAAGGCACAGCATGGTCCTAGGCATGCACATTTGCCCTGTGTAGCTGCATCCTGCTCCAGCCACCCTGTTTGTTGTGTACCCACAGTACTTTGCTCCTCATTATGCACATTGGCAGGCCAATAATGGCAACGGTGCTATTAGTGTGGTCTGTGGGAGGTGTTGACAGCCACCACACACTGGATAGACAGACACACACTCCCCACACCTAGGACAACATTGAACAGATGTGGTGTTATTTGGGAGCCATGGCCAACATAACAGTGATGAGCACAGTGTGGGCATGGCAACGTTGGGATGTACTTTTGGAGTAATTTCCGAGGGTGCTACTCTCTGAAGGAGATCTGACCTGACACACATTGCACAGACATCAGAGACGTTGGTTTGTGACAGCTCGCTGTTCTGCTTGTGCGTAGCATGAGCATTTTTATCGGTCAGTGATCATATATTGCTTTGGATATATGTGTGACATCTCCAAATGTGTAGTGTGGGATTGTTGATGTATGCACATGCTAGTTTTCTGAACGCCACACAGGGCCCTACATCCTGCCACTTCATCGGTCTTCCAATACTGGTGCCTGCAGGTGCAACTGTTTCTGCCCCTGTTGCCCACTGCTCTAGGGAGGTTTGCACAACTACAGTCAATGTGAATCAAACACCTGTTGGGCTTTCATGCTATCTGTGATTAATATGCCTGTGATACAGCTGCATACCATGGTGGTGTTCAACTCACCTGCATCACACACATCTTTCGTGCAGACATCAGACAACCTGATTGATGTGTGAGCCTCCATGGCTGCATATGGGGGACTCTGCTGTGGGTGAGGCATATGTTTATGTGGTGTGTGGTATTTATAGCAAACTATGGTATCGTGACCAACACTTATGTTCTCAGCACGGGAGTTCCATTCTTTACTTTAAGGTTTCGCGAATGTGTAAAACATTGGGACTGTGATGGCAGGTGCCCCAGCCGGGAATTGAACCTGGGCCTTCTGTGCTTGGAGGCACTTGCTACATGTACTGCACCACCGTCTTAGCACAGCAACAGTACATTCCCAGGGGAGTCCATGGCTGTTTGTCACACAGGGCCTGTCTGTTGGATTGTACTGCAGCCACATGAGGGTGGCTAGGCCAGGATCTGCTGTGGGGCAGCAGCCTCTGCCCCCTCTGCCAGCAGTTGGCATCCGCCACCATGCTGACATGGGCCTATATTGGGTACAGCATCACAGCTGACTGACATGTGGCCCTCCAGTGATGCACTGTGTGGACTCTGCTGTAGGTGTTGTACATATTTGAGGGGTAAGTGATCCTTATGGTATAATAGAGGTCCTCTGAACATGCTGTTGTTATCTGTAAGACAAACAAAAACACCTTCTAGTCAGGGCAAATCAATAACCAATATGTGTAGAGCACCCAACCTTTTTTCGGTGACCGCACAAACTTTTTTCTTTTTGTCGGAGCTAGCCGTAGGAAGGTCGGAAGAGCAACCGACCCACACCAAGCAAGTAGCTACTTTTATTATTATAGGTTCTTCACCAAAATAAAGTTCAAGTTCATTTAACCATAAAATAGTAAAAAGACTTATCTCAGTCCAGAAATGCCAGTTATGAGAGATACACGACGCGCACGTTTCGGGCACTCTAGCCCTGTTTCAGGTGCAATAACTAGGATTCCTCAATCTTCAAATACCATCCTCTGAACGCCGTCAATGCAGCTAAGGTCATTATTACAATGGCTGATTAATCACTTTTAAAATAAAAGAAACGACCAATCAGTATCGGGAAAACCCCCACATGATGTGCGGTACTTTCTGCACCCATGGTCTCTCATTGTATAGAATATTCTCATACTATTGACCAGCTTCAATGGTCTATTATTGATCATGTGCCAGCTAATCCTCGGGGAGGACAGCAGGAAGAACGTCTGCAATACATAGAACAACGATGGAATTTTCGTCTTGAAACAATGGAGCCAGGAGGTTTGAACAGGGAAATAGACTGGCAGAGTCTTATTTAAGTTACAATTCTATGTGACCATCGGGAATGACATAATAATGATATATCCCTATTTCGGAAGGATGATACCAGGTGTTTTGAAGAGCATAAGATGATGATGTCGTCATAACTTTTGAAAACAAATCAGATCAGGGGTTCCCCATCATGTGGGGGTTTTCCCGATACTGATTGGTCGGTTTCTTTTATTTTAAAAGTGATTCATCAGCCATTGTAATAATGACCTTAGCTGCATTGGCGGCGTTCAGAGGATGGTATTTGAGGATTGAGGAATCCTAGTTATTGCACTTGAAACAGGGCTAGAGTGCCCGAAACGTGCGCATCGTGTATCTCTCATAACTGGCATTTCTGTACTGAGATAAGTCTTTTTACTATTTTATGGTTAAATGACCTTTAACTTTATTTTGGTGAAGAACCTATAATAATAAATGTAGCTACTCGCTTGGTGTGGGTCGGTTTCTCTTCCGACCTTCCTACGGCTAGCTCCGCCAAAAAGAAAAAGGTTGTGAGGTCACCGAAAAAAGGTTGGGTGCTCTACACATATTGGTTGTTATCTGCAAGACATGTTTTGATTTCCTCTCACGTTTTACTGGTGGGTAAAATATGTGCACAGTGTTGCTGCTGGCCCCAGCTGGGAGTTGAACTGGTAATCTTTGGCTCCCCAGCACACTGGCTGTGTCCCCTGCACCACACTGCAGTCACAGAGTGAATGTGGACCCTGGAGATGGCATGTCTGTTTGTCATAGCGGGCCTTTCTGTTGTGGTCCGGTGCACCCACATGGCATTGGCTCAGCCTCCATCTTCTCTGGCCACCTGCCACTGGCCCCCTCAGATACCAGTAAAGTTCTCCCAACATGCTACAGGCCCTTCTGCTACTGGTGCTGGGGGCGCACAGTTTTAAACCATACAGTGTGCATGTCGGCAACTACCTCTACTGCACATTCCCCCCAACTCACACATGCTGTTGTGCAACATGTGCATGCCATAGGGGACCTGTCCATTGCTGTGGGGTAACCTGCTCTATCCTACATCAATGTGTGATCATTCAACATTTATGCCGCAGGGGCTGGTGACCCTTCCAACATTCATATATTTTGGCCCTGCCTTTCTTGGGTGTGTCTGATGATGTTTCACATTGCTGTGACCATTACCCAGGTTGGTCCTCTCTTGTGCTACAATTGAGAGGTTTGACAGCTCTGGCCAACACACCAGTCCTGGTGACACTACAGGCATGGATATGTTAGGCATAGACTGTTGGGGGTCACTCCCCAGGGCGGTACGCACTATCAGACACAAGACCTGCTGCACACAACACACACATCTGAATGATTGTTATGGTGGTGCTCAATGGGACACATGTACTGAGCATTTGAATCATTATGTACATATTTTCACATGGGACCTTGGATAGCTGTGTACCATGTACATAGGTGTGGGGTGGCATTGCTAAGGTACACATCTGCTACTTTTGGGGATTACAGGCAGGGCCCACTGTCCTGCCTCTCCAGGATGCATTGTCCAATGGGGCCTGTGGGTATGGGTGTGTCATGGCCTGTTGGTTGATGCCTTTCATATGGGTTACACACATCAGGTCATGGTGTGTCAGACACTGTTCTGGTTTTAGGATGTCCCTCATGGATATGCATGTGCTACATCTGCATAACATGGGGGTGGTGCATAGATATGCAGCACAATCATTAGTATTAGCCGCAGCATGGATGCTGAATGGTGTGTGGTCCTCCAGGTCTGCATTTCGGATACTCTGATCTGAGTGATGCCACGGTTAATGGTGTATGTGCTTTGGATGGGAAATGATAGCCATATAGACAATGCCTATCTCCTCTGCATTACAGGTTTGTGCTTACCAGCACAGTTTAGTTGTTGGACAAAAATGTGGGTGGAATTGGCCATAGCCCCAGCTGAGCTTTGAACCTGTGACCTTATGTTCTTGCATACACTATCTGTGTGCACTGCACCACCATGTAGCCACAGATTGACTGGGTTCCCTGGGAGGTCCATGTCTGTACATCCATCACGGCCTGTCTGTAGCAGTGGACGGTGCCAGACTGCACATGGCTAAGCCACTGTCTTCTGTGGCTCACAGCCCCTGCCCCCTCCACCCTCTGTACTGTTCCACCAACATGCTGGCATGTCCTCATCTTAGCAAACGCATATGGCCTGATTAGTTTGAGCCACTCCAGGACTGCATTTGGGGAACTCGGCTGTGGGTGATGCCCATTGTTCAGGTGCATGTGCACTGGAGGGTAAAATATGGGTGTTTGCAAGATGTTTATGCTCTCTGCAATAATGGGGTGTCTTTACTATCTCTGTTTGGTGATGGTTAAAATATTGGGACTGGGCTGGCATGAGCCCCAGCTGGGATTTGAACCTGTGACCCTCCTGTTTTGGAGGTGCTGGCTCTGTCTGCTGCACCACACTGTGGCCGCAGAGGCAGTGCAGTACCTGGTGATAGGACACCTGTCAGGATGGGGACGCACAGCTTGCTCTTCAGTCTTTTACTGTGGCCTCATTCACCTTGTCTGGTGACAAACATGCAGCTAAACCCCAGAAATAGACACATATACCGGGGCTTTACTTTTAAGCTGGGCAACAGTGATATTGGTGGGCAACCATTTGGAAGACACCCAGGACAGCCACAGGGCTGGGAATTATTTTTGGGGAGTCTCAGCTCCATGGCCCTTCCTACATTCATATCTTTTTTTCTGGGACTGTCCTGGGTGTGATTTTTATATTTGCCCATTACTGTAACTGTTCACAAGCTGCATTACTATTTTTATTATTGATTTTCTGGTCATTGTCTATTTTTACTTTCACCTTTCTGCTGTGCACATGTATCACACTGCTTACGTTTTGCAGGTTTCCCCGGTTTTGCTGTACATTGCTAACGGAAATGGTTTCTCTTGCCTTTATATGACCTCTAGCGCGACTGTTTCACTCGCGCTATTTTTTCATGGGAAATTCGGCCCCGTTCATGTGCGGGGAGCCTCTCCCCTCCCCTTACCCGCCCATTGACCCCGTCACTCCGCCCCTCGGGGACCTTCCTCCGCCCTCCGTTCGCCGTTACACGCCTCTTTCGGACATTTGCGGGCCCGTATTTGTGCGGGGCCCGTTAGTGTGTCGCGCACATTCACGGGGGTTCCTCGCACCTGTGCGGGGCGTTTAGGAGCGTTTGTCACCGTTTAAGTGGCGCGTTGCCGTGCGCTAATTTGCGGCGCGCAAATTCCCGGACTTTAGTAGACATACCCCTTAGACAAGGTAAAGAGAAGAGCCACCAAAATGGTAAAGGCTTAAAAGATTAGGACTCTTCAACTTGGAAAACAGATGGCTCAGGGAGAGATATGATAGAGGTCTATAAATTAATAAATGGAGTAGAACGGGTTAACATAGATCAGTTGTTTATGCCATTAAAAAATAGAAAGACTAGAGGACATGCAATGAAGCTACAATGTAACCCAATTACGACTAATATGAGAAAATATTATTTCACTCAATGCATAATCCCACTCTGGAATTCGTTACCGGAGGATTTAGTAAAAACTGTTAGTGTAGCTGGGTTTAAAAAAGGTTTGGACAAGTTCCTGGAGGAAAGATCCATAAACTATTATTAAAGAGGTCCTGGAAAATCCACTGCTTATCCCAGGATGTACATTGTGGAACGTGTGTGCCTTTTGAAAACCTGCCAGGTACTTGTGACCTGTATTGGCCACTGTTGGAAACAGAATACGGACTTGATGGACCTTGGTCTGACCCAGAGTGGAATGTCTTATGTTCTTAATCATAAAGAAAGGAATAGAGGATATTATAATGCCTCTGTATTGTTCCATGGTGCGACCACACCTTGAATATTATATGCAATTGTGGTCACCATATCTTAAAAAGGACATAGCAGAATTAGAAATGGGACAGAGAAGAACAACAAAAATGGTACAGGGGATGAAAGGATGAGGAAGCCTATGAGGAAAGGCTTAAAAGGTTAGTGCTCTTCAATTTGGAAAAGAGATGGCTGAGGAGAGATATGATAGATGTCTATAAAATAATGAATGGAGTAAAACGGGTAAATGTAGATTGGTTCTTCACCCCTTCAAAAAGTAGAAAGACTAGGGGGACAGACAATGAAGTTACAATGTAGCACATTTAAGACTAATCTGAGAAAATATTTTTTCATTCAATGTATAATCAAACTCTGGAATTCGTTACCAGAGGATGTAGTAAAAACTGTTAGCATAGCTAGATTTAAAAGAGGTTTGGACAGGTTCCTGGAGGAAAAGTCCATAAACCATTATTAAAGAGGACCAAGGAAATCTACTGCTTTCGCACTGGATAAACAGCATAGAATCTGTGTACCTTTTGGGAACCTGACAGGTACTTGTGACCTGGATTGGCCACTTTTAGAAACAGGATACTAGGCTTGATGGACCATTGGTCTGACCCAGTATGGTATTTCTTAGGTTCTTATGATACAGGAAGCAGAGAAGGGGGAACATGCTGCCCATTTAACCTATTCCTCCAATCACCTCATTCCGGCCCTTAGTCAGATAGTATAAAGGGTCAGCCTTGTCCTGTTCCCCTAATCAGTATGCCTCTGCTTTGTATACAGCACAGTAAACCTTTATTTACCACACGCAGTCCATTTTTGGAAGAATGCTGCATTATCCTTCCAAGTTTGTAGCAAATCAGTACATTAGCTCAATAGGGAGGGTAATTTTATAACAAGCCTCCTAACTCGTGCAAGTATGCACATACGTTATAGCAATTTTTCAAAGGGAAGTTTGTGCATACGTTTTCTTTGATATCTCCCTCACAGAAAGTAAACACACATTTTCACTTACTCATTGGCATACCCAAATTTACTGGTTTATTTTGTAGAGGTGTATTTTTTTTATATATTGTATGCTTGTCCAAATCCTGCCCCAAGTCTGCCCACAGGAATGCTTCCAGTTAGGTCAAATACAATTGTGTATATACATAAATTCAAGCACATATACTTTGGCCAATTTTTAAAAAAAGCATTTCTTTTACCCAAGGAAATACTTTTTTAAAATTATGCCTGTGGCTATTAAATATTTTCCTACTCATAAAATAAAGTTGACATATAGGGGTTATATTTACTGGATGGTCATGACGGTGGCTTAAACTTTATTCTACCCAGTAATATTGAGACAGGATGGGAACATGTTGATTTGAATCTGCGTTTCTATCTGAATGTAATAGGAGGAAGAAGTGGGGAAATATTTCTTTCTAAGACCCTGAACTCTCTCCTCCGAATTCAGACTGGAAAAGCAAAATGTGGAATGCAAACTTAGAAACTTAGATTTAGGGTCCTAAATTAGCCTCTTTGAAAATTTACTGGGGCTGAGTACCTAAATTCATGTTCCTAATTTCACTAGGCTCCATTTAGGAACTTAAAATGTGGGTGGCCACAGGGCAGATTTAGGGTGGAGTTAAAGTTAAGAAATTTGTAAAAGGCACTAAATTAGGTTCCTAAATCTAGTCAAGTGAATGGCAGACCTAAATTTAATAACACACAGGCCGATATTCAAAACCCTTTCCCAGATAGCCAATAGGAGGTCATCCGGATAAGGGTGCTGATTGCGAGATTCAGTAGCACCATCCAGATAGTGCCACTGAATCTCTTCAAAGACCATCTTGGCACTTTCCGATTAGTACTGGGGCATCTGTGGGTGGAGCAAGGGCGGTGTTGGCCTATTTGGATAAGTCCAACTTTATCTGGCTAACATGATTGTCAGTCAGCAGTTATATGATTAACTTAGGCTACTTGGAAAGCAGTCCTAACTTGCAATTCAAAACACTTGGCACTTATTTGGGTATTGGTGCTTGGACCTGGATATTCAGCGACAGCTACAATCTGGATTCTGCCACAGAATATCCTGTCGATATTAAAGCGCTGTGGCTGATCATTGTGACATTTGAGTATCGTCCTTTTTGAAAATTGGCATGTTAATGGAAGATACTTTAGTTTTTTCTGCATTAGCGTGAAATCAGGCCACACGTAATGAAGGAAGAGTAATTCAGAGAGTACAACCCATTTCTATCTTGGCTGGACTCTTGCTTGAAGGTTCTGTTGACAAAGTGCAGTAGCACAGAATTAAAAGATAGACTAGGTCTAGGGACTCAGATGATCCAAATCAGGCAAAAAGGCTCTTCAGTATTTAAGTTACTGCTCCATTCAATATATTGTTCCCGTACTGCCTATCCTAGCCCAGTATTAAACAATTTAATAAATCAGTTCAACATCCAAGGAGGAGATTCTGTTTATTGCAAATAAGTAAAAGAGAACTAACTTCAGAGCGCTGCACTGCTTCTAGTCCAGTGCAGACAGGCAGAGTCCGCAGGGATGGTGCAAGGATATGAGAATTCCTAGGCAAGCCTCATTCCTCTCACCCCCTACCCTTGCCCTGCCCCCATTGCCACCACTGCCGCCCCTCTCTGGGGCCTGCGGTGGTGGCAGTGGCTTTGAACAGCCCCACAGCGCTTACCTAAACCTCCGGTGCTGCGAAGCTGTTTGTGTTTCAGCCCCTTCCGATGTCTGATGCCGACTTCCTTTTGCATGAAAGATGGAAGCGGCAGATTTTTCTGATTTTTCCCACATGTAGATTAGTGAAATGGCCACTCTGGCTCCATGTTTCATCACATACGTGTTACTCCTGCACCTCCATATTTTAGAAAGGCTCCATGTTTGGCTAAGCCTTTTCTAAAATATTGTAAGAATTGCATATGTTCCAGTCTCGACATCTCCATTCCAGTCTGCATGTACTATCTAAAATCTACATTCACAGGTTTAAAATAGGCACTTTTACCAAATTTGACATAGGTGCCATTTTATAAAATTAGCTTCTACCCATATAAGTTTTTTGCCTATCCCTGGTCTACCTCAAATCCTACCCCTTACTTTATATACATAAGTTTTAGCAGGCCTAAAGTTATACTGCAGATTTTATTTTGTTAATTCATTTATTTATTTTAAAAACGTATAGGGAGGGTTTTCCTGCACTGTTTCCTGGCTGGAGGACCTGCAGGCGCTCAGACACATGGTAACACCACCACAAGGGGCCTATAAGATCTGGCTTCTACGTGGAACGTGACCACAGACGCGAATCCATGGCGACTCCAAAGGGGCATGTCCAAAGGGGCGGGTTCTGCCCCTTTGGAGCCCCTTTGGACCTCAGAGGAGCTTAGAGGTTGGCAGTTCTTTAGTATAGGGAAACAGAAGAAAAAGTCGTCTCCTGTAAGTACTGTTAATCCTTCTAAATCTGTAAAACGTTTTTGTCCTATGGACAGACACTTACTGCCTGCTCAGAAGATGGAAGTTTCTTCGATAATGTCTTTGAGCTCCATCTCCCCGGTTGCTTCCTTATCGGTTTTGGGGGATTCTACCCTACCCCCCACCTTCCAGCCCTGGTATTTTGGAGGGCAGGGTTGCCTTCATCATGGGGTCTCCAAGGCATCAGGGAGCACCACTTCAGTTTCTTCTTCTCAGATATTACCCGTACTTTGGCCAGTGGTATTCTCAGGGGGTGTGGCCACCGCTGGGACTCCTGGTTTTCAGCAGCCCCAGATGTCTTTGGCAGGTGAAGCTTCCTTAAAAGATCTTTGGGACCTCAGCTCTCAAATGGAGGCCTCACTCTCAAGCTCTCTACAACAATTTTCCACATTTACTGCTGAGTCTGCTGCTTCCTTAACATGATAAACAATTGCAAATAGTCGAGACTCATTTTATTAGGGTTGATGCTCAGCTGTCCACACTGCAAGCAGTTGCTACATCTTCTGTGAACGACAGTTAAATGATTTATCGCTGTATGGAGGCATTGGAAAATGCCTCCAGGGCAAATAATATTCACTGTTTGAATTTTCCTTGTACATGTTATTTGTCCCCTCCCCACATCCTTTATCAAAAATATCTTAAAAAGATACTTGTTTATCCCAATGCTGAGACCTTCCAGGTAAATAATTTTTTTTTAATTTGCCTTGGGACATCTAAGCTCTTTTATCAGGGTCAGAGGGGATGGATCAAATAGTTACAATAGATAACTTAGATCTTTCAGCCTTTTTTAGAGTCTTCTAAAGATGAGATTGCTACTCATTCTAATTTCTTGTTTATCAGAGATGAACACAAATTTCATTTTAAAATTGTATTTTCAAAAATGGAATGATGTCTTTTGTGGTCAAAAGATTACATTGTTTCCAGATGTCTGTCTCTTGTTCCACTCTGCTGAGAAGTAAAGAGCTCCTAGTGCTAAAACCGCGTGTTCTGGTGCTGTAGGTTGAATTTTTCCTGAAGTCTCCATGTAAATATTTGATTTTCTTATCAAAGTATTTCTTATAATTTCTTTGATCCATCTCATTTGGAAGATTTTCTTAAGAATAATGATGGCTGCCTAATTGGTTTGGAAGGTATAGTTAATGATGGGGTATGTTACAACTTGATATCCTCCTGGTTCAGGGTTTTTTTTGTTTGTTTTGCTTTGTTTTTTTTTCTTTTTTCTGTTGTTAATATTAGTGCCCTTGATAATGTGGACTTGTTGTGATTGTTTTAATTTGTTCTGAATTGTATGACTGTAGTTTTCCTGCATTTTCTTGTTTATTTCCTATGTGAAATGGAAATACTTAATAAAAAAAACTAAAGACAGCTTAAACACTTGAATGCTTTTGAATATAGAGATCACACAATGTAGCTCTAGAGACAAGTTACTGCAAAATATTATTTTGTTTTCATATGAAATCCCTTTTCTTTGATCTGTCTGCTGTAACGTTTAATCCTTTCTGCTTTCATTACTTACATTTTTTAATAAACTTTTTAGGTTATTCGTTCTGTGTCTGAGACTGAGTAGAAACCCAGGTAAGTGAATTGCTATAGGATCTCAGTATTCTGAAGTGAAAGGTCTATGGATTGATTGATTTATTAATTTTTATTGATTTATTTATTTGAAAAACATTTATATACCGCCAATTCCTAAGATCAGTGGCGGTTTACATCGAACAATGCTAAGGTACAGAGAACAATATGCAACTTATATTAATGCTTATATACATCAAATCTCATCATCGTCATTCTAGGCTGTCTACAGTCAGGTACAAAATAACACTAGTGAAATGTTGTGGCAAGACCTAAAATGAGTTGTTCATGGAAGGAAGCCCTCAAATGTCACAGAGTTGAAACAGTTCTGTATAGAATAGGCCTCAAGGGGAATGTGAGAGGCTGATCAACAGTTACAGGAAAGGTTTTGTTGCTCAAACTGGTGTCACCAGTAACTGAGTGAAGAGTTGACGTACTTTTTAACACAAGGATCTCCTCATTGAATAAACAGAATATATTCTTTAGCCCAAGCCACCCATCCACTGAGGTTATCCTTCTCATCAGGTACCAGACTAGGAATTTTCTTTTCTGTGAATCCTGATCAAGTCTCAGGTTGCCCAGAAACCCTTGGGATAAGCTTGTGAGGTGAGAACTTACCTGGAAAAACAGGAATCCAGCTGGCAAATAAGGGGTGGGGGTTATCAAAGAAGAAGCACATCAGCAGGTGCAGGGGAGGCCTACACGGTGCTCGCTAAGACCCTTAGGTGGTCAAGGGTTCATCCCCTAAGGGGCGCTAAGCAGCGATATTGGCATATTACATGGAAATCAGGAAATGATTTTCCAATGAAACTTTACCTGCAAAAAAAAGTTGATATAAAGCCTGTGGGTAATTTGTACCTGCGGCATTTTTCAAAAGTAAAGTGTCCATAGATTTTGCACCTAGATGGGAAACTGGAAAATTGCCCCTGAAGCAAGAAAAAAGAGCAATAATTTAATAAAAATTAAAGCCCTGAAATGTCATTGCAATGATATTGCAATGTCTTTCAGGTGATAGAATAAAAGGTAACCAAACAGAAATGCCATCCATTAGAAATTCCACTATTTATTTATTTATTTAGTTGGATTTAATATACCGCTTTATCATTAAATCAAAGCAGTTAGCACATCAAACAATCAGGAGGGGGGCTATAGTGTGAAAACATGCAGTGGAAACATCTGTATGAGTGTGGTGAGAGGGGTGTGAGCGATTCATTTGCGTTATATGCAAGTGATCTATGTACAGGTGAGCTATATACAGGTGAGCTATGTACAGGTCTATATACAGTTCGTATGGGTTGCAGGTTTGGCTAGGGTAGAGTCTGGTTCAGGTGAATTCCTTGCAGTGATCCATGAAGAGCTTTGTTTTGAGCATCTTCCTGAAATCTTTGAGGTCCGTGGCAGATCTCAGCTCGTCGGGGAGAGAGTTCCACAGGGTGGGTGTGGCCAGGGAAAGAGCTCTTCTTGAAGTGTCCTGTCTGGATTTGGTGAATTCTCTTGGGGTGGTGATGGTGTCTGTGGTTCTCCTTCTTCTGGGTCTGGTACATAGGTTGCAGGCTGTCAGCTGAGATGTTCTGTCTTATTTTGAATATGTTTAGGATAACTTTGTATTGTATACGGGAGCTGATTAGGAGCCAGTGGAGGTGGTACAGGATGGGTGTAATGTGGTCGTGACCTGAGCAGCCTGTTATTATGCATGCGGCAGTATTCTGTGCCAGCTGCAGTGGTCGGAGAGCCTGTTTTGATAGCCTGAGGTAGATGGGGTTGCAGTAGTCTAGTGTGGGAGTGATGAGCACTTGACAGACTGTACGGAAGTAGTCCTGTGAAAGAATGGGTTTGAGGCGCTTGATGGTTCTCATTTTGAGGTAGGCGTTTCTTGTGGTTCTGGCAATGTGGGCTTGTAGGTTTAGGTCCTTGTCGAGAGTCACTCCAAGGTATCTCACTTCGGTCTTTACTGATATTGTGATGTTGTTTAGTTTGATGGTAGGTGTAATTGAGAAGGTGGGGTTTCTTGAGATGAATAGTGCTTCTGTTTTGTTGTGGTTTATGGATAGATTGTTTTCTAAGAGCCAGGATGTCATTTGCTGGAGACAATTGGCTAGGTTGGAGTAGTCTGGGGTGTCCAAGTTGATTGGGGTGAATATCATGATGTCGTCAGCGTAGATGGTGTATTGAATCTTGTGGTTCTTGATGATGAAGCAGATTCGTTGTAGGTATATATTGAATAGCAGGGCGGAGAGGGATGAGCCTTGTGGGACACCCTGGGTGGTTTTCAGAGGCTGGGAGGTGTCTGAGCTGCATTTGACTTGTAGCTATCTGTCTGTTAGATATGATGTGAACCAGTTCAAGGTGGTGCCGTGTAGTCCAATTTCTTGTAGTCTAGCTAGCAAGGTTGTATGGCTTACTGTGTCAAATGCTGCGGAGACATCTATGAATATCAGGAGGACTCCCATTTTGATGTTGTCGATAGTCCAGATCAGCTTGTCGAGGAGTTGGATTAGAAGAGTTTCTACCCCGTGGTTTGGTCGGAAGCGGAGTTGATTTGGGTCCAGGGGGGCATGGATGTCTATGTGGCTCTGTAGTTGGTATTGGACCGCTTTTTCAATGATCTTGGCTAGGAGGGGGAGGCTTGGGATGGGTCTGTAGACAGCAGGGTCAGTTTTAGCTAGTGTGGATTTCTTGGGGATGGGGCATATTGTAGGTAGTTTGAGTGTGTTTGGCATTATTCCTGTAGTGAGAGAGTTTTTAATTATTTTGCGAATGTCCTGGATCAGATCTTTTTTTGCAGCTTTGATCCATGTTACAGGGCATGGATCGGTGGGAGCGGTGCTGGTGTTGAGGGTGGTGATGATGTTTGAGATCTGTTCCTTGGATGGGATGCTGAATTTGTCCCATCTTTGGTTGGGATGAGGGGGCTTGTTGCTGCTGATCTCTCTGTTGTCCTTGGCGGGGGCTGTGAATTTGGTCTTAAGGTGGTCTGCGAAGGTCTGTGGGTCAATTTGCTGTTCATTTCTGTTGTGGGATTCATTTGTAAGAGTCTTTACTAATTAAAAGAGTTTGCGGGGTTTGTTGGTAGACTTCAGGATGAGGTTTGTGTGCTAATCCTTCTTCTGTTGGTTGATGAGTTTGTTATATTCTTCTTGTTTCGACTGGTAGAAGTCCTGTATGGAGTTTGATTTGGTGTGTCTCCATCGGCGTTCGAGCCTTCTTAGTGCTGTCTTTACATTGCATATTTCCTTGGAGTACCAAGGGGTGGAGCTGGTCTGTTGCTGTGTGGTTTCTGTGTATTGGGGATGGTGGGTCTGGTGGTGTTTGAGATGGTGTCTTTCCAGTTTTCTTTTTGTTCATTTATGTCCTCTGAATTGATGCTGAGGAGGGGTAGGGTATCTTGTAAGAATTGATCCTTGTTGAAGCTTTTGAATCTTCTAGTCATGGGTGGTTTATCTTGATGGTTATTGTTGTTTACTGATTGTAGCTGGATTTGTAGTAGGTGGTGGTCTGACCAGGGTACTGGTGTAATTGAGGGTTTTGAGATGGATTTGCTTTCTATTAGGTTGTTGGGGGCGAATATGAGGTCAGGGGAGGATTTGCATCTGTGTGTAGGGGTGTTGATCATCTGGGTGAATTGTAGTGAGTTCATCGCTGCAAGGAAGGCATCTGCATCCTTGTTGTTTGTGGATTTAAGGTTGACTAGGACACCTTGCTAGAACTCATAATCATGCTTTTTCCTTTTAGGTCTAAATCACTAGAACTCTCCACTACCTGAGCTTCGTTTAATGACAGATAAGTTGGATTTAAAAAAAAGAATGCTATGCCATATTATATAAAGGCTTTTCCATAATGTACTTTTTTCATGTTTTAGGTTTAGTTTGAGTTGTAATACGAATATTTTTACTGTTTATTTTTTTAATTTTGGGGATTTTTATGCATTGTTATCTATAATCCACTGAGAGTCTTAGAACTGGCAGAATATAAATGATGGAAATATAAACATAAAGGCGTGTCCTAGTGGTTGGGGCAAGGTACTTCAGGCCAGAAGGTTGGGGGTTCAAATCCCACTAGAGGACAGCAACCTTGGGCCAGAAGGACTGGGGTTTCTAGCCCCACAGGTGCTCCTTGTGGTCTTGGGCAAGCCACTTAACCCTCCATAGCCCATGTTCCCTGTAAAATAGTTATCTCCAAGCTATAATGCCCTGTTCAATGTAATTTCAGTTTGTTCAATGTAAACCACACTGATGCAGAATAGCACAGTATATAAGAGAATGTAAATAAAATAAATAAATGATCTATTTGCAGAGGGCTGATGTTGATGCTTCTGATACAGTTATACTAGTGGAATTTGATAGCACAGGAGACTCCATGGGCAGGTAACATTTGTTGATAGAATTTTGAGTCAAGTTTGGGGAAGAAGTTTGGGCAGAGCATGGACAGACTTACAAAGCATGAGTGTAGGTTAGAAAATACACAGCTATGCGCATATTTCAATCATGTACAGTTACACCTGCTCCCAAACTGCTGCAAATGTACACATTACATTATAGCCTCAATTTCAGCAGGTTTTGTGGTATTTTATAATGACACATTCCCGCCGCGTCTATTTGACCTTTCCCCCTGGGCTACCTGTTATAAAGCTATTTACCATGAACACATGCGCACCTTTTTCGGATCAAATGTAAATTCGTGCACGATTCTGGCTGATCCTATTTTATAAAGGCACATAGGCACCTATTTTGTCTTTATAAAGGGGCCTTAAAATTGGAGCCTTTTTGAGACTTTTGACTTAGGTGTCCGATTATAAAATTACCCCACATGAGATGGATTCAGTCAAGCACACTAACATATGCTATCTTTAGGTATGGTTTGTATACTGGCAGATTTTCCCTCTCTAAACATGTTTCTTAGGGGAGCTTTCACTGAAACCAGTGTTCTGGTAGTGCTCTCCATCTGTTTTACTATGATCTAAGGAACACACCAAGGTAAAACAGTACAGGTTTTATTATTTCAGACATCAGGGCTGTGGTAAGAGTGTTGCATATAAAGTGGTAACCATATATGAACATCAATAGAGGCTGCATACAAGTTCTCTCTCCTTAGTACAATAGATTATGAATAATATGTAGACTCAAATGTACAGGTACCAAACCTACATAGAAACATAGAAAATGATGGCAAAAAAAGACCACAAGTCCTATCTAGTCTGCCCTTCCAAATCCACCATAATAGTCCCCTTTTATCCTTTAGAGGTATTTTGTGTTTGTTCCATGCTTTCTTGAATTCAGATATTGTCCTCATCTCTACTACCTCCACTGGGAGACTATTCCACTCATCTACTACTCTTTCCGTAAAGAAATATTTCTGCATATTACTCCCGAGTTTACCCCTTTCACTCTCATGCTATGTTCCCTCATTTCAGAGCTTGCTTTCAATCAAAAGAGGCTCTCCTTTTGGGCATTTATGCCATGGAGGTATTTAAATGTCTCTATCATATCTCCTCTATCCTGTCTTTTCTTAATTTATACATAGTAAGATCTTTATGTCTGTCCCCATATGCTTTATAACAAAAAACTCTAACCATCTTAGTAGCCACCCTCTGCACTGACATCATCCTGCTAATATCCTTTTGAAGGTGTGATCTCCAGAACTGCACACAACGCTCCAAATGAGATCACACCAGAGACTTATACAGAGGCATTATCACCTCCTTTTTTCTGCTGGCCATTCCTCTCCCTATGCACCCAAGCATCCTTCTAGCCTTCACCGTTGCCTTTTCTACCAGTTTAGCTACTTTAAGATCATCAGACACAATCATGCCCAGGTCTCACACTTCTTTTGTGGGCAGAAGAACTTCACCCCCTGGCCTACACTGTACCACTCCCTTCGATTTTTGCAGCCCAAATGCATGACCCTGCATTTGTTAGCCTCACATCTCAGCTGATAAATTCTAGACATTCTTTCAGCTTAACGAGATCCCTTCTCATGTTATCTACTTCTTCCTGGGTGTCTACTCTATTGCAGATTTTGAAGAGGCAAACCTTACCCAACAGCCCTTCTGCTATATCACTAACAAAGATGTTAAAAAGAATCGGAACAAGGACAGATCCCTACAGCACACCACTGGTAACATCCTTCTGCTCAGAGTGAGCTCCATTTACCTGTACCCTTTGTCTTGTCCCACCCTACCAATTTCTAACCCAGTCAGACAATTTAGGGTCCATCCCTAGGATGCTCAGTTTATTTGTAAGTCGCCTGTGTGGAACAATGTCAAAGGGTTTACTGAAATCTAAGTACACGGCATTTAGGGATCTCCCTCAGTCCAACTCTCTGGTCACTTAGTCAAAAAATCCATTGGATTTGTCTGACAAGACCTGCCTCTAGAAAGCCCATGCTGCCTCGGATCCTGCAACCCACTGGATTCCAGAAACCTCACTATTCTTTGCCTTAGCAGAGTTTCCAATATGGTATGCCTTTAAATTATCAGTGAACTCACTATATCCCTCAAGGGTATATATTTGCACTATTTATTAGACTTAGCAATACACATACAGCAGGGCTGTACCAAGGGCTGTGCGAGCGGTATATCTGCACAGGGTGCAAGCAGAGAAAGGGCACAGATATCGTCACTGGGCTTCCAGAAAGTTCAAAAAGAGTACATTACTACACATGGATGGGGTGGAGGGAAGCACCAGATTCATTAGTTGCACAGGGGACATTTCTACCTGGGTTTGGTCCTGATATTCAGGAATATATACAGTACTTCCCCATCTCTCTGATGGCACCAGGTAATGCTGAAACATGCAGAATTCAAATGGGATGTGTAGAGGGATGTCCCTTCTTTCCTGGGATGGGGTGATGGGACTTGGGAAAGCAAAAAACACAAAACTCGGTTTATCTGTAATCCGCAGTATTATATCTAATATAAGGTGAATAATTGTATTTATAAGTTCCATGAGTAATAAGTTCCATGATGAGGCTCCTGATGACCGTTCCTTGCTTAAGACCTTATATGTCCCAGCATGCTCATTCCACTCGTTACAAGGCAACCACTTGCGTATTCTCCCTCCATCTAAGGCTGAATAACAATCTACCTCACAATCTGTATTTTTCTTTGTTGCTCCTATGGCTTGGAATTGTTTTCCACCTCATTTGCATTTCAAACCAGTTTTTAAACGCTTTAAAGTAGCTCTAAAAACAGGCCTACAGGGTTGTGCTCTGGTGCCGCTTGTCAGTGCTGTTTACCTTCTCGCCATCATCCTTCCTTATTGTTGCTTTTGGTCTTTTAATGCATTTTAATGGAGTCCCTTTTCACCTTTCTAATGATTTCATTGCTGAAGGTGGTATAGCAAATGTAATAAAGCAATAAAATCATGGCTTCAGTATAGAAATTCAGAGGAGGATTAAAGCTTTTAGTACTGCGACAAACTAAGGTATGTACACTTTTGCTAGATGATATATTGGCAGATTCAGTGTATGGCTCTGTGATTATGTCACAGTACTGCAAATAAATCTTTGTAAATGTATACTCGGTATTGATGATATAATAACACTTCTACAACCAATCTTGATGCCATTCGTGGCAACAGACTCAGAAATGTCTTTTTTTTTCTTCTGGAAAAATCTGCAATGTGATCTATTTAATGCCCCTCAGTTTCCTGCTATTAATGTTCCCCTAAAAAAACACAAAAAAGCATTAAATATGTATATCTTGCAATTATGCAAAAAATATTTTCACCTACTAGAAATGCTTAAATAGGGCTTTATACCATTCTTTTCTGCTATAGCTGCAAAGGATATTTTTATTGCGACATCCACAGGATGTCCTAGCTGCATGAATGAGCAGCAAGAAAGATAGCAGGGCCATTTTACTTAACAGGCACAAGGTGTTGCACCTAATGCGGCAAAAGTGTCAAAATAATGGTGCATTGGGTGTAACTGCCTGGCAGTTAACGTGGATCCCTGTCACTTAGCATATGCCACATTAGTGCGGATGCACTTAACTCTGCCTATTGAGATGGTGTTTTGTCATCCTGGGCTAATGCAGGCAGCGTGCGGTGTGAACACAGCACTAACTGCGCTGAGCTCACCACACCCATTCTCTACCCCTAATCTGCCCACTTATGAATCATCCTGAGCTGCCATGTTAGTCAAGCTTAAGAATCCTGGGCCTGATATATTCAGCCAGCACAGTGGCTGGCATAAGCTGAACACTAGCTATGGAATTTAACCTATTCCATAGAGTGAGCTATACATATAAGCATCGGTACATATAAACATGCAATGTGATTGTGGCATGGGTGATGACACAGTATTACCTCTAGGAGTCAGCCTGCTATCTATTATAAAAAGGTATTGCCCGTATATGGAAGATTGATCCCTAATGGTAGTATTACAAGACTACTACTAGGGGTCAATAGCTACAATTTGAACCGTAGAAGCTCAGGGGCAGCACTTGAATGGAATTGCTCCTGCTCCAGTCAACCAAATGTTTTCAACCACATATGTAATACAACACCTGCGAGAGAACCAGTTGGACCATTAGATGATAGAGGGGTAAAAAGGGCATTAAGAGAGGACAAGGCCATAGCAGAGAGACTGTATAAATTCTTTGTTTCAGTCTTTACTAAAGAAGATATAGGCAATTTACCCATGCCAGAAATATTTAAAAGTGATGTATCAGAGGAATTGAAACAAATCTCAATAAATCGGGAAGATGTAATACTGTTATTTGATAAAGAGCAGTAAATCACCTGGACCAGATAGTATACATTCCAGGGTGCTGAAAGAACTGAAATATGAAATTGCTTTTAGTAATCTGTGAGCTTTTAGTAATCTGAAATATGAGATTGCTTTTAGTAATCTGTGAGCTATCATTAAAATCATCTGTAGTATCTGAGGATTGAAGAGTAGCCAGTGTAACACTAATTTTTAAAAAAGGGTTCCAGGGGTGCTCCAGGAAATTACAGACCGGTAATCTTAATATCTGTAATGGTAGAACCCATTATAAAGAACAAAATTACTGAACATTTCAATAGTCATGGCTTAATAACAGAAAGCCAACATGGATTTAGCCAAGGAAAGTCTCGTCACTAATCTCTTATATTTTTGAAGGTATGAATAAACAGACAGATAAAGGTGAGCCGGTTGATATAGTGTATCTGGATTTTGAGAAAGCCTTTGACCAGTTCCCTCATGAAAGACTCTTTGGGAAATTAAAAAGTCATGTGATAGCAGGCAGTGCACTATTGTGGATTAGGAACTGGTTAAAAGAAAACAGAGAGTAGGGCTAAATGGCCAGTTTTCTCAATGGAGAAAGGTAAATAGTGGAGTATCTCAGGGATCTGTGCTGGGGCCGCAGCTTTTTAACATATTCATAAATGATCTGGAAATGGGAATAAGGAATGCGGTGATCAAATTTGAAGATGTCACCAAATTATTTGAAGTTGTTAAAACGCAAGAGAATTGTGAAAATTGCAAGAGGATGTTGATAAATTGGAAGTCTGAATGTTTAAATGGCAACTGAAATTTAATTTGCACAAATGCAAAGTTATATACATGGAGACCGATTCCGCTTCCCAAATGTCTGGTCGCCCTGCCCGTCCAATGCATAGACATACCAGCGATGGCAGAATTGAGGACTTGAACATCCGAGCACTCATCGTGTACTGAGGAGATCGACATTCGGGGAGCTGCCCATCCTGACACTAGAATGCCACAGCTGGTGCAAGGGAGCAGTGGTGTCCTGGCACCATGGCAACAAGCCATCTACCAGATGGCCCGGAATGCCGTGCACCCCATCGGAACTTGCAGACCACTGTCCAGACAGCCCCGGAGGCCCCTATGACCCGGACCGTGGCTGCAGGTGCTCAGCATACCAGCGGCATGGTGTGTGGGGATCTGCAGTACAGTGGGGCCTACTCCTCCATTGGGGTGAATAAGCCTGACGTGCAGCCTGGTGCTTTGGAACTTACAGTGGCCTGACTTCAATCGGCCCTGTACATCCCAGCACCTAGCCACTCCCCCTCTCTGCCCTCGCTCTGTCTCAGCACTACCCTCTCCCGCCCACATCCAGCACTTCCCACACAAATGCTCTGTACATGCGGGGAGTGCTGGGGACAGAATCAGGTTCCGGAGCTGAGCATGGGTTGGACGTCCAGCACTTACATCCAACTCCACTATTTGCTCCACAGAATGACCTCCTTAGGGGAGAACAACCCAAACTATAGGTAAAAGAAGCAGGGTTCACATTAGGAACCACCACCCAGGAAAAGGATTAAGGTGTCATCGTGGATAATGAGTTGAAATCCTCTGTCTAGTGTACAGCGGTGGCCAAGAAAGCAAACAGAATGCTAGGAATCATAAGGAAAGTAGTGGAGAATAAAACAAAGGATATCATAATGCCTCTATATCATTCGACAGTGCAACCGCACCTTGAATATAGTGTGCAATTCTGTTTGCCATATCTTAAAAAAGTAATAATATCACCAAACCCCTGTGAAACACACTCAACTTTTTTTGTTGGATAATACCGGAAAGGGACATGGACTGAAAACCATGTTCTCCACACGGCGATATCCTATTTAATCATTGTAGTTTAAAAAACTCGAGAAATCATCTCAAAAGTAATATCTTGTTACTTAGCCGATTTGAAAGCTGGAGCACGACGTGCACGTTTCGGGTAGGACACCCTGTTTCAAGTGCTAACATATCATGTGCAATTCCTTAAGGAATCACTACAATGATTAAATAGGATATCGCCGTGTGGAGAACATGGTTTTCAGTCCATGTCCCTTTCCGGTATTATCCAACAAAAAAAGTTGAGTGTGTTTCACAGGGGTTTGGTGATATTATTACGTTTGGAGAGATCATTTGGATATCACTATTTGGGAGCTTTTTTTGTTTGATATCTTAAAAAAGGACATAGCAGAACTGGAAAAGGTACAGAGAAGAGCCACCAAAATGGCAAAGGGGATAGAAGGATACCTCTATGAGGAAAGGGTTAAAAAATTAGGGCTCTTCGACTTGGCAAAAAGATGGCAGAGGGGAGATATGATAGAGGTCTATAAAATATTGAATGTAAAGTAGAAAGATTAGGGACACGAAATGAAACTACAATATAGCCCATTTAAAACTGATAGGAGAAAATATTTTTTCACTCAATGCGTAACAAACTCTGGAATTCGTGACCAGAGGATGTAGCGAAAGCTGTTAGTGTAGCTTGGTTTAAAAGAGGTTTGGACAC
The DNA here is from genome assembly GCA_033557465.1 of Ichthyophis bannanicus. Lineage (NCBI taxonomy): Eukaryota > Metazoa > Chordata > Amphibia > Gymnophiona > Ichthyophiidae > Ichthyophis > Ichthyophis bannanicus. The sequence continues at coordinate 881,583,499 of CM066033.1, read as the reverse complement.
TTTCCTGGAGGAAATTTCCATAAATCATTATTAAAGAGGACCAGGGAAATACACTGCTTAACCGGGGATAAGCAGCATGGAATCTGTGTACCTTTTTGGGAACCTGACAGGTATTTGTGACTTGGATTGGTCACTTTTGGAAACAGGATTCTAGACTCGATGGACCCTTGGTCTGACCCATTACAGCATCTCTTATGTTCTTATGTTCAGACTACTAGGAATCATTAACTGTGCATGCTGATGGGTCAAGGGGTAGTTTCCCGGATCACTTCTGGAACTCTTTATAAAAACTCATGTTACGTTGGCCACTCTCTAGTCTTTAAGTACTACCAATGATTTTAATGATAGTTCACAAACTAATAATTGTAGATCTTCAATCTCATTTTTTAGTTCTTTCAGTGCCCTGGGATGTAAACCATCAGGTCCAGGTGATTTGCTACATCTTCCAGGTTTATCGAGATTTGTTTCAATTCCGCCAATGCATAACCTTCAAATATCAGTTTTGACATGGATAGCTTCCCTATGTCATCTTCAGTAAAGGCTGAAGCAAAAAAATTCATTCTGTCTCTCAACAATGACATGGTCCTCCTTTACTTCCCCTTTTTTCCCTCTGTCATCTAATGATTCAACTGACTCTCTCACTGTTTTTTTTGCTATGAATCTACTTGAAAAAGTTTCTATTGTGGGTTTTTCCTTCCACACAAGCTTCTTTTCAATTTCTCGCTTTGCCTGCCTTGTCAGTGCCTTGTATCTAATTTGCTAGTGCTTGTGTTAATTCCTATTTTCATCATTTGGCTCCTTTTTCCATTTTATGAAAGATGCATTTTTGCTAAAACAGCCTCTCTGATCTCACCTTTAAACCATGCCAGCATTAATTTGACCTTCTTTCCACCTTTCTTAAAGCATAGAATAGATCTGGTCTGGGCATCCAAGATAGTATTTTTAAATAACACCCAGGCTTAATGTAAACCCTTAACTTTTTCAGCTGCTCCTTTTATTTTTTTTCTTAAACATTTTCCTCATTTATTTTGAAAGTTAAATACTAGCACAGTGGATTTCCTTGCAGTCCTCCCTCTATTTATCCATAGAGATTCTACAATGTATTTTGTTTCCTGCAAAACGTTTATCCTGTTTCTCAATGCCCTCTAATATATAACGCAACCCCTCCACCAATTTGATCTGCCCTATCATTGAACCCCTAGCACTTCACTGGGAGGCCACTGTTCTACCGACTTGACCATTTGCTAATATTTTATAAAACACATAGTCCCCTATGGCATCATGCTCAGAAAATTCATTGCAGCAACACTTATAGCTCAGTTTCATTTATTAATTCTAATTTGCCTCCCATATTAACAATAAAAACACAGTATACAGCAGTACCTACAAAAGCAAAACATAATCCATCCATAAACCACATTTTTGATTTAGCTGAATTTAACTTCAATGTATTAATTTAGAGCTTAGCCATGCAGCAATTGCCTCTGAACAGATACTCAATGTCTCTAGAATGGCAAAGAAGTCTTAATGTTAGTGTGCAGAGTGGTAAATACATGTAGTACACACTAACATTTGGTAAACATGGCCCAAAGGGGCATGTTTACTAAACTGCATTAGCTGTAAACGTGGCAGATAACCTGTGCTATTGAGCCACATTGAGAGCTAATGAAGGCAAAATGTCGATAGTGCGGCATGTTAGAGGAGGATAGAGGCAGCAGCTGGCAGGGAGTAGATGTGGCGACAGGAGACAAATAACATGTGAACAATTGCTGCATACTGGCTGTCCAAATCACCGATAATATGTCTACAGATAACGCTGCCTCAAGAAGTAAAGTCAGTGCAACTGAGCCATTGGGGCCACTGCAAGACCACTGCCAATCGGTAGCGGCATCAGCAATGGCCTGTCATCCCTCCCGTAGTTCCCTTGGACTCCCCATTGGCCAAATGCTGTCAATGCCGCACATCAGAAGATCCGTGGTACCAACACATGGCCCTTCAAACTCCCGTCTTAGAACCCACCCCCATGCACAGTGGCCTGCACTAACCTCCGTTGGCATGTGCGGCCATCCTCTTGCCATTAGCGTGTTGCAGTCATGCAGCACTGCATTAACTGGCATGTGGATGAACTTAACGCCACCCACTGAGATGGCATTAAATGCGCCTGCAACAGCCACAGTTAACATGTGCCAAAGATCCCCATGCTAACTGCACTTTCTGCCATCAACGACCGCTTTCTGCCACTAACCCACCCAGTCAAGCGCTACCTGTTTAGTGTGAATTTTTTAGCACGAGGCCCCACGCTGTTAGCACAATGCACATACTGCACACTAATCCTCACACTAATGGTTAGCACACGTTAGTAAACATCTCCCTGTGTATAAGAAGGGATTGTTATACTGCTCGATTTCACATTCTGTACCTGAAATATTGTTTCTAACAAACAGAAAACATAAGTACCAAAAAACAACACATTGAATTCGTGGTAAGACAATCTGCATGAACAATCCGGATGTCTACACCAGCTTGTAGGAAGGGAATATACATAGTGCATGTTGAAAGAGTAACTACTTTTCATGTTCCATTCTATATATTTTTTTACAGAATTCTATCTGTCTTAGACAGTAGATAAAGGAAAGAAATCATCCTACCGTTCAACTGGTGCTGATATGGAAATGCAGCTAACTTTCACTCATATATTCATCAGAATTGCAGCTGTCTCAAAATAAGAATATGGTTTAAAAAAAACATCATTCTGAATGGCAAATTATATTTTCTACTGTTATAATATTTATTCATGCATCCATGCTATACATGGTGTAAAGGTCACTGTAATTATTATTACACAAAATGTGAATGATCCTAACTATGAAGAATTGAACTGAAAATCTTTTAAAGTGATGATGATTTCAGATGGTGATGATTATACAAGCTGAAAGCAAAGCGACAGTAGCAGGAATTATGTCTAAGGGTAATATTGAAATAACTTCAACAGTATGCTGTCAGCTACTGTTATCAAAAGTAATACATCCAAAGAGAATAAAGTGATATAACCTTGGATTGTCTCTTTTTGACCTCTAAAGATGAAATTTATGTGATCTCAAAAGCTCCAGCATTTCCGAATAATTCCTATGTAGATAAAAAAAAAAAAGATAGAGCAAACTGCTAACAATCCATGTTGAGGAACCAGGATAAGAAGAAGCCCTTCAAAATCAATCATTGAGTGCTCGAGTAAATCAGACTCGTTAGTGGCACAGTATAGTCAAGAAAGTTCAACTATTCCTTCTAAGATAAAATAAGAGACCATCATATCATTTTGATAGAAGTCATATATTCCCCAATATTTATTCCAACATTTACAGGCATAATCATCAACAGAATCAAAGTTCATATGTTAAATGAAAAATAAAATCAAATTCTAATACAAAGCAGAGTTCTTTTGGCCTCGCTTCCAGGGCCATTCAAGGAGCAAAGACTTCTCAAGGAAGGCATTCATTCATCAACAGTCTGCTATTCTACTACTATGTCATCTGGAAAGATGAAAAAGACACAGAATCTACTTTTTGGGTAACACAGAGTAGATATAGGTGAAAAAGGTTGTATTCTTTCCCTCTTTACAAGAAGGATATGCTAAATAAAATCTAGAAACTGTTCAGAATGAGCAAATTTCTAGATATCTATTAGCACAGTTTGAATCATATTTCTTTCCCGGGCTTCTTTTACCTCTCTTCCTCCATCATTTCTCAACTGCTTTCAAGGGGGTGGACTGGTTCCTAGGGTTCTCTGTACTGGGATAAAGAAAGGAAACTGAAAGAGAAAAGCAGGAAAAGCAAAAGAAGGCCAAACCACAGAATAAAAACATAATTAAAATAAAATGAGTGGCAAAAGGAAATATGAACTTGATTAGAAAAGGTAGCAAATAGGATCTTGCAGTAGGTGGGCTATTAATATGGCAGCAAGAAGGAAGTCAATCTATCCTCTAAAGCAGGGATACTCAACCCAATACTCAGGACACACCTAGTAAGTCAGGTTTTTGGTATGCAAATTTCTCTCATGCATGGGATGCTGTTCCAAGAGTTGCAGAGCAGAGATGGCATCCATCTGTCCAAGAAAGGTCAACGCGTCTTTGGTAGTAGACTGGCTAATCTACTGAAGAGGGCTTTAAACTAGATTCATTGGGGATGGGTGAAGAAAGCCCCCAGGTAGGTGATACATTAAATACCTTTATGGAAATGGGTAACAGGGGTAACATATGGAAAGCAGTGTGTATAAATACCTGTAGCATGGGAAATAAGATCCCTGATGTTGAAGCTTTGGTGGGAGTGGCTGACTTGGATTTAGCAGCAATTACAGAAACATGGTTCACAAAAAACCATGATTGGGATGTAACTATACCTGGCTATACTTTATTCAGAAAGGACAGGGTAGGAAGAAGGGGAGGAGGCGTGGCACTATATGTAAAAACTACTATTAAAGCTTTGGAATTACAGAGCTTAAAAGGGAGAGAGGAGGCATTGTGGGTTAAACTATAAAGAGGGAAAGAGAAATCTATTTGCATTGGTGTGAGATACAGACCTCTCTCACAAGAGGAAGAGGTTGACAGAGAGTTAATTGAAGACATACGCAGCATTGCTAGGAAAGGGGAAGTGCTACTGATAGGAGATTTCAATATGCCAGATGTTGATTGGCACATTCCTTCTGCAGTATCATCTAGAAGAAAGGAGATACTGGATTCTCTACAGGGAGAACTATTCAGGCAATTGGTAACAGACCCCACACGTGAAGGGGCCATACTGGACTTGGTGCTTACCAATGGTGAAAGTGTTTCTGATGTTGTAGTGGGAGATCATTTTGCATCCAGTGATCACCAGATGGTGTGGTTCAGTACTAGGACTAGGGCTGTTAGAATCCATTCAAAGGTGAGGGTCTTAGACTTTAGGAAGACTAACTTTGCTAAGATGGGCCAATACCTCAGGGAGTCGTTAGTGGGATGGGAACAGCTGGGGGATGTAGAAAAACTGGGCAAAACTGAAAGGGGATATTTTAAGGGCAACCAACCTTTTTGTTAAAATGGTAAATAAAGGTAAAAGGAAAAGGAGACCGCTATGGCTTTCGAAAGAAGTAGATGAAAAAGTGAAGAAAAAGAGGGAAGCCTTCATGAAATACAAGAGATCACAGAGAGGAAGACAGGCATCTGTATCTGTATTTGGAAAAACTTAGAGAAGCTAGCAAAGTAGTCAGAAAGGCAAAGATTCAAAAGGAGGAGGAAATAGCCAATGCAATAAAATGGGGGGGATAAGACATTTTTCAGATATGTTAGTGAGAAGAGGAAGGGCAAAAGTGGTATTGTCAGACTCAAGGTTGCAGAGGAGAAATATGTAGAAGCTGATAAGGATAAAGCGAAATTGCTTAACAAATATTTCTGTTCTGTGTTCACAGATGAAGAACCAGGAGCAGGACCTCAGAAAACACCAACAAACAGAAACAGCAGCGAGGGACATCTTGAACAATTTTCAGAAGACTGTGTTCGTGAGAAACTAGCTCAACTTAAAGTAGACAAAGCGATGGGACCGGATGGGATACACCCTAGAATACTGAGGGAACTTTTGAACGTTCTAGCAGCTCCACTGACTGACCTTTTCAATGCCTCGTTGGAGTCAGGAGTGGTGCCAAAGGACTGGAGAGAGGCTCATGTGGTGCCTTTACACAAAAGCGGAAGTAAGGATGTGGTTGAAAACTATAGGCCAGTTAGTTTAACTTCGGTGGTGAGTAAATTATTGGAAACGCTGCTGAAAGAGAAAATAGTGAGATTTCTGGAGTCCAGCGGATTACAGGATCCGAAGCAGCATGGATTCACCAGAGGCAGGTCTTGTCAGACAAATCTGATTGATTTCTTTGACTGGGTGACCAGGGAGCTGGACCAAGGGAGAGCCCTAGATGTGGTGTATTTAGATTTCTCAGTAAAGCCTTTGACACTGTTCCTCACAGGCGAGTTATAAACAAACTGAGCACCCAAGGGATGGACCCTAAAGTTACTGCTTGGGTTAGAAATTGGTTGGGTGGGAGGCGACAAAGAGTACAGGTAAATGGAGCTCACTCTGAGGAGAAGGATGTTACCAGTGGTGTGCCCCAGTGATCTGTCATTGGTCCAATTCTTTTTAACATCTTTGTTAGTGATATAGCAGAAGGGCTGTCGGGTAAGGTTTGCCTCTTTGCGGATGATACCAAAATCTGCAATAGAGTAGACACCCAGGAAGGTGTAGATAACATGAGGAGAGATCTAGCAAAGCTTGAAGAATGGTCTAGAATTTGGCAGCTGGGATTTAATGTTAAAAAATGTAAGGTCATGCATTTGGGCTGCAGCAATCCAAGGGAGCAATATAGTATAGGGGGTGAAGTACTTTTGTCCACTAAAGAAGAGCAGGACCTAGGTGTGGTTGTGTCTGATGATCTTAAAGTAAATATTGTAAATATCCAATGTAAATAATAAATATTGTAAATATCCAATGTAAATAATTTAATGGTTGTTTGTATTATTATTATTAATATATCATGAAGTTGAAGTTTTGTTCAATGTAAATAGTTAAACTTAACCGTTCATTGTAAATAGTTGAATCCGATTGTTCAATGTAAATGTATACATCTGTGTACAATTGTTAAAATGTTTCTTGTAAACCGCCCTTGATCGCTGGAAGGGGCGGTATAGAAAAATATAGATAAATAAATAAATAAAATAAATAAATAAATAAATAAAGTAGCTAAACAGGTAGAAGGTGACAGCAAAAGCTAGAAGGATGCTTGGGTGCATACGGAGAGGAATGGCTAGCAGAAAAAAGGAGATGATAATGCCTCTGTATAAGTCTTTGGTGTGACCTCATTTGGAGTATAGTGTGCAATTCTGGAGACTGCACCTTCAAAAGGATGTGAACAGGATGGAGTCGGTGCAGAGGGTGGCTACTAAAATGATTAGTGGGCTTCATTATAAAGCATATGAGGACAGACTTAAGGATCTTAATATGTACACCTTAGAGGAAAGGCGGGAAAGAGGTGATATGATTGAGATGTTTAAATACCTCCGTGGCATAAATGTTCAGGGGGAGCGCCTCTTTCAATTGAAAGCAAGTTCTTCTATGAGGGGACATGGGATGAAGGTGAAGGAAGATAGATTCAGGAGTGATATGCGGAAATATTTCTTTACGGAAAGAATGGTGGATCCGTGGAATAGTCTCCCAGTGGAGGTGGTAGAGATGAGGACAGTAACTGAATTTAAAAAAGCATGGGACAAACACAAAGGATCTCTTAATGTAAAAAGGGGACTGTTGTAGTTGTTGATATGGAAGGACAGACTAGATAGGCCATGTGGTCTTTTTCTGTCGTCATATTTCTATGTTTCTATATCTGTTTTGGTTATCCTGAATACCTGACTGCCTAGGTGTGTCACGAGGACTGGGTTGAGAACCTCTGCTCTAAGGATAGATTCAACCTTCAGTGAAAGTGGCCTAGATTCTTCTCCGTTGTTGCAAAAACTGGTGATAGACATTGCTTCTTCTAGAGTACTGTGTTCAGCAGCCAGTAATATGCTGGTGCTCTGTCTTCTTGCAGATATGTTCATAGAAACATAGAAACAAGACAGCAGAAAAAGACCATATGGTCTATCCAGTCTGCCCTTCTATTCTAACTACTATAGTCCCTTTTTTTTCTTTAGATATTTTCTGCATTATTACCCCATGCTTTCTTGAATTCAGGTACAGAGCAATTCTGTATGGGGCACGTCCAGGTAGTCGGGCAATCCAAAAAATGGACGGGCCCAAAGCAGACCTCATTCTGAGAGCTTTTTCCCTATTTGCACCATCCCTCTGGAAATGGATCCCTCACAAGTTGCGGGCCACAAAGGACATAATAACATTCAGAAAGGCCCTTAAACCTTACCTGTTCACAAACCGCTTCACTGAAGACAAGACATAACCGCCCACCATGCAACAGCCTCAGGCCCCCCTACCCCACCTCCTCTACCTTAATCCACTTGTTAATCTCCCCCTAATGTTTCCCCTGATAACGTCCCCCTACTCTATATCCTTGCATCCACAAATTTTAAGTTCTCCAAGTTGACGACCCTGTTTCATGTAACCTATTCTGTTTAATGTAAACCACATTGACCACAGAATAAAGCAATATAGAAAAGCTGTTAAATAAATAATTTTAAGTTGTCCCCATATACCTTATGACGAAGCCCACTGATCATTTTGGTAACTACCCTCTGCACCCACTCCATCCTGTTTATGTCCTTTTGAGGGTGTGGTCTCCAGAACTGCACACAATAATCCAAATATGGTCTCACCAAAAACCTAAACAGATGCACTATCACCTCCTTCTTCCTGTTGGCCATTCCTCTCCCTATGCACTCAAGCATTCCTCAGGTTTTTGCCATCACCTTTTCTACCCTTTAGAAAATGGTGAACAGAAGTACTTCACCTCCTGTACTGTACTGCTCCCTTGGATTTTTGCAGTCCAAATACATGACCCTACATCTCCCTGTAGAGTACCCAGAATCTCCTTACTTTTAGATGACACCACAACAGGGATGTGCCAATCAGCATCTGGCATATTGAAATCACCTATCAGTAGCACTTCTCTTTTCATGGCAATACTGCAAATGTCACTTCTTCTGCCTGTGAAGGATATTTGTATATCACACCAATGCAAATGGATTTCCCATTCCCTCTTTATAGTGCCTCCTCCTTCCATAGTGCCTCCTCCTTCCCTTGTAAGGCTTGTAATTCTTAGCTTTAATATTATTTTTTGCATATAGTGCAACTCCTCCTCTTTCTTCTTACTCTGTCCTTTCTGAATAAAGTATAGTCCAGTATAATTACATCCCAGTCACTGTTGTCTGTGAACCATATCTCTGTAACCGCCATTACATCCAAGTCCGCCTCTTCCATTAAAGCCTCATTTCCCATACTACGGGCATTAATGCACTCTGCTTTCCAGATATTACCCCTTTTACCCTTTTCTAAAGAGGTATTTAACATTTTACTTACCTGAGCGCTTTTACTTACCTGGGGGCTTTCTTCACCCATCCCCAACGAATCTAGTTTAAAGTCTTATAAAAGCAATTTGGACCAGCGTTTTGAATACAGGTTTGCAATAGAGTGTAAAGCATTAGATTCACAGCCAGTCACATGCACCATAGGCAATTATTGAAAACAAGATTATTTAGGAAATGCGTGTTTGGTTAAATGAACTTAAGCAGGTTCTGTAATTGTTTTAGTATGAATTTCTAAAGTTATATAAACTTGATTTCTATAGTATATTGTAATTATCTCGATCCTTGCAGTAGTTGAAAGCAAGATAGATTAGGACATTTCTGATCAATTAATTGAATTTTAAAAGGATCTGTAATTGTTTTTAGTATTAACTTTTAAAATGTATCTAATTGACATTTCAGTTTCCATGGTAAGGACAGGTGAGGATAGGCTGGCCAGGACTCAAATCCCAGTGTGGACCTTTGTGATTTTAGGCTAATTGCTTAAATATCCATATTCTCTACACCCTTAGGATGTTTTAAGGACACAGCAAGCACTTTTTCTGATGCCTGATCATGCCTGGAGCAGGTCTAAATGTGGACGTGCCTGCAGACATCCCCAACATTTTGTCTAAGTTCATTGCACGTCTCCAGACATTCCTCCACCATGCCCTCTGCCTATTTGGACGTCCCCGCACCAGAGACGTCTCTAAAAGTCATTTGTGAAATGGTTCTGGAGACATCTCTGTGATTTTGACATCCACATGCATGTCTTTGAACGTTCAAATCAAGACTAAGATTTTTTAAATGACCCCCTTATTATTTAGGAAGAATATAAATGAATGAATTAAGTTAAATTATATATTATTCTGGCTTTGGTATGGCATATTAAATGTGATATTTTCTCATCGTGTTTTAAATTTGGTTATTAACATGTTTTCGGTTGAAAAGCAAATAAGGTGATGATGATGATGATAATATGCAAGAGATAGAAGAGTGAAACTATAGAATGAGGAGGTGGAAGGATGAGTAATGAATAGGACAGAGGCTTGAAGGTGTGAGCTAAATACAAATTAATTAAAATATACACAGGAAAAAAAAAGAAAAAAGAGAGAGGGCAAATGAAAGACAGAAAATAAAGGCCGTGGGTGCAATCCATTTGGCCGTGGTTAACGGGGGAGCGGCGTGTGGCGTCCCCGCAGGCTTGCGCAGCTGGGGGGGCATCATGAGGCAAGACGGGAGCGGGCTGGTGTCATTTAAATTGATTGGCTCCCGCAGCATGAGTGAAGGCGGAGGGAGCCAATCAGAGGGCAGGAATGGCATCGGGGGAGGGAGCGGAGCGAGGAGCAGTTCCCGGCGTTAGTGAGGCATCGAGGCAGCAGAGGAGAGAGCGGGCCGCATCCCACCCTCCCCCCTCTTTCTTTTGTTTTTTTTTAGGTGTTTAAGGGGGGCACTGGGTGTTGCAGCAGCAGGGTTGGGCGGGATCCCAGAGGTTTCCGGGGTCCGGAGCCTTAGGTAATGCATGGGGCGGGGGTGGGGTACCCCCGACCCGGACAACCGTGGTGGGCCTTTGCTAATGATATGGCGAGGCCTGAGAAGGGTGGGTACATAAACTAGCCATTGGCTTATCCGCGGCAGAGGCAGAGCTGATGTCACCTTGCTAATCGCATGGCTGGTGAGGCAGGGCTCCGCCGGATGGAGTGTTATGAGGTTATTTATTTATTTAAACGGATTTCTATACCGCCTTTTCCTACAATCAAGGCGGTCTACACGGCAAACAATCAACCAATTACTGTGTCTAGTGTGTACATGCAGTGAGCATTGAGTGCGTGTGTGTGTGTATGGTTATTGATTCTTGATGAGCTATTTACAGTGTGTGCTATTTACAATATTATGTACATCAGGACTTTAATTCAGTACCATAATCGAGTTGTGAGGGGAGGGTGGTTGATCTGGGGGATTGTCGGTTGCACAGTTTAAGTGTTGTCACCGTAGTGCTCTATGAAGAGGGTTGTTTTTAGCAGCTTCCTAAAGTCCTTAATGTCCGTTGTTGAACGTAGTTCATCGGGGAGGGCGTTCCAAATTGTTGTAGCTGCCTTTGATAAAGCTCATTTTTTGGTATCCTTGCGTACCTTGGTGAGGTCTCTTGGTGTGTTGACACGGTTGGATGTGCCTCTTCTCCTCGGTCTTGTGCTGCTGTCGGGTTGTATGAGTGGGTGTAGGTTATCTTGGAATTTGAAGTTGATTAAAGTTGGAATGTTTAATAAAGCTGCGACCAGTTGAAACCCATTATGAGTGTTGTGTGGTGTGTGGAACGGGGGAGGAAAAGGGTTGGGGGGGTAAGGGGAGCCACGGAGTCCAGCGTACCTTCGTTAATGGATAGATGGCAGCAAGATAAAGGAAAGGAGGTTACTCAACTAAAAGATCAGTTTAAAACAACTATGGAGGACACCACCTTTCAGATTCCATTAGACAATTTGGATAAACAACTATCTAGTTTTCACAAATACACAAGGGGACTCAAAATTAAAAAGTTTAAAAGAGACCAGGCTGATTATGCCAAGGACCAGGTGGATGCAATCTACTGATAGAGTTCCTTCTAAAAGGGTGACATTTGATCACTCAACCGATGATAAGGGTGACAGTGATGACCCTCAGGATGAGAGATATCATAGGTCCATTCGTCATCAGTATGACTGTGCTCAGGATTTTTGGGGCGGCCCCTGCCACAAAAGGTGGCCTTGGTAGAGTGCACCACAAGAAAATTGGGGCCCCAACACCAGGTCCAGGACCAAAACACACCAATCATCAACATCTCCGGACAGACATTAACATCAGAATAATAGCAAGTACTTAGTCCTGGCCTCTCTTTTGTTCCAGTTGCAAGATATGATCCTTTTCTGATTAGAGTGGCATTACACAGGTTTTTTGCAAACCAGGTTTTAGCCTTTTTTTCAGATAAAGAGGTTACATACGATATCTTGGTGGTATGCAATAAGTCCAATTGGCTTCCTCCGGGGGAGGAGGATCTGGTGATCTCTACTTACCAGCGGTTGGTATTTTCTAGATTACAATCATTAGAATAACAGCCACAGCGCAAATTTTCTAACAAGTCTAAGCAAGAGTATGGAGCTTTATATCAGTTATCATCATTTATTTTGATTTTATCCTGTTGCCATAAAGGGATCCAATGTGTTTGTCCCATGCCATTTTGAATTCTGTAACTGTATTTGCCCCTACCACTTCCATCAGGAGGGCATTCCAAGCATCCACCACCCTTTCAGTGAAAAAGTATTTCCTGGCATTGCCTTTCAGTTTACCCCCTTGCAGCTTCATGTTATGCTCTCTAGTTTTAGCTTCCCCATCTTTGGAAGAGGTTTGTTTGTTCACTAATACTCTTTAAGTATTTAAAGTCTGAATCATAACTCCCCTGTCCCTCCTCTCCTCCACAATGTACATATTTAGGTCTTCAAGTCTCTTCTCATAAGTCTTCTGACGCAGGCTCCAAATCATTTTGGTTGCCTTCCTCTGAACTGTTTTCAGCCTTTTTATGTTCTTTGCGAGATATGGTCTCCAAAACTGTACACAATATTCCAAGCGAGGCCTCACCAGTGACTTGTATAGTGGCATTAGTACTGCCTCCTTTCTGCTGGTAATTCCTCTCTGTATGCAACCCAGAATCATTCTGGATTTTTCCACCTCCTGTCATACAGTTTTGCCACCTTGAGATCCTCAGAAAAAAATCACTCCGAGGTCCTGGTACATGCACACCAACCTCTCACCTCTATCGAATACAATTCCCTTGGATTTCTGCTTCCCAAGTGCATGACACTGCATGGGATAGTAATGGGAACAACAGTGACCCCGTCTTTGGCGATTAACTACATGGCTCATTTTGAGGACCAATATATCTATTCTTCAATATATCTATTCTTCTGTAGGAGATTTTTGGATGATTTTTTTTTCTATGGACTGGGACAGCACAAACTCGTACTGAGTTTTTGACATGGGTTATTATTATCAAATCCAGCATCAAATTCAAGGCCCAAATGGGGTCTGAATCAATTCAATTTCTGGATATTACCATCACTCTGACTTCCTCAGGTCCACATTGTACCAGAAACCAGTACAAATAAATACCTTATTACACTATGACAGTTACCATCCAGGTCCTTTTAAAAGAGGTTTACCATATGGGCAGTTCCTGCACCTAAGATGTATTTGTTTCACACTGGGGGAGTTTTAAAAGCATTCAGATGACCTTTGCAGTCACCTTAAAGCTCGGGGTTGCTCCTCCAAAGTTATAGCTAGTGCATATAAAAGGGCTCAATATACACACAGAGAGTGGTTGCTCTCTGATTCTGTTTCTTCATTAGGGTCTTCTGGAGATAATCGGGTGGTAGGAGTTTTGCCCTACATGCATCATAGCCATGAGGTCACTTGTCTTTTACAACATCACTGGCATATCCTAAGACTACATACTTGTTTCAACAAACTTCTTTTCATGGCCTATTCTCGAAGGGTCAATCTATGGGTCATGCTGGTACACTCAGCATCTCTGCAGGACAGACCTTTACAATCACATTTAGACCCTGGCCACTTTGCTTGTAGCAGGTGCTCATATTGTGATCTTACCTTGATTGGTGACTCATGGTTTTATAGCAATAGGGAGCATTTATTATGATCCCATTGGCACATGGATTGCTATTCTGAATTTGTTGTTTACCTCATAATTTGCCCATACCAACTTTATTATATTGGCTGGACAACCTAGCAGATCAAAATTTGTTTGAGGGAACATGCCTCTCGCCTGCATACAGCAACTACATTGGCCCCTATGGTGGAACACTGTCTTCTGATGGGTCATAGGTTTGAGCAATTACAATAGAGTGTTATTGACCATGCTCCAATTGATCCATGGCGGGGTGACAGGCTCTCCCATCTTCAGGAGGCAGAACAATTTTGGATATTTAAGCTGCAGACAGTCGCTCCCCAAGGGTTAAATTTGGAACTTGAATGGTTTACTTTATTATGACTGACATTTTTACCAATCCGATTGGGTGTTACCCTAATATGGATCCTCCCCTTTCTTCTGATTGGTCAATTATCTCCTTCTACAGTGTTGACATCAGACGCCTTGTCACAGGGTAGACCCAACAGAGCCTATACAGATGGAGATCAGCATGGAAGATCAGGGAGAATCTGACAGCATAAACAAAAACCTGTCAGGCAGTTGCTATAAGCAACTAGGACACACGTGGTCAAGGGCTAAGAAGACACCCAGGTAGCAGGGGAATGGAAATTTCATTACCTGATGCGGATCAGCTGGGAGGAGGTGGAGCCCAGAGACACGTACATAAGGCATGCTCACAAACAGTTGGAAGAAAGGGAAAGAAGGAGAAAGAGAGAGAGACGGGTAATCAGTCTCATACCCAGAACCAAGACCGGTGGCAGAGAGAGAATGAACAATTGTGTCAGCGTGAAAACCAACAGGAGAGTCTGAGTGAGTCCCAGGACCTGTTTGATACATATGGAAGTCAGCAGCTGGACGCTGAATGTGTGAATGAAAGTCACGAGAGACGTGGGAAGACTCTTACAGAAGGTAACAGAGCAGTAAATACAGAGAGAGGCTGTTTCCTACCTGAATGGGTAAAACCCAGAGTTATTAGGAAAAGCCAACCAGGAACAAGTTTAAAGGAAGCAGAGGGTAACTTCTTTCCTTGTGCTAGCAGCAACAGGAGAAAGGAAGGTTTCTTACCTACAGGAGCTTGTAACTCTGCTAGCAATCTTAAATACCAAGCTTTTAACAAAGTGCCGTCTCGAGCAGTGCAATCACACACAGCTGTGCAGAGGGAGCTAAGCCCTACCAGGCTCAAAGCCTATCACGAACATTCTAATAGCAGAACCAGTGAATGTTTTCAGTTTCCCTTTAACCACCAGCAGGGAAAGAGCTTCTATAAGCCATTCACAGAGGCATACGGTAACCCCCAGCAGGGCATTTGCTCAGAGAAGAGAGGAGATTTCCTGTTAGACGGAGCAAGCCAACTTCACTCTAGTGAACCAGCTGATCAAACTAACGTATGTACAAATGGTTATGAACAGATGCAGTGTGATACTTCTGATATACAAGTGAGTCCAGAAGATATGGATTGTTCTTTATCAACTGCTGACCACATGTTCTCTCTAAGATAAAGTAATGAGTTTAACCAGAAGTTAAAGCAACAATATATTTGCTGATAAAGGTTTCTCAGTTAAGCAGTAAAATTAGGCTGTAGTAAAGCAGCAAAAGGAAAGTCTGTTTGCTAACAGAAGGACTATTTAAATACCTTTCTTTTGCTGGATATAAAGGCTGAAGTAAAGCTATTTCTGTTCTACTCTATTCTTTTGTTATATGCCCGGAGAGGCTTTGTTATTTGTGTTGCCAAGTTGAGAAAAACCTCGTGGATGGGGAAATAAAGCCCTTGCTTGAAACCTTACCTGTGTGCACAACTAATTTTTACCAGAGAAGGCATAAACTACAACTCCCAGAGGGCCAGGCAGGGCTGTCTGCATCTTCATACAGAGCCAGGAGAGGAATCATCGTGTGATACCTGACCCCACCAGTAGGGCCCGCTGAGGGTGTGACAGCCTATGTTCTTTAAACATGGTGGGTTTGGTTTATCATTTTTAGCGCAAAGAGTGCAAATGTTAGAGTGCTTGATTCCTGAAGCAAGAGTCCAGTTTGCGACTCAAAACATGGCACATCGGTTTTGGGATTCCATAGTCATGCCAAGATTTGTTGATGCTATTCACAACTTTTAAGCTAAGTAAAAATATTCTTCATTGATAAAAATGATTAAAAAGGAGCTTGTTGCTCAGTGGGTGTGGGGGGGGGATGTCCCTTTCTCCCTGGGTAGTTTCTCCAACATTTTATTGTAAGAACATCATAAGAGATTTTTAATGTTTTGCGAAGATGAGAAAAGGAAGCAACTAGCACTGGAAAAATGGAAATGGTAGGTCTCACAAGTTCCAGTGACTGGAGAAGTGGAACTGGTAGGGTTTACCAACCATCTGAAGAAAACAAAAAGAAGTTGGCAACAAGCAGTTGGGCTGGCAGGGATTCCCAAACAACTGAAGCAGACCCAGTCAGAAGCAGTACCCTGATCATGAGCTGGTCTAATCTTTGCAACAATTTTCTTCAGTTCTGCTTGATCCAATCTATCATGTGTTCCTTTCCATTTCAGGGTTTACAATCTATGACATTTTGAAATGATTGTTGCTTCAAAAGAGAGAATGAACTGGATTCCCACAAGATTTACATTCTGTTCTCTGTCCCTTTTCACTTTCTGTCTTCAGATTTTCCCACCCCCCACTGCATAGGATTTTCGGGCTCTCTACTATAATTTTCATAGTACTGCTGTTCACACTTTTTTCTCTCTCTCTATTTGTTTGCTTCAGGGTTTCCAACTACACAGTTTTAGTCTCTTTTCATCTGTATTTTGTATTCTCCACCCTTTCTTCAACTTTCCTTTAGCCTTAAGTTCTTGAATATCCTTACCCCCATTCCTGTTTTTCTCAAGTTCTCCCTTTCCCTTTTTCTCTCTTAGGAATGCTATCACTTTTCTAAGCTCTGCATTCTACAAAGACTCTGGTATGATAGTATTACCGTACTGTGGCTCATTTTCTCAGGCTTAGGTCTGTGTCTGCCTTATTTATCTGGATAGACTGAGATCTTCTAATGCCTTTCATCTTCTCTGCTCCTTCCCATCCTCTAGTTGTACAAATTGCAACCACTGATCTCTACCCTGTCCTGGTCAGAGACTTTCTATGCCTTGGATCAAGGAAGGTGAACCTGCTCCCCTTCAGGAGACCTTTCCATCTGACTATATCTTCCTCTCCACCCCCAGGCTTGGCAGATGAGGTGGTGGAATAGGCTTTCTTCTCAGATCTCAGTTACCTTGTCAAATTGTTGTGACCCCTCCATTTACCTTCTCTGAATCCCTCATAATTCATTTCTACTCTTCTTCCTCTTTCCATTTCTTGAATCCTTACCACTTTCCCTTTTTTTCATGTGCACTTGACTATTCTGTTCAACATTTTCTTGCCCCTCTTGCTACCATTATCCAAAGCATAAGTCTCCATGGTTACATCTTTGCTGATGATATACAAATAGTTAATTATATAGATCATTCTTTCCCTGATCTTTCACCTCTGAAGTATAGTCTACTGGTTGTCTTGAGATGGCTAGAAAAACACAGTATGAAATTAAACCCCTCAAAATCCAAAGAGTTATGCACAGTTTCCTTGCTCCCTTTACTGCTCCTTCTATCAATCACCAGTATATCTATTTCCTTGGCTGTGTAACAATTCTAGACTATACAATTGATTCTTCCCTAACTTTTATTTATTTATTAGTGCTTATTTACCGCTTTTCGTGAATCAAAGCGGTTTACAGAGAACTCAAGGATTGAACATTAGATTAAACAAAAAATATATGTAACATCTTAACAGGGGTGAAAGGAGAAAAGGGGTGAATTAACTTAAATCAGCAACAGATGATTTAAGTAATAACTATGTACAAAGAACTAAGCATATATATAAATTAGTTACAATGAACTTGAAAGCATCTTGAAAAGTGTGAGGACTGTAGTTTTACATGTAGAATTGTCACTAGGTGTCTGGTTCACCAAAGTGCTCCTTGAACAGGAATGTTTTTAGCAGTTTACAGAAGGCTTTAGGGTCCTTAGGGGTATGTTTACTAAACTGCGGTAACGCGCAATAGCGCGCGCTATTGCGCGTTAACGATCGTAAAGTTCCGCGGCGCGGTAAAACACCGCAAAAGGTGGAGAGAGGGCGGAGAGAAGGGGTCAGTGGGCGGAGAGTGGGCGGGGAGAGGCTCCTTTCACACTAACGTGCTGATTTTCAGAGCTGAATTCCAACGCGAATGAAAACCTGCCGTTAAATGCACATTACAGGGGAGAGAAACCATTTCAGTGTCAGCAATGTACAGCCCAAGCAGGGAAACCTAAAAGAAGTGATAAGTGTGATACATGTGCACAGAACAAAAGGGCACAGAAACACTGAAAATGACCTCAACAAACTGGAAAAAAAACATAACCAAGCTGGCCAATAGTGGTAGTAATGAGAAACATCAACCCCCCCCCCCCCGCCCCCCTGAGAAAGCTCCATAGAAAAGATATAAATCGTGGAAGGGTCTATACTCCGTCCCCATACAAGGTGAATGAGCCCCCAGTGAAATAGCGCTGCTCAGGGTTTTCCCCTCCATCGGACAGGGTTCCTATGGCATGCATGTCGGAACGGCAACTGGACAGATGCCGGAAAAGGGGATACAGAGGGCCGCAGGCGGCACATGCTGTGGTGCAGCTGGGCCACAGTGCGGACTAGGGTGATGCCTAGGTGGCCCATACGAATGCTGAAACAGCAGAGCAGCCAGACAGCAACTGCTGAAGGCCCAACATGGGCATGACTGTGTTTTCCACAGTGTCACAGGGGATAGTACCCAACAGCTACCCGCAAGGGCACGGAACATTGGCAGGCGGGGCTGGGGGGGAGCGTGGACGTCTATGCAGGCACCCCTACCCCAGAACCCGCACCATAGGCAGCCGCCGACCTGCACACTGGATGACCTGAGACTGCGCACCACCAGCAGAAGGGCATGTCAGCATGGTGGCTGAGGGATACTGGTAGTGGAGGGGGCAGTGGCAGCTGCCCAGAGCAGACCGTGGCCTAGCCCTGTGTAGGTGGGTGCCGTGTACTGCAACAGACGGGCCCTGTCTGACGAACAGTCATGGTATCACCAAGGAATGTACTGACTTTGTCACAACAAGGTGGTGCAGTGCACAAAACCAGTGTATTCAGAAGCAGAAGGTCACAGGTTCAAGTCCCAGCTGTGCTTCCTGCCAACCCAGTCCCCATATTTTACCCACTACTACAACGTGCTAATACAGACAACACCTTTATTGCAGATGACATAAACATGCCCAAGACACCTACATTTTACCCTACAGAGCACAGACACCATAAACATGCACATTACCTAGAGCAGAGTCTCCCAAATGTAGTCCTGGAGGGCCAAACACCATTCCAGTTCCATGCTGCCTCTAATAAAGATGCCTGTGCTGCATTTCTATGCGCCACCCCCATGGTATGCAGATGTATCTCATGCATATTCATGAGGGACAGCATGAAAACCCGAACAGTGTTTGGCACCGCAGGACTGGAGGTGGGAACTTCTGCCGTAAAGCAGCAGCCAACAGGGGCAGACACACCCGCACCCACAGGCCCCATTATCCAAAGCCTCCTGGAGATGCAGGACTTTGGGCCCTGCGTGCATCTCCCAATACTAGCACTTGCATACCTTAGCAATGCCACCCTAAACCTGGGAATACGGTACACATCTATCAAAAGTTTGCTATTTATTTATTTATATATTTATTTATTATTTATTAACATTTCTTATATACCGCACTATTCGACATCAGCGCGGTTTACATGGAACAGAAACATCCGAGAAGTTGCATATGTCTGGTCATTACAATTAACAGGATATGGAACTTGGATAACAGGGTAAACTATATACATAATAGGTGTAGCAAGAAAAGGATACTGTTTGGTGTTTTACATTGTTGGGGATACATGTTGCGAGGGCTTGTCTGGTTGACTACTACTATTGCTGAGGTTCTCGCTATTCAAGTGGTACTGAGGTTCGGTGTTGTCAGTGAGATATTTGATGAAAAGGAAATGTTTAAGGGCCTTCCTGAACTGATTGCTAGCAGATATCAATTCCTAAGTTAAGATTACTGGCAGATAGCAATTCCTAAGTTAAGCACAATTTGCTGATTGAGCTGCATCATAGCAACCTTTCTGATGTCTGCGGAGTGTGCCTCAGGTCTTGAGTCTGACAGAGTGACCCCAACAGTATTGCGTACTATAGCCATGCCTGCACTGTGCCCAGGACTGGTGTGGTGGCCTGGGCTGCCCAACACCTCTATAGTTGCACAATGCTGGCATAGGTGTGGGGAGTGTGTGTCTGTCTATCCAGTGTGTGGTGGCTGCCAACACCCTCCACAGCCCACACTGCTAGCACTGTTGCCAGTTTTGACCTGCCAATGTGCATAATGAGGAGCAAGGTACTGTGGGAATAGCCTGGATAGGGTGGCCTGGCCTGGATGCATCTGCACACGGCATAGGGCAATGGCTCGGACATTGTAGTGCCTGGCCACCACCTGTACGGACAGGGTGGCCATAGCATGTCCTGCTGGGAGGTCACTCTCACCCTGACTGAGCAGTGACCATGGCATGGCTAGGTTCCCCCATAGTGCTGTATAGCATTTTTTTCATGTGATATTTATGGGCTTTCTTTTGGGGCCCAATCACTGATTTATCTGCTTGGTGTGTATGCTGCCATCCCTGTTCTGGGTACATGCATCTCCTCCAAGACCATGCACTATGGACTAGCTGGCAGACTGTCTGCAGCTAGTATGTGTCGTGCTGGAACATCTTGCAGGGTGCAGCGGCTGGAGGCTTGCTGCTGGAGACTGTCAGATAATGGTGGGGGGCAGCTGAGCATTTCCAGGCCTGTCGTCTGTCTGCTATTGCATTATGGATGTGTACCGCTCTGTCTGTTCCCCAGCAGGACTGGGGTTGATGGTCCCCTCTACTGCTACCATTGCAGGGGGTAGAATGTGGATCTATTGGTGGATGATCCTGTTTCCCACCTTGAGCCCCAGAGGGTGGGTTGTGTGGTGGTACATAATCTGCCTATGGGTCCATACACCCCCCCCCCCCCTTCACCTACAGCAGGTAACCATGGCACCAACACAGGATATGCACTATTCTGGGTGCATCATTGTCCATAAGGACTAGACATGACTGAGACATACAGAAGGACACAGATGTATCCTAGGTGTGTCTAACGGAACTACCTATCACACACTGATGGGGACCTACAGCATGGCGTATTTCAGCCATGGAAGGTGCTGTGGACCTGGTGCTGGGCGCCCCACCTCAACCTCAGGGTGGGCACAGTACCTGCACAATGTGACTGTCTGTGGCTACTCTGTGCCAGTACCACACACGGTCTGTTCCCCCTACCAGGCCGAGGTGCTGTAGGGGTGCATACCCCATCTTGTGTTCATCTGTAGACGGCTGATTTGCATGTGCAGTGCATCATGGGTATGGGTGGGCTAACCCTATCCTGGTGACCACAGCAGACTGTTTGTGTGGTGACGTGCAGTCCTTCTGCAGCCAGCCAGGGGCTTGCTAGCAGCTATAGAGCTGTCGCCCACTGGTTACTTCACTGCCTGTGGAGCCAGAGGTCATGGGTTCTAACCCACAGTGGGGTTATTTGATAGGGCTGTCTAAAGCATTATCTATTTTTAATGTACATTAGTGCTGCCAGAAAAAACACCCTCAGCGTACTGTACCCATGAGGTGCCTCAGAGGGCGCTTTATAGGGCACCTTATGGCTACCGTCCATATAAGGTGCCCTATACGGTATCCTATGGAGCGACTTCTAGGGTGCCCTATAGGGGACATTATAGGGTGCCGTGGCGGACAGTGCACTTTAAAATGTGCCCTCTGGGGTACCTTATGGGGTGCCTTATGCAGCACCTTATGTTACAGCGCTTTGCGATTGCGTTTGCTAGCAGCAGTAATGAAAATAAAATTAAAATGCCTCATAATGCAATATTACACATTACAGGTAGTGCCTCAGCCAGCCTTATTCATTGGGCACAGTGGGGGATTGAACCCATGACCCCTGTACCATCAGTTAGTGGCTTCACCATTGTACTGCAGCTCTGTTCCTCTGTTTACACATCAGCGCGCATGCTTATGCTTCCCGCGCGCGTGCACCACTGTGCACGGCACACATTAGTGCGCATGCACTACTGTGCATGGCACATTAGCGCGTGGCACACAATAGCGTGGAACGCCCACTCCTTATATGGCATCCTGCACACTAGCGCGCCACGCAAATTACCGCGGTTTAGTAAACATACCCCTTAGTGTTTCTTATGACTGAAGGAAGTGAGTTCCATAATAGAGGGGCGTAAAGGGAGAAGGCTCTCTTGGATGTAGTTGTGTTGCAGTTTCTGAAGTCAGCATGTACCTCAAGAGAATTTCTATAGTTATTTCTACGTGGTCTGTTTTCCGGAGTGTTTTGAATAAACTCTTTCAGGCAGATGGCAGGTTCTGTTTGGAGGGATTTGAATATAGTGTGGAGTGCTTTGAATTTTATTTTGCTCTCAATTGGTAGCCAGTGTGGCTGCTTTAATATTGGGTTAATGTGTTCTTTGATAGAGGTTTGCGATATTACTCTAGCCACTGTATTTTGAGCTAGTTGAAGGAGGCGGATGTTTTGCTTTGGGTGGCCCATTAAAATGGTATTACAGAAATCAAAGTGTGGGAAGATTATAGCCTGGACTGCTGTTCTGAAATCATTTGCAGAGAGAAGAGGTCTTAGATGTTGAAGCATTTTTAGCTTGGCATAGATAGCTTTTGTTAGGTTGCTCACATGCTTGGTGAAGTTAAGCTGATGATTAGTGTAATGCCCAAATATCACTTCTTTTTTGATTTGGATGCTTGCATCTTTTATCTTCATAGTTTCTGGTGGAGTGAAAGAGTTGTCCTTTGTGATGAAAAGGATTTCTGTTTTATTCAAAATTATTTGAAGATTGTGTTCTTTAAGCCATGTGCTAATTTTATTGAAACATTCCTTTATATTTTTAAGTTTCAGTTGTTTGGTGTTCATTTGGGTGAAAAGCATGATGTCATCCGCGTACAGGTTGTAGTCAATGCCCTGACTCTTTATAATGTTGCAGATGGGTTGGATATAAAGGTTGAAAAGGAGCGCTGACAAAGCAGAACATTGGGGTACTCCTTTCCTTTGGTAGAATGAGCTTGACGTGTTATTACCCATCTTTACTTGGATGGTTTGGTTTACATAGAAACATAGAAATATGACGACAGAAAAAGACCACATGGCCTATCTAGTCTGTCCTTCCATAACAACTACAAAAGTCCCCTTTTTACCTTTAGAGATCCTCTGTGTTTGTCCCATGCTTTTTTTAATTCAGTTACTGTCCTCATCTCTACCACCTCCACTGGGAGACTATTCCA
The DNA here is from genome assembly GCA_033557465.1 of Ichthyophis bannanicus. Lineage (NCBI taxonomy): Eukaryota > Metazoa > Chordata > Amphibia > Gymnophiona > Ichthyophiidae > Ichthyophis > Ichthyophis bannanicus. Next base: position 881,560,356 of record CM066033.1, on the reverse strand, counting down.
TGGATCCACTACTCTTTCCGTAAAGAAATATTTCCGTATATCACTCCTGAATCTATCTCCCTTCACCCTCATCCCATGTCCCCTCGTAGCAGAACTTGCTTTCAACTGAAAGAGGCTCTCTCCCTGAACATTTATGCCATGGAGGTATTTAAACATCTCAATCATATCACCTCTATCCCGCCTTTCCTCTAAGGTGTACATATTAAGATCCTTCAGTCTGTCCTCATATGCTTTATAATGAAGACCACTAATAATTTTAGTAGCCACCCTCTGCACCGACTCCATCCTGTTCACATCCTTTTGAAGGTGCTGTCTCCAGAATTGCACACTATACTCCAAATGAGGTCGCACCAAAGACTTATACAGAGGCATTATCACCTCCTTTTTTCTGCTAGCCATTCCTCTCCGTATGCACCCAAGCATCCTTCTAGCTTTTGTCGTCGTCTTTTCTACCTGTTTAGCTACTTTAAGATCATCAGACACAACCACGCCTAGGTCCCGCTCTTCTTTAGTGGACAAAAGTACTTCACCCCCTATACTATATTGCTCCCTTGGATTGCTGCAGCCCAAATGCATGACCTTACATTTTTTAACATTGAATCCCAGCTGCCAAATTCTAGACCATTCTTCAAGCTTAGCTAGATCCCTCCTCATGTTATCTACCCCTTCCTGGGTTTGAAAGGTAGGATTTGAACCATGACAGAACTTTGTCTTTGAGGCCAATTTCTTTAATCTGAGTATGAGGTAATCATGTGATATGGAGTCGTAAACTGCTGTTAAGTCGAGAAAAATTAAGATGAAACCAGAATTAGGTTTTTAGATTCCTTTTAGAAGCTTGTCTGTTAATGCCATGAGGAATGTTTCAACTCCATGACCGATTCTAAATCCGTACTGATATGGATTGAGCTGTGCAAAGTGGTCTACATGATTTTGTAGCTGGAGTTGAGCTGCCTTTTCTAGGATTTTTGCCATAAATGGCAGACTTGAAATAGGCCTGTAAGAGTTTGGTTCTGATTTATCCAAATTCTTGCCTTTGAAGAGGGGACAGATAGAGGCCTTTTTTAAGAGCTCTAACCTTTTAAACCTTTCCTCATAGGGGTATTCTTCCATCCCCTTTTATCATTTTGGTCGCTCTTCTCTGTACCTATTCTAATTCTGCTATATCCATTTTTAGATTTGGTGACCAGAACTGCACACAATATTCAAGGTGCGGTCACACCATGGAATGAAACAGAGGCATTGTAATATCCTCAGTTTCATTCTCCATTCCTTTCCTTATGATCCCTAGCATTCTATTTGCTTTCTTGGATACTGCTGCAAAATGGGCAACGGGTTTCAAACCATTATCCATAATGATGCCAAATCCTTTTCCTAGGTGGTGATTCTTAGGGGTATGTTTACTAAACTGCGCTAATGTGCGCTACTGTGCGCTAATGTGTGCTGCGCGACGTTAGCGTGCGCTAAGGTACCTTAGCGCACACTAATGTCGCATACGGGGCACAAATATGCATGCTCATGTGCGCGGTGCTCATGTGCGCAGCGTGCTAATGTGCGATGAAGGCGGGGAAAGGCTCCCGGAGGGCGGAGGAAGGCTCCCCAGGGGTGGAGAGAAGGGGTCAATGGGTGGAGAGTGGGAGGGGAGAGGCTCCCCGCACATTAGCGAGGCTGAAATCCGAGGCAAAAAATACCGCGAGTGAAAACCTCGCGTTAGAGCCGATTTAAAGGGAAGAGAAACCATTTCTGTCAGCAATGTACAGCAAACCCAGGGAAACCTACAAAAAGTGATAAGTGTGATACATGTGCTTGGTACAAAAGTACAAATAAACATTGAAAAGGACCCCAACAAAATTTAAAAAAATTATAATCAAGCTGGGCAATAGTGATAGTAATGGGAAACATCAAAAAACACTCCCAAGAAAGCCCCAAAAAATAAATATGAATTTTGGAAGGGTCTACGCTCCGTCCCCATACAAGGTGAATGATCCCACAGTGAAATAGCACTGATCAGGGTTTTCCTCTCCATTGGACAGGTTTCCTATGGCATGCACATGTTCCACAACAGCAGGGCGGGCATGTTGGAATGGGCAACTGGACAGATGCTGGGAAAGGGGATACAGAGGGCTGCAGGCGGCACATGCTGTGGTGCAGCTGGGGCACAGTGCGGACTAGGCAGATGCCTAGGTGGCACTTAGGAATGCTGAAACTGAACAGCAGCCATACAGCAACTGATGAGGGCCCAACATGGGCACGAGAGTGTTTATCACAGTGTCACAGGGGATAGTACCCAGCAGGTACCCCCAAGGGCACAGAACATTGGCAGGCGGTGTTGGGGGGAAGCGTGGACGTCTATGCAGGCACCCCTACCCCAGAACACGCACCATAGGCAGCCGCCTACCTGCACACTGGATGGCCTGAGACTGCACACCACCAGCACCACCAGCAGAAGGGCGTGTCAGCATGATGGCAGAGGGGTACTGCTGGTGGAGGGGGGCAGTGGCAGCTGCCCAGAGCCGACCATGGCCTAGCCCTGTGTAGGTGGGTGCTGGGGCTACTGCCAATCCGGTCCCCATATTTTACCCGCTACCAAACCGTGATAGTAAGGACAAACTTTTATTGCAGAGAACATACGCATGGTTCAAACGCCTATATTTTACCCCACCGAGCACAGACACCAGAAATATGCGCATTACCTGGAGCAGAGTCCCCCAAATTCAGTCCTGGAGGGCCACAAATCATTCAGGTTTTATGCTGTCTCCAATATAAGGCCATGTCAGCATGGTGGCGGAGGGGTACTGTTGGTGGAGGGGGCAGTGGCAGCTGCCCAGAGCAGACCATGGCCTAGCCCTGTGTAGGTGGGTGCCATGCACTGCAACAGACAGGCCCTGCCGGACAAACAGTCATGGTATCACCAGGGAATGCACTGTCTCTGTGGCAAGACGGTGGTGCAGTGCACACAACCAGTGTGTTTGGAGGCAGAAGGTCACAGGTTCAAGTCCCAGCTATGGTGCCTGCCAACCCAGTCCCCATATTTTACCCACTACTACAACGTGCTAATACAGACAGAACCTTTATTGCAGATGACGTAAACATGCCCAAAACACCTACATTTTACCCTACAGAGCAAAGACACCATAAACAGGCACATTACCTAGAGCAGAGTCTCGCAAATGCAGTTCTGGAGGGCCAAACACCATTCAGGTTCCATGCTGCCTCTAATAAAGATGCCTGTGCTGCATATCTATGCACCACCCCCATGGTATGCAGATGTATCTCATGCATATTCATGCGGGACAGCATGAAAACCCAAACAGTGTTTGGCACACCAGGACTGGAGTTGGGAACCTCTGCCGTAAAGCAGCAGCCAACAGGGGCAGACACACCCACACCCACACCCACAGTCTCCATTACCAATGCCTCCTGGAGAGGCAGGACATTGGGCCCTGCGTGCATCTCCCAATACTAGCCCTTGCATACCTTAGCAATGCCACCCTACACCTGGGAATATGGTACACAGATATCAAACATTTGCTATGATTACTGGCAGATACCAATTCCTACGATAAGCACAGTTTTCTGATTGAGCTCCATCATAGCAACCTTTCTGCTGTCTGTGGAGTGTGCTTCAGGTCTGTTCTCTGACAGTGTTTACCACCCTGGGGAGTGACCCCCAACAGTATTGCGTACCATATCCATGCCTGCACTGTGCCCAGGACTGGTGTGGTGGCCAGGGCTGCTAAACTCCTCTAGAGTAGCACAATGCTGGCATAGGTGTGGGAGTGTGTGTCTGTCTATCCAGTGTGTGGTGGCTGCAAACACCCTCCACTGCCCACACTGCCAGCACTGTTGCCAGTATTGGCCTGCCAATGTGCATAATGAGGAGCAAGGTACCATGGGTATAGCCCGGACAGGGTGACCTGGCCAGGATGCATCTGCACAGGGCATAGGTAGCTGACTGGGACATTGTAGTGCCCGGCCACCACCTGAACAGACAGGGTGGCCACAGCATGTCCTTCTGGGAGATCACTCTCACCCTGACTGTGCAGTGACCACAGCATGGCTAGGCACCCCCATAGTGCTATATATTTTTTTTCTCATGTGATATTTATCGGTTTCCTTTTGGGGCCCAGTCACTGACTTATCTGCTTGGTGTGTGTGCTGACATCCCAGTTCTGGGTGCATGCATTTCCACCAGGAAATTGCACTATGGACTAGCTAGCAGACTGTCGGCAGCTGGTATGTGTCTTGATGGAGCGCCTTGCAGGGTGCAGCAGCTGAAGGCTTGCTGCAGGATAATATCAGATAGTGGTGGGGTGCAGCTTAGCATATACAGGCCTAATGTCTGTCTGCTATTGCGTTATGGATGTGTACAGATCTGCATTGACTGCCCTGTAGGGTGTCTGTTTCCAAGCAGGACTGGGGTTGATGGTCCCCTCTACTGCCACCATTGCAGGGAGGTAGAATGTGGATCTGTTGGTGGGAGACCCTGTTTACCACCCTCAGCCCTGGAGGAGGAGGAGGAGGAGGGTGGTGGTACATAATCGTCCTAGGGGTCCATAGGGGCTACACCTGACTGAGACATACAGATATATCCAAGGTGTGTCTGCAGAAACTACCTATCTCACACATTAGCACTGCTGGGGACCTGGTGCTGGGCGCCCCACCTCACCCTCAGGGTGAGTGCCGTACCTGCACAATGTGACGGTGTGTAGCTACTCTGTGCCAGTACCACACACGGTCAGTTCCCCCTACCAGGCCGAGGTGCTGTGGGGGTGCATACCCCATCTTGTGATCATCTGTAGACTGCTGATTTGCATGTGCAGTGCATCATGGGTATGGGTGGGTTAACCCTATCCTGGTGACCACAGCAGACTGTTTGTGTGGTGACTTGCAGTCCTTCTGCAGCCAGCCAGGGGTTTGCTAGGAGCTGTAGCCCACTGGTTGCTTCATTACCAGTGGAGCCAGAGGTCATGGGTTCAAACTCACAGTGGGGTTATTTGATAGGGCTGTCCAAAGCATTATCTATTTTTAACATACATTAGTGCTGCCAGCAAAAACACCCTTAGCGTATTGTACCCATAAGGTGCCTCAGAGGGCGCTCTATAGGGCGCCCTATAGGGCACCTTATGGTTACTGTCCATATAAGGTGCACTATACAGTATGCTATGGAGCGACTGATAGGGTGCCAGTCCGTATAAGGTGCCTTATATGGTGTCCTATGGAGCGCCTTATAGGGTGCCCTATAGGGGACATTGTAGGGTGCCGTGGCGGACAGTGCACTTTAAAATGTGCCCTCTGGGGTACCTTATGGGGTGCCTTATGTAGCACCTTATGTTACAGTGCTTTGAGAATGCGTTTGCTAGCAGCAGTAATTAAAATAAAATTAAAATGCCTCCTAATGCTATATTACACATAACAGGTAGTGCCTCAGCCAGCCTTATTCATTGGGCACAGTGGGGGATTGAACCCATGAGCCCTGCACCATCAGTCAGTGTCTTAACCACTGTGCTACACTGCTGTTGCTGTTTGTAAGTCAGCACACCTACTTCAGCTTACCACACGTTAACATGTGCAGTGCTGCCATCAGAGTAACCTTGCCGTGCCTCATTGGGCACCCTATATGGCGCCCTATAGACCACCCTTTAAGCAACATTGTAGGGTGCCTTGGCGGACAGTGCACTTTAAAATGTGCCCTCTGGGGTACCTTATGGGGCGCCTTATGTTACAGTGCTTTGAGAGTGCGTTTGCTAGAAGCAGTAATTAAAATAAAATTAATATGCCTCAGAATGCAATATCACACATAACAGGTAGTGCCTCACCCAGCCTTATTCATTGGGCACAGTGGGGGATTGAACCCATGATCCATGCACCATTGGTCAGTGTCTTAACCATTGTACTGTGGCTCTGCTCCTGTACTTGCACATCAGCGCGCCTGCTTATGCTTCCCGCGCGCGTTTCTCATGCACTAATGTGCGCGGCGCACATGAGCGCACAGCACACAGCGCATGATTAATCCCGGTTTGCTTTTTTCAGACTGAAACGCCCACTCCTTTTATGGCATCCCGCACACTAACACGGCGCGCACCTAACGGGGTTTTAGTAAACATACCCCCTAGTGTTGAACCTTGCATCATGTAATGTAACTATAATTTGGGTTGTTCTTCCCTAAGGGCATATCTTTGCACTTGTCCACACTAAATTTCATCTGCCATTTACACTCCCAGTTTCCCAAATTCTCTTGCAATTTTTCCCAGTCCTCTTGTGATTTAACTACTGAATAATTGTGTGTCCTCTGTAAATTTGTATCACCTCACTCATTGTTCCCATTTCCAGCTCATTTATGAATATGTTTATGTTTATGTTTATTTCAAATTTGATATACCGCTCAGGCCAGAGGCATTAGAGCGGTTTACAATACTATATCATTTGAGGAAAACAGAAAAGAACACCATTTATATGATAGGACAGAGAAGAGGACAGAGACAGTCAAACAGATAGGAGAAGAAGAGGAACAAGGAACAGCAAGTTACCACAAAATAGCAGCACATCAATCTAGTCCACAATATGTCATCAATGCCACCCATAGCAACGGACGCCACGGACCAACGCCTAAGGGCCACGCCAAAGGGCCCTCTGGCGAGGCCCTCAGGCGCGGGCCCGCAAGGCGCGGGCGCAATCCGAAGCGGCAGGTTTTATGCCATTGGTGAGGCAGGCAGGGGAGAGGAGGAGGAGCTCCCGCTCACTCCCTCGATGATGGCCGCTGCTCCCGATTCTGGCGGGCGCGCTCCGAAGCGGCAGGTTTTATGCCGTTGGTGAGGCAGGCAGGGGAGAGGAGGAGGAGTTCCCGCTCACTCCCTCGATGATGGCCGCTGCTCCCGATTCTGGCGGGCGCGCTCCGAAGCGGCAGGTTTTATGCCGTTGGTGAGGCAGGCAGGGGAGAGGAGGAGGAGCTCCCGCTCACTCCCTCGATGATGGCCGCTGCTCCCGATTCTGGCGGGCGCGCTCCGAAGCGGCAGGTTTTATGCCGTTGGTGAGGCAGGCAGGGGAGAGGAGGAGGAGCTCCCGCTCACTCCCTCGATGATGGCCGCTGCTCCCGATTCTGGCGGGCGCGCTCCGAAGCGGCAGGTTTTTATGCCATTGGTGAGGCAGGCAGGGGAGAGGAGGAGGAGCTCCCGCTCACTCCCTCGATGATGGCCGCTGCTCCCGATTCTGTTAAAAAACCAACAGGCTCAGCAGATTTCCCTGTGATATTCCACTCATCACCTTTCTCCATTGAGAAAATTGGATATTTAGCCCTACTCTCAATGAAGCTATAATGTAGCATGTTTAAGATTAATAGGAGAAAATATTTTTTCACTCAAATCGTTATCATACTCTGGAATGCATTGCTGGAGGATGTGGTAAATGCAGTTAGTACAGCTGGATTTAAAAGAGTTTTGGATAAGTTCCTGGAAGAACTATAAAAGGGGACTGCTACTTCTAGAGAGAGATCTGCAATTGTAAGTATTTACTTCTGGGATTTTTTCTAAAATCTTGGGGAAGAAAGAATTCTTTAGATTAAAGCTGATTAATCTGTGAACCCAGTGTATTTGTTAAATTAGTCAGAGCCTAGTAGCAGCAAAGAGTTTTCAGTTTAAATTTAAAACACAGCAGAGAGCTTTCTGGTTAAATTTAGAACCCAGCAGAGAGCTTCCATTTTAAATGTAATACTCAGTCAGGGGCTAGTAGCAGCAAAGAGCTTTAATTTAAATCAAATCAGAATATAACTTAGCATAAAAGGCAAAACAGGGTCAGTATCCCTTGAGGAATAAATTATTTCTAGAGATCTTTACAAAGAGGCCTTCTACATAGGGGGCAAGAGACCTGTGAATTTTTTTAAATAGGAGTTAAAGCCAGGTGACAGATCAAGGGGCCAGTTTGAAAGACTCCCTCTATCAAGCAAGGACTGTGTTAATCACTCAGGGAATTAGTCACAGCTTACCTCAGAAGCACAGGCATAAATAGTTCAATCAGAGTTCTGTGCTTCTCAGTCTTGAAGGACTACAAAAGGTGATTGCTACTTCTGGAGAGAGATCTGCAATTGTAAGTATTTACTTCTGGGAATTTTTCAAATCTTGGGGAAAAAAGAATTCTTTAGATTAAAGCTGATTAATCTGTGAACCCAATGTATTTGTTAAATAAGTCAGGGCCTAGTAGCAGCAAAGAGTTTTCAGTTTAAATTTAAAACACAGCAGAGAGCTTTCTGGTTAAATTTAGAACCCAAGACTCCCTCTATCCAAGCAGGGGCTGTGGGACTCCCCCTGGAGATTGGTCACAGATTACTTTAGAAGTACAGGACAGAGTACTGTGTAGCAGCCAGTTTTTAATTTATTTATTTATTTAACAGTCTTTTCTATACCGCCCCTTCCAGAGATCAGGGGCGGTTTACATAAGTATTCTTTCCTTCCCACCCTGGGATAATCATAGATTTATAGGTGCCTAAAACTCTTAAAGGAAAGGAGGTGCCATATTCACTCTCAGGTGCAGCTGTTTATTCTCATCGGCATACATTAAGGACCTGAGATTCATTAAACTTCAGGTGAACAAAGTACATTAAACATATTAGGTATAGTTTTATTACTATAAGTATCCCCTACAACCCTTAGTAAATAAAGAACCAAAATATCTAAGCACAACCTTAAAACAAAGATACAGACAGCAGTCCAGCAGCGAGATGGGGGCTTTCCAGTCTTTTGCATTGAGTGTCACATGTATGATTTTCTCCCAGTTGGTGAGGGGTCTTACGTGTGCACAAGGCGCAAGGAGCTCTTTGTTCTCAGAGAACGAGTCCGATCTCTGGAGGCAAGAGTAGCAGACTTGGAAGACATAAGGAAGACAGAGAGGTACATAGATGAAACCTACAGGGATACAGTCCTGAAGTCCCACCTCCAGTCTGGCAGCATCCCTGTTGCCATGGAGGAGAGAGGTCACGTGATAGGAGAGCATCACCCTGGTGTGGCAAGAAGTGATCCTATAGCTAGGGCCTGTCCTCCAGGTGACGTAAAGCCCTCTTGCACTGAAGAAATTTCTCCAGGGCCATGTGCCCATGAGGGAAGGGTTAGGACAGCCGTTATAGTTGGTGATTCGATCATTAGGCATGTAGATAGCTGGGTGGCTGGTGAATGTGAGGATCGCCTGATATGCCTACCTAGTGCAAAGGTAGCAGACCTCACGCGCCACCTAGACAAAGTCTTAGATAGTGCTGGGGAGGAGTCTACTGTCTTGGTACATGTCGGTACCAATGACATAGGAAAGAGATTCTGGAGGCTAAATTTCACATGGGGCGATTTCATTGGTAGACAGGGCAGTGCAGGCGTGGCGTGCAGGGCAGGAAGGAGACCGTTGGAGCATGCGGTTGTACTTCCAGCCTGCTGTGCGGTGGTGAATCTTGCCCTGCCCACCCACCCTTCATGGGCCGAGTTTGGGGGGTAGTCGTCGCAGCTGGGGGAGTGGGGAGCCTGGGTTCTTGGCGGGGTAAAGAGCTAGTGCTCGCTGAGACAGTGGGGCCTATACGGCCAAGGGTGCATTGAGCGGAGAGAAATGCTCCCCGGGTGGGGTGAGAGATTGCGGTTGGGGTCTCTGCCCGGTGCAAGGCAAGTGGAGCTGGCCTTTGCTACTAACATGGCAAGGTGGGCGGTGGCAGGGGGTAGGGAGGATGATGCACCACCTTGCTAATAATACGGCTGGTGGAAGGCATTATCCGGAATGGGGTGGTGTGTGTGGGGGGAATTTGTTGGTATCATGAATGTTATGTTGGCCCAGGTTTGCGGGCCTGTGTTATAATCTGGTTAATAAAGCTGCAACCAAAGTTTGTTCCAAAGTTTTGTGTGTGTTTTTATATTAAGGGGGGTATAAATATTGTGAGTTGGGTGATGGGGTGGGGGGTTTCTGGGTGCGGAGAGTGGGGCATCCGGGATACCCAGGTTACTGCACCAGATTCAAATCCTCTCTGAAAATGCACTTTGTCCCACTTTCCTTTACAGTCCTGGAGTAATACTGGACTTCTTTCCCCTCCCTTCCTCTTCTCTCCTTTTTCTCACTCTCTTCAGAATATTGTAACTTATTTTCTTTTCTTGCTTCGGATGTTTTATTTTTTTAATTTTTTTGTAAACCACTTTGAAGCAGCTTTTATAGGCCTACAGGTAAGTATATCAAAAGCCGAACAAACTAAACGAAACTAGGCTACCAACCCTGTTATTTACAAAGCAGTCCACAGTATATTTTTGTTTTCCTTTCTTTATCTATTAAATTCTAGCAGCTGCACATGAGAAAGGATGCAGCAGATTAACAAATAGATATTTTTCTTCTGTCTTTTGGTACATCTGGATATCTTTGAGCACTCCTAACCCGCTCAGCTCTATGTTGTCTCTACTCCTTGTAATCAACCGCCCTTAGGAGAAAGGTCTCATGTGAGAAAATGGCAGATAGCTTATCTTCCCATTGAAATGAATTTCAATAAAGGACATTTAGAAGAGAGATAGTGGCAAAAGAAAATTTTAACATTCTTGACTAGAAAGCTAGAAGCATGGAGGGCTCCCAGGCAGCTTTGTTGGAACGTTGGATGGAATTGCTTCCTGTGAAGCCAGTGCGGGAAAGTAAACCATATTGTCATTGTTTATTTATTCCCCATGGCATATTACAGCCAAAGATCATCTCAGGTTTCTCTCAAAAGGGTACCCAGCAAAAAAGAAACTGTACCTTAAAAAAAAAAAAGGTTTCTTTTCATTCTAAAGTAATGGCACAGTGATCAGTCATTTTACTGATCACTGTACCATTGCTTTAGAATTAAAATAAGTCTTTTATAAAAAGGGTACAGTTCCTATCCAACAAATTTTAAGCTCGGTTCTACATGTGCAGCCTTTATTGCTGAAGTCTTGCTGTTTCATAGCATGCATTTAGAAAGCTGTATGGAATTTTTATTTCACGCCCACAAAAGGGCAAATTATCACATCACACTATGAAGAAGTAGGAGGTTATTGTTCATGAAGGTATGAAAGCACATGGCACTACAAATAATGCACATGAAATTTTTGTTCACTATTTTAAGAACTGCAGCTGAGGTACTGAAAACCTAAGCAGAACCATTGCAACAAAACAGAGATTTGTTCTTGTTGCAGAACTGAGGCAAACATATACCCAAAAATCAGTGTTCTGTCCATTGGAAAATTGCCCTTTTGGGAATTGCTTTTTTCATCTTCTACAGCCATGGTGCAAAGCAGTGTATTTTGTTTCCTACGAAGGGCAGAAAACAAATTAATTATGTTAATTTAAACAGAGTGGTACATCAATCCCCAGTTCTATAACTTCTATTCTGTCTAAAGTGATTTAGGGCCATAAACTCTCCAAGCAGTTCTGTTTCGTGTGGATTAAAACCTACAATTAATATATATTAATTCATAATATGGCAGTATCTCACAGAGTGTGATTTTGGCCATTTTACAAAAGCCCTATTTGGCTTGTTGTGACACAGCCATATGAATTTTCAGCAAAAGTGTATGAACATTCTAATTATTTTAGAGACATAAAATATTGCTGTAGGATGAAAATAGACTGAAGCATCCTTTCAACATAATCGAGTATATAAAAAATTGTTAGCAATTCATGGAATTGCATTATTCCAATCTATAAGTTGCATCTATTGTAAGAATTTTACTACAGGGGTACTAAAAATTCTGTAATCAATAAAGAAATGATTTTATAGACTTGAGATATAACGAGAATGTATCATCCAAAGGTCAGCTTTGAAATGATCGTACTCCCTTTGGCAGTATTAGTGTGTGAACAAAGCAATTAAAGTCTATGGACCCTGTAGATTCTGACCATGAAATCAGTTATCATAAGGTGATAAGTCAAAAATCCAAAACATTTGAAGGCAGGGGGGAAATTACGAGTGTAGCTACTGTACTTTGTTCCAGATTTTCACCTCTTTATTTGTTCTACATAAAGCAGCATTAAGACCTCAGCAATGTGAAATATACTGGCCTCGATATTTAGTGGCATCGGCTACTTGTTGCCACTGAAGGCTAACCCTGGTTAGATTCCGTGAGTAAAGTTAGGCCAGCCTTTGCAGCACATTACTTTACCCGAGGTTGCTAGCTGGGCAGTGGCTCAATATCACCGCCGTCCAGATAGTGATGGGTTCCGCCTCCACTCGCGCCAGAATGCCCATGATTTGAATAGGGCTAGAGAAGGAGCCCGACACACAGACTCAGGTAGTTTGTTCCAGATATAGGGAGCAGCAAAGTGAAAGGGGCGAAGTCTGAAGTTAGCAATAGAAGGAGAAGGGCACAGATAAAAGCAATTTGTCAGAACAGCGGAGTTCCCGAGGAGTGGTGTAGAGTGAGATAAAACAGGAAAGGTAGTGAGGAGCCACAGAATGAATGTGCTTGTAGGTCAGTAGCAGAAGTTTGAACTGGATGTGGAAACAGATAGGGAGCCAGTGAAGTGACTTGAGAAGAGGGGTTACATGAGCAGAGTGACACTGGTGGAAGATTAGCCGTGCAGCAGAGATTTGAATAGATTAAAGGGGAGAGAGATGATTCAGAGGGAGACCAGCAAAGAGCAGGTTACAATAGTCAAGATGGTAGGTGACTAGAGTGGATTAGGATCTTAGTAGTGTATATAGAAAGGAAGGGATGTATTTTACTGATGTTATAGTTGCAAGGTATTCGTGCACCTTGATTCAAATTTTTACAATACAACTTGGTAAAATGTTTACATGCACCTGAAAACTGGCCTTAATATTTTATGCAAAGATATTTACCAAGGGTACAGTAAACCTGCCCCTACTGGCATAAAAGAATACATCGCTGGATTTCAAATATGAGCACCCAAGGCCCTCAGAAATTATCAAAGAGTACAGGAGACAACACTGACTTGACAGCACTAAAATAAAAAAAAAAAGCAGGATAATTATTTATTGATTTGATTTGATTACCCGCTATTTCGGGTAATCAAAGCGGTTCACAATTAGAACAACATTGAAACATCTTAATAGTTTAACAGGTGCAAAGCAAAATCAAAGTAATTTACATGATTCAAACATTATAACTTATTTATAGATAATGATTATTAAGATATGGATAAGCTGATTAAGAGTGGGTGTTGAATGTGGACCATTCAGAGAAAAATTGTATTTATATTGTTTGAGGGGGGTTAGTGGGATATAATGGAAAGTTTGTGTATATTATGCAGGATCATGGTTTAGGGGGGGTCCATCCCTCACATTGCTCCCTGAGCCTTTTCCTATGTTTTCTCTCACCTTGGAGTCAATGCACCACCCAAAAACTCCTGGACAACATCGCAGAGCCTAAGAACTATTGCTGAACTGTGGTTGGCCTGCCACCTCCTCCCACATACTGTAGGAGACTCACGTTGCCTACCTTACCTTTCCTAAATCCAGACTTGAAAGCATGGCTGCGGAAATCTTGTGGACATCAACACAACAAAAGTTGAGAGGATACATTTCAAAGCTTTTCCTGTAGGTGAACAGATGTTTACTTGGAAGAAAAAGAACTGATGAAAATTGCCCCCCCCCCCAACCGCATCTTTTAATGCGGATCCAAGTCCCTACATTGGTCACTCCTCATTGCCATTATGTAAAGAATGGATGGGCCCTGGAATCAGCGTAATCATAAAGCTGGTACTTGGATCTCTGTCCACATATGATACAGTCCATCAAGGATGACTGCTAGAGAGGGTGGAGTCTATCAGCGTTAAGAGCCAGGCATTAGCCTAGCTGGCATCTTTTCTGTCAGACCGCACACAGGTGATTCTAGGAAAACTCAGTATGGCGATCTGAGAGCATTAAAGAATAGAGGCTGCAAAATTCCAAAGGAGCTGTAAAGTGTAGAGGATAAGGTACTTCTGTCCACAAAGTAAGAGCAGGACCTTGGTATAATTGTGTCAAGGTAGAAGAGGTGACTGTGAAAGCCAGAAGGATGCTTGGGTGTACAGGGAGAGGAATGGCCAGCAGAAAAAAGGAGGTGATAATGCCTCTCTATAAGTCTCTGGTGTGACCTCATTTGGAGTATTGCGTGCAGTTCTGGAGACCACTACTTCCAAAGGATCTAAGCAAGTTGGAGTCAGTGCTGAGGGTGGCTACTAAAATGGTTAGAGGTCTTTGTTATGAAGCATATAAGGACAGACTTAAAAATCGTAATATGTATTCTTTACAGGAAAGGCAGGATGGGGTGATATAATAGAGACTTTTAAATACCTCTGTGGCACAAATGCACAAGAGGGTCTCTTTCAATTGAAGGCAAGCTCTGCTACGAGGGAACATAGGATGAAAGTGAAAGGGGATAGATTTAGGAGTAATATGAGGAAATATTTCTTTACAGAAAGAATGGTAGATGCATGGAATAGTCTCCCATTGGAGGTTGTGGACACGAGGGCAGTATCTGAATTCAAAAAAGCATGGTACAAACACAGAGTATCTCTAAAGTTAAAAAGGGGACTATTGTTGATATGGATGGGCAGACTAGATAGACCATGTAGTCTTTTTCTGCCGTCATGTATCTATGTTTCTATATGTCTATGTTTCTAAACCATGAGAAACTCTAGGCCACATTAAGAAGCATGAATATGCAGAACACCTGATAGTTCTCTTACACAACCTTTACATTGATCAAGAAGCAGCAGTTTGAATGGATCAAGGAGAAACAGAATGGTTTCAAATCAGCAAAGGTGTACAACAGGCTGAATACTTTCCCCCACCAGTTTGATTTATAGGAAAACAATTCATCAGAGAAGAAGGACTGTATGAAGACAACCAAGGTATAAAGATTGATAGAAGACTCATCAACAATCTTCGCTCTGCTGATGACACCACATTACTGGCTGAAAGTGAAGACAGTTTTTAACATTTGCTTATCAAGATGAAAGAGCATAGTCTTAAAATGGACTACACTTTAATGTAAAGAAGACAAAGATCCTGACAACTGGCAATATCAGTAAGTTCATCATTGATGGAGAAGAAATTGAAATATTGGACAACTTTAACTTGTTTGGATCAATAATTAATAAAGAAATGACAAGCAGTCAAGAAATCCGACAATGCATTGCTCTTGGCAGATTGGTTATGAAGAACCAAGACAAGATTCTTAAGAGCAGAGATGTCTCTCTCCATACAAAGATTTGACTTGCCCAATCCATGGCATTTTCAATAACATCATATGGATGTGAAAGTTGGACAGTGAAAAAGATAAAGAAGAAGAAAATTGGTGCCTTTGAATTATGGTGCTGATGAAGAATACTGTGTATATCATGGACTGCCTGAAGAACAAATGAGTCAGGACTAGAGGAGATCAAACCTAAGCTTTCTTTAGAAGCTCAGATGACTTTGACTTTCATACTTTGGACATATTATGCGAAGACAGAGATCATTAGAGAAAGACATCATGCTTGGCAAGGTTGAAGTTCAATGCAAAAGAGGAAGGCCAGCAATGAGATGGATCAATACAATACAAGCGGGTATGGATGCTACTCTTTCAACAATGATCTGCCTTACTGAAGAGCAAACACAGTTTAGGACAACTATCCAGAGGGTCACCATGAGTCACCACAGACTTGACAGCACTTAACAACAATATATATAAATATGTATGGGGATGTGTGGCCCTTTTAAATTTTCACAGATGCTACAGCTACTAACACTCTCTCACTCAGTCCCCTCCAGCACCACAATCTTATAGGGTACAAATACTCTTCACATCAGGGCTTCTTCTATGCTGCTGCTGCACTCCTCTTCCCCTTCTTCCACTGGGGAAGCAACCCTGGTTCATTTAATTGTGGTGGTGATAACAATTTTAATGGCTTGGACCACAGCCATGGAGCAAGTCTTGCTCCACCTCTGCATAGAACAGTTACTGGACTCCTCCTCACATAATGTTGCTGCAAACCAGGGCTCCAGTCTTCTGCTGTAATGTGGCATCAGCCAGCAACCCCACTGGAGCGTCACACACAGTCCCAAGGCGCCTAGATAAATATTCTGTTAAAATCTTCTTTGCTTTTATCTCATCTGTCTCTCAGACCTTCCCTTTATACATGTTTGTTTGCAGAAATATATACAAACCAATGCATACCGATATACAGATATACAGAGCGATCCTCCCCCAATAGGCACTATTGCTCTAGCAAAATACACCTAAAACAGTATTTTATTTTCAATTCAGATTTCAGTTTAGAGAATCGTGTATGCCACCTTTAGGAATGTGCATCTTTTATATCTTTGTATTTCATACTAGAGGAAATATATTTCTCTTTCTCTGTCTTTGGCATTGCACTACATTCAGATTCCAGTTTCTTGGAGTTCCCAATATTTGTCTGTATATTTTTAGTTCTAATTTGTGTTCCCTTGTTCTGTATTTGGTGATGTTCTTTCTATGTTTTGCATGTGTGACGGAGGTATGGTATTCTGCTAGCATGTATTAGTTTCTGCGTAGGAAGTGTATTCATGAGGAGTGTAAAGAGGTAGTGGTGGTGGGAGGAATACAATTGTACAATTGTCATTCAGCTTTGGATAGCAACAGCTAACCCTGTATGGTCAGGCTTCACAATGTTACTGTTATAATACTGCAATATTATCTGATGACTGCAAACTGAAGGAATTCCATGATTAATAAAAATAATTTACACAAGAAAAAAGTATGAGGTGCACTGGTGTTCTGCGGTCTGTTTAAATATTTGTATTCCCGAGCCCGTGGGCAGGGTCCCGGCGGCCAACGTTAACCAGGCGCACGGCCTGGCACGGGGACCCTGCACGCGGCCCGGGCGGGGCGCGTGCGTGCGTCTTTCAAAGTGATTGGCTCCCGTTGGTCGCGGTCGCACGGGAGCCAATCGATGTGGCTATTGTTGGGTGGTGGGGGGGGAAATACCGGCTGGCAGCCTCCGCGTGGCCAGTTGGTGCGGAGGCTGCATTCCGGGTGCCAGCATCCCTCCCTCCCTCCCTGTCTTTAGACGGTGGGGGTATGTGGTGTTGCAGCTGGGGGGGGTGCAGGATCCCGGAGGTTTCCAGGGTCCGGAGCAGCAAGCTACACTTGGGCGGGGGCGGGGTGCCCATGACCTGGTCAAAACCTCGGCCGACTTTTGCTAATAGCATGGCGAAGTCGGGGAGAGGGGCATGGCAACTTGCCGGGTGGCAAGTTATAGCATTAGCGGTGGCAGGCACTTTGCTAAGGTATGGCTGGTGCAGCCGGGTGCCGCTAATGGGGGCTAGGAAGTTTAATGTTGGTTGTTTAATTGTTGATGGTTAATAAAAACTGCAACCAGTTGTGTTCCATGAAGTTATGGTGTGATGTCTTTTGTGGGGGGGGGGGGATTGGCTTGGACTGTGGGGGGGGGGAAGGTTGAGGCCCGAAGCGCCGGGTCCGCCTGACTCTGTTATGCTACCTTTTTATAAATTGGCTGAATCCAAGGAATTAGTGCTGTTTTTGTATGGCAGGTTTTAATAAGGTTTTGTTTGTTTCATGAAATGGAGGGGGTCTGTGTTATCATTACTGAGGTGAAACCAAATTCTTATTTTATATTTTTGTAGGAAGAGTTGTAAGAGGGTACCTGTTTCTACTATGTGTGTTCTGTACCATTGTTGAGGAAGTTTCATAGAGGCATTGCACAGTAAAAACAACAGTTGACATCTCCCTTGGTAAAAAGTAAAATAGGCATTCAAATGTTTTTGTGAAGATAACAGTTGAAGTAGCAACAGTTGATGCCCATCAAGATTTAATATTAGTTCCAGAGGAGGCCCATAGTGTTCCATCCTCACTTTCATCCTAGATGTTTCATTATCAAGCTCTTTCAATTCCAGCAGGTGGTTGAGCTCCTTCGGAAGTCTAGAGTTATCCATGAGCTTGAATGAGAGGACACTCATATTTATACTACCCAGATTTTGCTAAATCAGTAGTCAATAAGGGCAAGGGCTTTTTAGCACTCCAACCACAACTGGAAGTGATGGAAGCCAAATATGATCTATATTCTCCTGCCCAGGGTCAGCAACATTTGCAGGGAAGTTATTCCACTTCCGAGGTGGAATAACTTCCCTGAACATGTCAGACGGGGCATTCCCCGCAGCCCAACCCTGGCCTTAGGAGGCCAGATCGGGGGTCAGGCTGTGGGAAATTCACTTTATTTTGTGAAGGCTGGCTGTGGCTCTTCAATGGAGCTGTGGTGCATGGCAACATGATGCCATGGCTCCATTGAGGAGCCATGACTGAGTTAGCTGGGGACAGTCCTGCACGTGCAGATTGGACTGAATCGCAGTCCCGGCCTGCACGTGTAGGACTGTTCATGATTCTGATCCCATGGGACTAGACATGCCCCACGGGATCAGAATCACAATCCCCTCTGTACGTCCAGTTCAGACCAGACGTACAGAGAGGATCGGTATCCGGGATGGAATCGAACCCTATTAGGGCATATTGAGGGTTAATTTTATAAGGATCACCTAGTTTTGCATGCCTTCTTTTTCTGTGGACCCTATGGGATGAGTTCAAGCTTCTTCCTTTGGTCACAGTGATATCTACAGATCTTATGACTCCCCATTTTCTCCTTTCTGGACATTTTAGTGCAGTAATGTTAAGCCAGCCACATTTATTTTCTGTTTTTCTTGTTTCTGTTTTCCAGTTTGTTTAACATGTATCTTAATTATAGGCAGGAGAGTAGTGTGTAGGTGTCAGAAGGTCTGGGAGTGGCTGTGCATGGCAAATGTGTGATAACACGTATGTGTGTCTCCTTCACAGGAGCTCAAAGGAACCATTATTACTGAAGAATGAATGGATGAATGAAATGTCTAAAGCAGCAACCGGCTTTAATGCTAAGGGACTAAGGTTGCATGATCTGAGGCAACATGGTTTTACCAAAGGTCAATCATGACAAACAAATTTGGCTGGGTGACCAGAGAATTAGATCAAGGACATGCTATTGATAGATTTCAGCAAAGCCTTTGATACTGTTCCTCATAGGTGACTTATCAATAAACTGAGCAGCCTGGGGATGGGTCCCATGGTGGTGAAATGGATCAGAAATTGGTTGACTGACAGACAATAGAAGGTGGTGGTAAATGGAACTCACTTGGAAGAAAGGAAAGTGAATAGTGGTGTGCCCCAGGGATCGGTCTTGGGACTGGTACTCTACAATGTATTTGTGCGTGATATTGCTGAAGGATTAAAGGGAAAAGTCTGCCTTTCTGCAGATGACTCGAAAATTTGCAACAGAGTGGACTCCTCTGAGGGAATGGACAACATGAGGAAACATCTAAAAAAGCTGGGAGAATGGTCTAATGCTTGGCAGTTAATGTGAAGAAGTGCAGAGTCATGCACTTGGGATGCATAAATATGTATGTGATAGGGGGCGAGAGGTTGGTGTGCATGGACCAGAAGAAGGACCTCAAAGTGATTGTTCCTGAGGAACACAAGGTGGCAAAACAATGTGACAAGGCAGTGATCAAAGCCAGAAGGATGCTGGCTTGCATACAGAGAGGAATAACCAGCAGCAAGGAGGAGGTATTAATGCCCCTGTACAAGTCATTGGTGAAGGCCTCACTTGGAATATTGTGTTCAGTTTTAGAGACCATATCTCACAAAGGATATAAAAAGACTTCAAACGGTTCAGAGGAAGGCAACCAAAATGGTTTGGAGCCTGTGCCAGAAGGCATATGAGAAGAGACTTGAAGACATAAATACATATACCCTAAAGGGGAGGAAGGACAAGGGAGATATGATACAAATGTTTAAATACTTAAAAGGTATTAATGAACAAACAAGCCTTTTTCAAAGAAATGGAAGCTGTAAAACTAGAGCGCATATAATGAAGCTGCAAGGAGGTATAATTAAAAGCAATGTCAGGAAATATTTTTCCACTGAAAGGATGTTGGATGCTTGGAATATACTCCCAATGGAGGTGATGGGAGCAAATACGGTGATGGAATTCAAAATGACATGGGGCAGACAGAGTGGATCCCTTTATAGCAAGAGGATAAAATCAAAATAAACTTAGCTATTTCTTATACTTCAAAAAATAGAGAAGGGTGACCTGCACGGAGCAGTGGGTACACCTACCCTAACCACCTTCCTGGGCAGACTAGATGGATCATACTGGTCTTTATTTGCAGCCATATACTATGGCCGGCATTCTGAAACACGAATTGTGGGTTTGGACATACGACCCAGACGTCCAACCCGTGTTCATCCCCCGAAACTCTATCACCTGCACTCCCAGCATGTAAACCGCATTTGTAGGGGGAGCACTGGACGGGGACGGGAAAGGGCAGTGCTGGGGTGAAGCGGGGGTAGTGTGAGGCAGTACTAGTCATGCCTCTCTACATTCCTGGCAACAAGCTGGACCCCCGGCTTATTCCACCCCATCTTTGTTAGTGATATATCGGAAGGGCTGTCGGGTAAGGTTTGTATTTTTGCAGATGATACCAAAATCTGCAATAGAGTAGACACCCAGGAAGGTGTATATAACATGAGGAGGGATCTAGCTAAGCTTGAAGAATGGTCTAGAATTTGGCAGCTGAGATTTAATGTTAAAAAATGCAAGGTCATGCATTTGGGCTGCAGCAATTCAAGGGAGTAATATAGTATAGGGGGTGAAGTACTTTTGTCCACTAAAGAAGAGCGGGACCTAGGCATGATTGTGTCTAATCTTAAAATAGTTAAACAGATAGAAAAGACGACGGCAAATGTTAGAAGGATGCTTGAGTGCATAGGGAGAGGAATGGCCAGCAGAAGAAAGAAGGTGATAGTGCCTCTGTATAAGTCTTTGGTGTGACCTCATTTGGAGTATTGTGTAAAATTCTGGAGACCACACCTTCAAAAGGCCGGAGTCGATACAGAGGATGGCTACTAAAATGATTAGTGGTCTTCATTACAAAGCATATGAGAACAGAACAGAACAAAGCATATGAGAACAGAACAGCTCGCAAACTACAAAGAAGAAATCAACGCAGCAAAAAAAGAACCATCACATTAAAATACTAAACAAGGCATTGAACCGACCAAGAGAATTGTTCGAACTCGTTAAATCTATTACCAAAACTGTTCAGGATGATAGTCCAAACAATGATATAAAGGCACAAACACTAGCCAATCACTATGTCAGCAAACGTAACCCAACAGAAGCAAAATCCACTCGAACACAAACCACAAACAACACCCCACGACCTCCTCCAGAGGTTATGGACACCAACGAAGAATGGGATTCCTTCCACCCCCATTGAGTCAAGGCAGATAATAAACACAGTCACAAGCCTAAATACCATTACTTCTCCCTTAGACCCTTGTCCAGCAGCCTGGATCAAGGCAACAAAAGCAGAAATTGCCCCATGCATAATGCACATAGTAAATCAATCGCTGCAACAAGGAATCATGCCACTAGAGCTCAAAAGATCCCTCATAAGACCTATCCTAAAAAACAAAACACTCAAGAAGGATGACCCATCTTCATACCGTCCTATCTCAAGCATACCATTCACAGCCAAGACTACTGAAAAATCAGTACAGCACCAATTACAAGACCACATCGATGCCAGAAATGCACTTGACGATCAACAATATGGCTTCCATCAATATCATGGAGTAGAAACTCTACTACTAGTATTACTCGATAAATTATACAAAGGCATTGAAAACAGCAAGAAAATGTTCATCCTAATATTCATAGACATAACTGCGGCATTTGACATGGTAAACCATCACCAGACTTGAATCCATAGGAATAAAAGGAACCCCCTAAAATGGTTCAGCTCCTATATATCCAACAAAGTTCAGCAGGTTCACTTTAACCAAGAAACATCAAAGGCATTCCCACAAACACAGGGAATACCGTAAGGTTCAGCGTTGTCCTCCTTACTGTTCAACCTCTACTTAAGGCCTATCTGCACAATATTTCAGAAACACAAGATTAATTACCACCTATATGCAGATGATATAATGCTGTATACACAACTGGACACGAACAATCCAAGCTATAATCATTTGGAAGCATGCCTCAAGGAAACGCAAACTTGGCTACAGCAGAACAACATGAGCATCAACCACAAGAAAACCGAAGTAATGTTCATCTTCAAAAACCCTGATTTCAGCCCTCCCCCAACAATTCTCCTGAACAATAATGCATACATCAAACATGAAATAAAATATCTGGGAGTAACGCTCGACAGAAATCTCAAGATGGAAATCCACCTAAGATTACTAAACCGGGCAATATTCCGCTAACTATAGATCCTTCAACCTCTACGCAACATTACTGAGAAGTCCGACTTCCGAACAGTAGTCCAAGCACTCATCACACCTCACTTGGACTACTACAATGGCATTCTACAAGAGTTACCCAAAAAAACCCTTCAACATACTACAAATGGCACAGAATGTCACCGCTCGAATTATAATGAAATTGTGGGTCTCAGACCACATCACACCAATACTAATGGAACTCCACTGGCTTCTCACCATGCTCGCATAAGATACAAAATAATAGTAACAACATTCAAATTGATCCACAACCTAGCACCATCTTACCTCTCCACCCTTATCTCAACACAATCCCCCAACAGGAGCAGAAGAACCCACAACCTATACACCTTACACATCCCACTCAACATACGCAACATCAGAACGTCACAAGTAACAGAACTTTCACATACACAGCTCTCTCCCAATGGAATAACCTACCTAACGCACTAAGAGCAAACAATGACCTAAAAGACTTCCGGAAAAACCTAAAAACCTACCTATTCCAGGAATACTACAACATAACGTAGCTAAACAACACTTACCCGCTTCACACCTAGCACAAGAAAACAAAGACATGTCAACTAAATGATAACTTTCGCGCAGCCTACACAAATACACAGCACAAACACAATACACCAATGCAGCCCAGCACCACACTATAAATAGCTCATCCTAGTTCCTAATGCAACCATATACTAGGCTATGTAAATCACCATGAAGCTCATATAAATATGTATATAACTGTAAAAATGTCATACTGTATAATTTCAAATCTGTGATATGCATATGTAGACAATTTGACTCCTGTTATATGTAACAAATGTTTGCTGTGACAAAGGTTTAATATAAACCGCTACTGATCGCTGGAAGAAGCGATATAAAAATGTAACCAAAAAAATAAAAATAAATAAATAAGACTTAAGGATTTTAATATATACACCTTAGAAAAAAGGCGGGATAGAGGTAATATGATTGAGACGTTTAAATATGCAGAAATATTTCTTTACGGAAAGAGTGGTGGATCCGTGGAATAGAATCCTAGTAAAGGTAGAGATGAGAACAGTATCTGAATTCAAAGAAGCATGGGACAAACACAGAGGATCTCTAAAGGAAAAAGGGGACTGTTGTAGTGGTTGATATGGAAGGACAGACTAGATAGGCCATGTGGTCTTTTTCTGTTGTCATGTTTCTATGTTTCTATTCATGTATTGGGTCATACAGCTATTTTTAAACTGCTGGAGCTGCAAGGCTAAAGTATTCAGAAATCATATTAATGTTGCACTCTTACAGGACGAGGTATTTAAGAAGAAGCTTTCCAGGTTGACATCTGAATTTTTCAGCATAATTTATGTCAAGATCTATTTTTGGAATGGTTTTGGAGAAGTATAAAGTATATATTAGTTGATAAATATTAAGCTACAGTGCTTACTTATAGAGGCAGTTGATAGCGTAGCCCTTTTAAAATTGTAGTCTGGAACATCGGGCTGAATGTTTGCAGCCTGATGCATTCAGCTGGGAAAAAATGACACCAACTTTGACCAGGAGATTTTTTTCCTTGGAATAATGTGGCTTGCGGTGATCATTATAAGTTGCATTATTCCTTTACCACAGGAGTGACTAACCTGCGGCACTGAGTTACCATAGTGAACTAAGAAGCGGTAAAATGAGAAATTTCACCACAGTTTAGCAACTAGCTCCTCCTATATTCCAAAAGGGAGAGTGGCATACAAGGACCTCATGATACTAAGCAAAGATTTGTTTAAATGTCTAATTTAGCTAGTAAGGAGTGAAAAGGGGAAAATGTGAGAGGAAGAAGAAGAGAAAAAGCATCCTGAGAGCAAAGAGAATTAACTGAGAAAATAAGAAATGAGGTGGAGGGAATTAAAGTGAAGGGAGTCATCTATAAGACTGCTGTTCTGTGAATCTGGTGACAAGTTTCAGGATACAATCCCACAATTTAACATGGAGAAGAAACATTAAACACTTTCATAACTCGAAGTGGAATTTGGGTACATATACACAGAGCAGCATACCGTATGAATGAAACATAATTTTTGCTGTGTCAAAATTTTAATAAACCTCTTTACAAATCTTCCAAATTCGTCATAATTGGGTTTTTTTTAATGCATGATTAGCGCATGAACTTTAGAGAAATCCATTCAGATTCTGATGAATATTCATAAAGCGTGTCCTTATGAAGCGTAAAAGCACTGATGATTAGTGCAAAAAAAAAATCCAAGAGAAGTTTGTTTGCTGCTGTGAAAGGCAGGGTGCCAGCAGTGTAAGAGGGCTGGTAATCTGTGGGGTGCCACTCAGGTCCACCGCAGTTGCAGCAAGTTGCCATAGCAGCCTGACAAAAAAAGAATTCAAGGCATGAAAATGGATTGCCTGCAATACTGGCTCATAAGATGCATCTAGTACAGAAAAAAACTGTCTGCTCGACTTAAAGTGCTCATCATAAACTTTCGACAATTTTTGCTTTTAGTTGTGACAACCATGAAATTCAATGCAAATTTCTATGACAAACTGCATTTATAATAACAGAGCTCGCACATTAGTTTGGAAATTGCATAAGCAGGAAAGATGGAGGAAAAACATGTCTCTGCACTTTGAAACTTACCCGTTTCACCACATCTACCTGTACATGCTCCAGTTGTCCAGATGATCATTTCAATAAACACTCAATGAGAACTACAGCGAAGTCAGAAAGCCAGTAAGTTCCACCTTAAAAATCACCTAACAAATAGCAGTAACTTTAGGGTCCATCCCTATGGTGCTCAGTTTGTTTATAAGTCGCCTGTGAGGAATGGTGTCAAAGGCTTTACTTAAATCTAAATAAACCACATCTAGGGCTCTCCCTCAGTCCAACTCCCTGGTCACCCAGTCAAAGAAATCAATCAGATTTATCTGACAAGACCTGCCTCTGTTGAATCCATGCTGCTTCGGATCCTGTAATCCACTGGGTTCCAGAAACCTCACTATTTTCTCTTTGAGCAGCGCTTCCAATAATTTACTCATCGCTGAAGTTAAACTAACCAGCCTATAGTTTTCAACCACATCCTTATTTCCGCTTTTGTGTAAAGGGACCACATGTGACTCTCTCCAGTCCTTTGGCACCACTCCCAACTCCAAAGAAGCATTGAAAAGGTCAGTCAGTGGAGCTGCTAGAATGTCCCCAAGTTCCCTCAGTATTCTAGGGTGTATCCCATCCATCCCACCGCTTTGTCTACTTTAAATTTAGCTAGTTTCTCCCAAAACAGCATTCTGAAAATTGTTCAAGATGCCCCTCACTTCTGTTCCTGTTTGTGGGTGTTTTCAGAGGTCCTACTCCTGGTCCTTCATCTGTGAACACAGAACTAAAATATTTGTTAAGCAATTCTGCTTTATCCTCATCAGCTTCTATAAACTCCTCCCCTTCACCCTTGAGTCTGACAATACCACTTTTGCCCTTCCTCTTCTGAAAAATGTCTTATCCCCCCATTTTATTGCTTTGGCTATTTCCTTTCCTTTTGAATCTTTGCTTTCCTGACTACTTTGCTAGCTTCTCTAAGTTTTTTCAAATATAGAGATACCTGTCTTCCTCCCTCTGTGATCTCTTGTATTTCATGAAGGCCTCCCTCGTTTTCTTCACCTTTTCAGCTACTTCTTTCAAAAAACACAGTGGTCTCCTTTTCCTTTTATCTTTATTTACCATTTTAACAAAAAGGTCAGTTGCCGTTAAAATATCCCCTTTCCGTTTTGCCCACTGTTTTTCTACATCCCCCAGTTGTTCCCATCTGACTAACGACTCCCTGAGGTATTGGCCCATCTTGGCAAAGTTAGTTTTCCTAAAGTCTAAGACCCTCGCTTTTGATTTTAACAGCCCTAGTCCTAATACTGAACCACACCATCTGGTGATCACTGGATGCAAAATGATCTCCCACTATAACATCAGTAACACTTTCACCATTGGTAAGCACCAAGTCCAGTATGGCCACTTCATGTGTGGGTTCTGTTAAGAGTTGCCTGAATAGTTCTCCCTGTAGAGAATCCAGGATCTCCTTACTTCTAGATGATACTGCAGCAGAGATGTGCCAATCAACATCTAGCATATTGAAATCCCCTATCAGTAGCACTTCCCCTTTCCTAGCAATGCTACATGTCTTCAATTAACTCTCCGTCCACCTCTTCCTCTTGTGAGGGAGGTCTGTATATCACACCAATGCAAATAGATTTTTCATTTCTTTTTTTCCCACAGTGCCTCCTCTCTCCCTTTTAAGCTCTGTAGTTCCAAAGCTTTAATATTATTTTTAACATATAGTGCCACTCCTCCTCCCCTTCTTCCTGTCCTGTCCTTTCTGAATAAAATATAGCCTGGTATAGTTACATCCCAGTCATGGTTTTCTGTGAACCATGTTTCTATAGCTGCAATTAAATCCAAGTCAGCCTCTCCCATTAAAGCTTCAACATCTTATTTCCCATGCTACGGGCATTTATACACACCTCTTTCCATATGTTGTCCCTTTTACCCATTTCCTAAAGGTATTTAATGTTTCACTTATCCAGGGACTTTCACTTACCTGGGGGCTTTCTTCACCCATCCGCCATGAATCTAATTTAAAGCCCTCTTCAGTAAATTAGCCAGTCTGCTACTGAAGACACGTCGACCTTTCTTGGACAGATGGATGCCATCTCTGCTCTGCAATCCTTGGAAGAGCATCCCATGTTCCAGGAAACAAAAACGCTCTTGATGACACCATCCATGCAGCCATGCATTCATCTCCAGGATGCGAGCTTCTCTGCCTTGATCTTTATCCTCAACAGGAGGATTGAAGAGAAAACCACCCTCGCCCCTATCTGCTTCACTCTCTGTACACACGATTAGTCTTATGCCTGTACTTACAGAACAGTGACCATTTAAAATAAATGTGTAAGTGCCCATTCATGCGTAGTCGTATTTGAAATAACTGACTTGTAATGGTATATATTTTTACATGGTTGTTGATAAAATCAGCCCAAAAAGCAGGAAGACAGAGGGTGCCCACTTTTCCGCAATCTGCAAGTAGGCATAATTTGGATGGAGCAGGCACAGGTTTACGATGTACTCCCTTCTTTTATAAAATATGCAGGCATGCGCTTAGCATGTGTGCATCTATTGTTTATTTAACATAAGAACATAAGATATGCCATACTGGGTCAGACCAAGGTCCATCGACCCTGTATCCTGTTTCCAACAGTGGCCAATTTAGGTCATATGTACCTAGCAGTTTCCCCAAAAGACACAGGTTCCACAATACTTATATTGGTCAAGCAGTTATATCCTGGGTCCCTTTTTAATAATGGTTTATGGACCTTTCCTCCAGGAACTTGTCCAAACCTTTTTTAAACCCAGCTACACTAACAGCTTTTACTACATCCTCCGGTAACAAATTCCAGAGTTTGATTACACGTTGCGTGAAAAAATATTTTCTCTTATTAGTCTTAAATAGTTTACCCTGTAGCTTCATTGCATGTCCCCTAGTCTTCCTATATTCTGATAATGTAAACAATCAATCTACGTTTACCAGTTCCACTCCGTTCATTAATTTATGGACTTCTATCATATCTCCCCTCAGCCATCTCTTTTCCAGGTTAAAGAGCCCTAACCTTTTTAGCCTTTCTTCATAGGGGTATCCTTCCATCCCCTTTACCATTTTGGTGGCTCTTCTCTGAACCTTTTCTAATAACGCTATATCCTTTTTAAGATACGGTGACCAGAATTGCACACAATATTCAAAGTGCGTTCGCACCATGGAACGATACAGAGGCATTATAATATTCTTTGTTTTATTTGTCATTCCTTTCCTTATGATACCTAGCATTCTATTTGCTCTCTTGGCCACCGCTGAACACTGGGCAGAGGGTTTTAACATGTTATCCACAATGACGCCTAAATCTTTTTCCTGGGTGGTAGTTCCTAATGTGGAACCTTGCATCATGTAACCATAGTTTGGGTTGTTCTTCCCTAGGTGCATAACTTTGCACTTGTCCACATTAAATTTCATCTGCCATTTCGATGCCCAGTCTTCCAATTTATCAAGCTCCTCTTGCAAATTTCCACAATCCTCATGGGTTTTAACAACTTTAAATAGTTGTGTGTCTTCTGCAAATTCGATAACCTCACTATTTATTCCCTTTTCCAGGTCATTTATTAATATGTCAAAAAGCAGTGGACCCAACACAGATCCCTGGGGTATACCACTATTCACCTTTCTCCATTGGGAAAACTGGTCATTTAGCCCTACCCTCTGCTTTCTATCTTTTAACCAGTTCCTGATCCACAATAGTACACTGCCTCCTATCACATGACTCTTTAGTTTTGCCAAAAGTCTCTGATGAGGGACTTTGTCATAGGCTTTCTGAAAGTCCAAATACACTATATCAACCGACTCACCTTTGTCTACCTGTTTATTCACACCTTCAAAAAAACATAACAGATTAGTAAGACAAGATCTTCCTTGTCTAAAGTCATGTTGGCTGTCTCCCATTAAGCCATGACTATCTACATGTTCAGCAATTTTGTTCTTTATGATGGTTTCGAGCATTTTCCTGGTACTGACGTCAGGCTCACCGGTCTGTAGTTTCCCAGATCATCCCTGGAACCCTTTTTAAAAATTGGCATTACATTGGTGATCCTCCAATCTTCAGGTATTATATATGATGTTAATGATAGTTCACAGATTACTAATATCAGGTCTGCAATCTCATATTTCAGTTCTTTCAACACCCTTGGATGTATACCATCCGGTCCAGGTGATTTGCTACTCTTCAGTTTATCAAATAGTTGTAACACATCTTCCTGGTGTATCGATATTTCTTTCAATTCTTCTGCAGTATCACCTTTAAATACCACTTCAGTCTTAGGTAACATCCCTACATCTTCCTCAGTAAAGACCAAAGCAAAGAATTCATTCAGTCTCTCCGCTATAGCCTTGTCCCCTCTTACTGCCCCTTTTACCCATCTATCATCTTCTGGATCACTGACAGTTTTTTTGCTACGAATGTACTTTATTTAACAGGTCTTCTATACTGCCCTATCTACCATTCAGGGTGGTATAGAACATAACCAGATAAGTCCAGCAGAAAGGGATATTCAGTGGTGCTGTCTGGAAGGTACCACTGAATATTTCCTCTGACTTCCTCAGCACTATCTAAATAGAGCCAGGATGGGCAGAACTGAGAGAGATCCACATCTGGATAGCAGCGATTTTCAGTGTCACTATCTGGATAAGAATTTGCTTAACTTAGGATAGCAGAAAAGCCATCCTAAATGCTATGAGGCTTCACTCTCTGGATAATGACCGAATATTGCTGCCATAACGACAGTGCTGGCATTGATCAGAGTATTCTGTATCTTCAGCACCAGTCACTATTTGACAACAGTGTTGAATAATCATGATGGCTGATTATTGGAAAAAATGCTCAAAGAGTTTCTGTCAACTTTTCTTGATTCAGATCAAACCCTAGACTGGCCTTTGAGTTTTTGGGAGATGAAGCAAGAGGATGATCCCCATGGTCTGATATCCCAGCCCCAGCCAGTCCTGTCCCAGAACCTTGATTACCACAGATGGTAGAACTATATAGACAGTGCTATCTCCCATGAAGTAGGTACCTCTGGTTTTCTCGCTGAGAAACCAGCTATCAGTGAGGACCCCTAGGGCAGCGGACTACACAAGGATATTTGTTTCCCATGGTAAATCTTCTTGAGATAACCCAGGAATATTTAGTTTCAAAATCAGTGCAAGTATCTTATTAATAGCACAGAGAAGCTCCTCAACAGGAAATACCAAATTCCTACAGGTGTCACCAAAAGAAGCTCCTGCATTTTAGCCACAGTGTGCCTTTTAAAATATATATCCATTATTGATCTGCCCAAATCTTTTCGGATAGCCACCTCCATCCTAGGCAGTCCTGTAACACAACATTGATAACTGAACAAGAGGAGCCAAAGTTGTGCCAATAGAGGTCATAGTTTTCAGATATCTGTTCCCACCAAGCAGCATGACAATACCCAGGTCACCTGACTCTTGCAAAATAAACAGAGCCCATGGAGGGGAATTCCAAATTGCTCCAACCAATCCTCGACCCACACCACACCACACTTCCTAACTGCAGAGCGAGTCCTGATATAATAACCAATATAAACTGTCACCACACCTCAAAGAAAGATTGTGGATCTTAGCAATAAATTGCCAAAATTTAAAAGATTATTCCTAAATCCTGTGTAAACAAATAGATGCAAATGTATTGTTGCATAGAATGTGCATTGCATTTGGCCATTTGGTGAAATGATACGTAGCGGACAAGCCCATCTCTTCTCTGCAGTCTGTCCCAGAGATGTAGTCATAAAACTTTCAAAAGGAATTGAATATCTGCAAACGCAGGCTTAGAGAGGAGCATTCTGCTTTTCTACTCAGAGTGTGGGGCTATTTGGCTGTGGTGTAGGACTTACCAAAACATCACAGGAAGTCTCACTGCTTTGAGTAAATTGGTTTGCTTGTTCCTCATCTCTGTGAATGTAGTTTTAAAAGATATTTATGCAGGACTTATTTTTTCAAGTGCCTTCAAATCTATGCAGACCCAGCAGCCTCTGGGTTTTCTTGGCAAGGTATGACCAGATGTAGATTGCCAAGCCTTTTCTTCTGAGGCAATGAAGGGTAAAGTGACTGGCTCAAGGCGTGCCAGTGGAAATTGAACCGAGATCTTTTGAGTAGTAGGCTATTACTCTAACCACTAGGATACTCCTTCACTCATTTATGCAGGTAGAACAGTGTTTCATATGCAGAAATGACCTGTTATCTATGTTCTTAATTTTATGTGCTTATGCCCTATATATGCATATGTTTGTTTTACCTGGGGATTGGATTTGGACTTAGGAACAAAGGTGGATATATTCAGAACCAGCAGCCAGCGCTGTTAAAGTGGCTGGCTGTTGCCTCTTTAAATTATACCTGGATATTCAATGCCAGACCCATATATAGCCATCTGTATTGAATATTCAGGTTGCCCAGATATTGATTTAGCCATCCGGTCAGCAGCGATATTGAGCCGCTGGTCAGATAGCTAAAGCAGCTAAAGTCAGGTCAGCTTTTTTGGGGCCTAACTTTAGCTCATAATAGTTATCTGGCCAGCAACTCAGTATATATCACCTATTGCCGCTGACCAGCTAACCCTCAGTACTACCCCCTGCTTCAGCCCCTGAACGCCCTGATGCTAATGGATTAACATTGGGGCATTAAGCAGGTTTAAGAGGGGATATTCAGTGGTGCAAACCAGGTATATGCCACAGAATATCCCACTCAGTGGGATTAACATAGTTAGCAGGTCTGCCAACTGCATTAATCCCTTTGAATATACTCGCCCTATTTATAAAATAAGCACCGATGCAAGCAAAATTGGCAGATTAGTGTGTGCCAAAGAACTGGTATAAATGTGTACAAATACTTTCTGTAGGGTCATTTCCAAAGGATAAGGGCAGGCATACTTTTCCAATGGAAACTGGTGTAACTTAGGCATGTGCTTTCCACAAAAATTAGGTGACCTTTAATAAAATTATCCTCTTAATGCCCATCTGCTTAAATTGTTCTGCGCTTTATTTTTCATACAGATCTCCAGTATCATCAGTCCACTTCTGGTCTGAACCCAGGAGCAAGACGATCACTTGACATAGTAGGCATGGACCATATTGCATGGTGCTTGCTTATCAATTTCAGGCATGTTTCTACTAAAAAAAAAACCCTCTTACCTTCTGCTAGCACTAAATAACTTGTTTTATCAATGCAGACCACCTGGCTGAATTTTTAAGTTATGTCATTCACCATTATGTGTTAGTTCCTATCTAGAAGTAAACATTTCTATTTTAAAAGTGGTGACTTACAATCTGCCGTTTATCTAGCCTAAATTCTTTTAGACTCTAGAGCACCTAGAAGCTGCAACAATCACAGAGTATTAGTAGAACAATGAGGTACTTAGGCCAGCTTCTGTTATCTCAATTTTCAAACTACACTACCTTATTTCATCCTTTCTATCCTCATTGTGCTACCCAACTTTATATTTTATTATACTACTGAGCAGGGCAATCTATCCTATTATTCTGTATTTACAGTTCAATTTCAATCTGAGTTGTGTCCTTCCATATCATATTATCATTGCCTTCTTTCTGTTATTGTCCTGTTTAGTTTGCTTGCCAGTCATCCCGCTGTAATTCTGTGAAATATCGTCCAACATATGCTAAATGCTGCAGTCTTCCTGTTCGCTTTGACCTCATGGCTATCCGCTGCCTCTTTAGTGCGACCAAATTCAAGATGTACTTTTGCACAAATAAATTTGCATCCGTGTTAAGTTCCTTTTTAATGAAAAAGCTTAGGGACATGTTAACTAAAAGTTACTACCTGGTAATGGAGCTTACTGCATGCTAATGGACATTACTGGACATAAGAATAAAATGGGCACAGCAGCACATAATGTGTGATAACCTCCATTACAATGTGTCATCTTTAGCAAATATGCCCTTTAATAAAAATGAAAATATTGCATTTCCCTGTCCCCAAAGGTCTCGCAATCTAAGTTTGTTCCTGAGGCAATTGAGGGTTAAGTGGCTTGCCCAAGGTTTTCACTGCTTGTTGCAGTAATGCTTTATATTTATGAGGGATGTTGCCTCAATGGAAGCTCTAACACAAACCCTGCCTTACATTGCATTTTGTCTACCTGTTTATTCACACCTTCAAAAAAATATAACAGATTAGTAAGACAAGACTTTCTTAGGCTAAATCCATTTTGGCTTTCTCCTATTAAACTATGACTAACTACATATTCAGTAATTTTACCCAGTACTGATGTCAGGCTCACCTGTAATTTGCTGGATCACCCCTGGAACCCTTTTTAAAAATTGGCATTATATTAGTCTTTAATCTTCAAGTACTACAGATTGTTTTAATGATAGTTCACAGATTACTAATAGTAGGTCTGCAATCTTATATTTCAGTTATTCCAACACCCTCAGATGTAAACCATTTAGTACAGGTGATTTGCTACTCTTCAGTTTATCAAATATTTGTAATACATCTTCCAGGTTTATTGATATTTCTGTCAGTTTTTCCAGTACATCACCTTTAAATACCATTTCAGGCATTGGTAACTTCCCTATATCTTATTCTGTAAAGACCAAAGCAAAGACTTCATTCAGTCTCTCCTCTATGGCCTGGTCCTCTCATAGGGGTATGTTTACTAAACAGCGATAATGTTGCAGTGGCACAGTTAGTGCACAATACGTAACGTTATCGCACGCTAAAGTAACATTATCGCGCGATAGTGTGAAGTTTCATGCAATAACGTCACCTGCGGCATTAAGGCACACAGAGGGTGGACTAAGGCTCCCCAGAGGGCGGAGAGAAGGGGTCAATGGGCAGAGAGTGGGCGGGGAGAGGCTCCAGGCACACTACCGCTGTGGAATGAAGGTCTGAAAATTAACGCCAGTGAAAACCTCTCAATAGAGGCACATTTGCAGGAGAGAGCAACCATTTCAGTCAGCAATGTACAACAAAGGCAGGGAAACCAAGAAAGGTGATAGTAGTGATACATGTGAAGCAACAGCATACTGCCCAAATACGAAAGGGCACTACGGTGAGGCTGCAAATGGAGTACAGGGGGCTGCAGGCGGGACATGCAGTGGGGCAGCTGGGGCACAGGGTGGACTAGGCAGATGCCTAGGTGGCACATAGGAATACAGAAACTGCAAATCAGCAAACCAGCCACTGACCAAGGTCAAACATGCCCATGAGTGTGTGTCCCATAGTGTCCCAGGGGACATTACCTAGCAGGTACCCCAAAGGGCACATTACATTGACAGGTGATGCCGGGGGGAGTGCGGATGTCTATGTAAGCACCCCTACCCCAGATCCCACACCATAGGCGACTGCCTACCTGCACACTGGATGGCCTGGGACTGCACACCATCAGCAACACCGGCATAAGGGCATGTCAGCATGGTGGTGGAGCGGTACTGGTGGTGGAGGGTGCAGTGGCAGCTGCCCACAGCACACCAAGGCCAAGCCCTGTTCAGGTGGGTGGCGTGCAGTGCAACAGACAAGGTCTGTCTGATGAACAGTAATGGTATCCCCAGGGAATGACCTGCCTCTGTGGCAACCGTTTGGTGCAATACATACAGCCAGTGTGTTCAGGGGCAGAAATTCACAGGTTCAAGCCCCAGCTGTGGCTCCTGCAGACCATGTCTCTATATTTTACCCTACAGCACACATACACCATAAACATCTGCAGTCCCTAGAGCAGAGGTTCCCAACTGCAGTCCTGGAGGGCCAAAGACCCTTCAGGATTTCATGCTGTCCCTGATAAATATGCATGAGATGCATTGGTATGCAGTGCCCCCAGTGTATGCAAATATATCTCATGCATAATCATTAGGGACAGCCTGAAAACCTGAATCGTGTTTGGCCCATCAGGACCGGAGTTGGGAACCTCTGCCCTAGAGCATCAGCCAACAGGGGCACAAACACCCACACCCACAGGCTCCACTATCCAAAGCCTCATGGAGAGTCAGGCTGTTGAGCCCTGCACGGAGCAGCAGCTACCAATACTAGCACCTGCATACCTTAGCAATGCCTGCACTGTGCCCAGGACTGGTGTGGCGGCCAGGGCTGCCAACTACCTCTATCTTTCCACAATGCTGAAATAGGTGTGAGAGTGTGTGTATGTCTATCCAGTGTTTTGTGGCTGCCTACACCTTACTGAGCCCCCAATGCTTGCACTGACTCCAGTGTTAGCCTGCCAATGTGCATAATGAGGAGCAAGGTTTTGTAGGTATGGCCCGGACACGGTGGTCTGGGCAGGATGCATCTGCACTGGGCATAGGGCAATAGCTGGACATTGTAGTGTCTGACCACCACCTGCACGGACAGGGTGGCCACAGCATGTCATGCTGGGAGGTCACTCTCACCCTGACTGAGCAGTGACCATGGCATGGCTAGGTTCCAACATAGTGCTATACAGTGTTTCTCTCAAGTGATATTTATGGGTTCTCTTTTCTGGGGCCCAATCACTGACATACTTGTTTGGTGTGTGTGCTTACATCCCACTTTTGGGTGCACACAGGTCCTCCAGGAACATGCACTATGTACTAGCTAGTAGACTGTCTGCAGTTAGCATGTGCATGGCTGGAACACCATAATACAGGTGGAGACTGACTGTGCCCTCTGCTGGTGAATGTCAGATTGTGGTGGGGGCCAGCTGAGCTTTTCCAGGCCTGTCTGCCAGTGCCCTATGTGATACGTACAGATCTGCATTGCCTGCCCTGGAGGGTGCCTATTCCCCAGCAGGACAGGGATTGATGGTCCCCTCTACTGCCTTCATTACGGAGATGTAGAATGTGGATCTGTTGGTGGGAGATCCTTTCCCCCACCCTGAGCCCCAGAGGACGGGTTGGGTGGTGCTACATAATCCGCTTTTGGGTCCAAACACCACCCTTCTCTTATAACATCTGACCATTGCAACCACACAGGATATGCACTATTCTGGAGATAAAAGACCTAAAGCAATTCCGAAGAGATTTAAAAACATATTTATTCTCCCAATATTACTCCAACTTAGAGAAGCTAGCAAAGTAGTCAAGAAGGCAAAGATTCAAAAGGAGGAGGAAATAGCCAATGCAATAAAATGGGGGGATAAGACATTTTTCAGATATATTAGTGAGAAGAGGAAGAGCAAAAGTGGTATTGTCAGACTCAAGGGTGCAGGGGGGGAATATGTAGAAGCTGATAAGGATAAAGCGGAATTGCTTAACAAATATTTTTGTTCTGTGTTCACAGATGAAGAACCAGGAGCAGGACCTCAGAAAACACCCACAAATAAGAACAGAAGCGAGGGACATCTTGAACTATTTTCAGAAGACTGTGTTCGTGAGAAACTAGCTCAACTTAAAGTAGACAAAGCGATGGGACCGGATGGGATACACCCTAGAATACTGAGGGAACTTGGGGACGTTCTAGCAGCTCCACTGACTGACCTTTTCAATGCCTCGTTGGAGTCAGGAGTGGTGCCAAAGGACTGGAGAGAGGCTCATGTGGTGCCTTTACACAAAAGCGGAAGTAAGGATGTGGTTGAAAACTACAGGCCGGTTAGTTTAACTTCGGTGGTGAGTAAATTATTGGAAACGCTGCTGAAAGAGAAAATAGTGAGGTTTCTGGAGTCCAGCGGATTACAGGATCCGAGGCAGCATGGATTCACCAGAGGCAGGTCTTGTCAGACAAATCTGATTGATTTTTTTGACTGGGTGACCAGGGAGTTGGACCGAGGGAGAGCTCTAGATGTGGTGTATTTGGATTTCCATAAAGCCTTTGACACTGTTCCTCACAGGCGACTTATAAACAAACTGAGCACCCTAGGGATGGACCCTAAAGTTACTGCTTGGGTTAGAAATTGGTTGGGTGGGAGGCGACAAAGAGTACAAGTAAATGGAGCTCACTCTGAGGAGAAGGATGTTACCAGTGGTGTGCCCCAGGGATCTGTCCTTGGTCCAATTCTTTTTAACATCTTTGTTAGTGATATAGCGGAAGGGCTGTCGGGTAAGGTTTGCCTCTTTGCGGATGATACCAAAATCTGCAATAGAGTAGACACCCAGGAAGGGGTAGATAACATGAGGAGGGATCTAGCTAAGCTTGAAGAATGGTCTAGAATTTGGCAGCTGGGATTTAATGTTAAAAAATGTAAGGTCATGCATTTGGGCTGCAGCAATCCAAGGGAGCAATACAGTATAGGAGGTGAAGTACTTTTGTCCACTAAAGAAGAGCGGGACCTAGGCGTGGTTGTGTCTGATGATCTTAAAGTAGCTAAACAGGTGGAAAAGGCGACAGCAAAAGCTAGAAGGATGCTTGGGTGCATACGGAGAGGAATGGCTAGCAGAAAAAAGGAGGTGATAATGCCTCTGTATAAGTCTTTGGTGCGACCTCATTTGGAGTATGGTGTGCAATTCTGGAGACCGCACCTTCAAAAGGATGTGAACAGGATGGAGTCGGTGCAGAGGGTTGCTACCAAAATGATTAATGGGCTTCATTATAAAGCATATGAGGACAGACTTAAGGATCTTAATATGTACACCTTAGAGGAAAGGCGGGATAGAGGTGATATGATTGAGATGTTTAAATACCTCCGTGGCATAAATGTTCAGGGAGAGAGCCTCTTTCAATTGAAAGCAAGTTCTGCTACGAGGGGACATGGGATGAGGGTGAAGGGAGATAGATTCAGGAGTGATATGCGGAAATATTTCTTTACGGAAAGAGTAGTGGATCCGTGGAATAGTCTCCCAGTGGAGGTGGTAGAGATGAGGACAGTAACTGAATTCAAGAAAGCATGGGACCAACACAGAGGATCTCTAAAGGCAAAAAGTGGACTGTTGTAGTTGTTATGGAAGGACAGACTAGATAGGCCATGTGGTCTTTTTCTGTCGTCATATTTCTATGTTTCTATGTTTCTATAATTTAGACAAGGCCTCCCATCCTCCATAATTCACCAAGGCTCTCTTCTGCCCTAATAATCATGACACTACTCACATAACTAAACATGATGAAACATGATGTATATATGTATATAAATATTATAAAAATCTGTAAATAGTTCAATTATACTTACATTTATTGTTTATAGTTCTGTTTACCGTTCATTGTACCAGTTTTTATTATTGAGCTGTTCTATGTATTTCTATTGTTTGATGTAAACCGCCACTGATCTTGGGAAGTGGCGGTATATAAAAGACTTACAAATAAAATAAATAAATAAATAAAATCATCGTCCACAAGGGCTAGACGTGACTGGGAAATACAGATGGATACAGGTATATCCTAGGTGTGTCTGCAGTGACTACCTGTCACACACTGGCACTGATGGGGACCTGCAGCACAGCCTATCTCAGCCAAGC
Source organism: Ichthyophis bannanicus (assembly GCA_033557465.1). Classification (NCBI taxonomy): domain Eukaryota; kingdom Metazoa; phylum Chordata; class Amphibia; order Gymnophiona; family Ichthyophiidae; genus Ichthyophis; species Ichthyophis bannanicus. The sequence goes on along the minus strand of CM066033.1, from coordinate 881,522,145 downwards.
CAGGTGCTGCGGGCCTGGTGCTGGGCACACCTCCTCACCCTCAGGGTGCACACAGGAACCGCACAATGTCACGGTCTGTGACTACTCTGTGCCAGTAACACACACGGTCAGTTCGCCCTACCAGGCCAAGGTGCTGTGGAGGCGCATACCCCATCTTGTGATCAGATATAGACTGCTGATCTGCATGTGCAGTGAATCATGGGTATGGGTGGGTTTATCCTATCCTGGTAACCACAGCAGACAGTTTGTGTGGTGACCTGCAGCCTTTCTGTAGCCAGCCAGCACTGTGTTAGAAGCTATAGAGCTTTAGCCCACTGGTTATTACAATGACTGTGGGAGCAGAGGTCATGAGTTCAATCCTGCAATGGTGTTCTTTAATAAGGCTGTCTGAGGGGTTTCCTTTTAATTTAAATCCGTGCTGCCAGAAAAAACACCCTCACAGTGCCGTAACCTAAGGTGCCTCATAAAGGGCTCCCACACCTGCTCAAAGCGCGTCAAACGCACCCTACCAGCAGCCACCCCACGTTCCATTGTATACGTGTCCCACATCCGTTCCAACCAGACAGAGAAAGACGGTGTGAGGGCCTGCTTCCAAGCAGAAGCTAGAGACAAGCGAGCCGCATTCAAACCATGGCGAAGCAAGGCCAACTGGGGGCTTCGCGCCCCGGGCACAGCAACCCCAAAGAGAAAGATACCCGGGTCCCATGGAATGCTCAGCCCAATAAGTTGCTGTAGACGAGCTTGAATCCCCTTCCAGAAGGCTTGGGCATGAGGGCAAGACCACCAGATATGCGCCAGAGTACCCTTCCGCCCACAATTCCGCCAACACAGATCCGAAACCCCTGGATACATGCAAGCAATCCGCACCGGCGTCATGTACCATCTATATAGTAATTTGTAGTTAGTTTCTCGGACATTAATTGCCACCGAGCTCTTCCACAGCCAACCCTCCACCTGTTCCCACTGTTGCTCAGAATAAAGGAGATTCAAATCAGAATTCCAAATATCTCGATGCTTAACGAATCTCGGTTGCTGCACCTGTAGCTGGGCATACAAGGCTGCTATTCTGAACCCAATGGGCCACTTGCGTATATTGAAAGAGCTGACTATCGGGAAGGTCAAATTCCTCCTGAAGCATTCTAAACATTTGTAACTTACCCTCATCGAACACTTGTCCTACACGGCTAAGGCCCCTATGACTCCAGGTCCGAAAAGCCGGGTCAACCATCCCTGGGGGAAACGAGGCATTATCCACTATAGGCGCCAAAGGGGTCAGGTCCATCCCGCGAGGCCGAAAGAATTGGTCCCAGCAGCGGAGGGTATGAAGGATATAGGGATTACTTAAACGCATACCACTTCGGAGTTTGGGACCGAGCCACAGCCGGTCCCCCAATCCCGCTCCCCCCGCAATAGTCATTTCCAGCTGCACCTAACGTTTGGAGCTATCCGCGATCATCCACTCCACCCCGGCGCGGCACTGCGCTGCCGCATAGTGCCAGGGAAGATTAGGGGCCCCCATACCCCCAGAACGCGAACGGGTGTGGAGAAGTCGGCGCGCTAAACGCGGTCGACGGTACTGCCAGATAAACTTCATAAGCAGGGTCTGCCATGCAGCCAATAGTCCTCGGGCCAACGATATAGGGAGAACCTGAAAGAGGTACAGAAAACGGGGAACAACCACCATCTTGACCACCAGCACTAGTAATCATACATATGCCCCCTCAGACAATCACTCATTACAATTAAACAATCAGACTCAGCATGAAAAAGGATAATCAACTGATCGCTCAGAAGATACCCACTGAAATGGAATCAGGACCCCCAGTGTAAATAAGATGTAGATATGTTATACAATGTACATAGTTCCCCCCAGTTACTTCCAAGTTGATCTCCTGTTTACTGTAAATACAACTCAGGGTTCCTGTGTTGTATGGTTGATGTTGAATGTAAACCGCTCTGATCTAAAATAGAGCGGTATAGAAGAACTGTTAAATAAATAAATAAATAAATAAATAAATAAATAAATATGCCCAAACCAAGACAATATTAGTCTATTCCAGGTCTCCAAATCTCGCTGGACCTGCTGAAGTAATGGCTCATAGTTAGCTTTAAAGAGGGCCGTCCGGTCCACTGTCAGATTCACACCTAGGTAGCGCAGAGCACCCGACACGCACCGGAAGGGGTAGGCAGCGCGTAGTTCCGCACAAACTGCTTCCGAAACCCCAACATTAAGAACTTCAGATTTAGTATAATTGATTTTGAATCCAGACACCTGGGAGAAGGTGTCAAAAAGCTGCATAGCGGCAGAAAGAGACGTCGTGGGATTCACCAGAGATAATATGATGTCATCCGCAAAGAGTGCAATCCGGTACTCCTCGGAACCCATGCGAACGCCCCGTATGCACATATGTTCACGGAAGCTTTGCGCCAAGGGCTCCATCACCAGTGCGAACAACAGCGGCGACAGAGGACATCCTTTGCGAGTGCCCCTTTCCAGAGAGAAAGTTCGCGATTGACCCCCATTAGCCCGAACACAGGCCTTAGGGTTTTGATATAAGCTATGAACCCAGCATATGAAATTAGGACCAAAGCCCAGCATTTCCAACACACACCAGAGATATCCCCAACTGACATGGTCAAAGGCTTTTTCGGCATCTACCCCACCACTAAAGTCGGCTGCAAGTCTTGCTGCGCCATGCAAATAACCTGCAGCATTCGTCGGATATTATCTGCCGCCTGGCGGCCCGGCACAAACCCAACCTGGTCAGGATGTACCAAAGTTGGGAGAACCCGGTTCAATCGCGCAGCCAACACAGAAGCAAGTATTTTAACATCCGTATTTAATAAGGAGATGGGGCGATATGAGGCTGCGTCCTGCAGGGGCTTACCAGGCTTAGGGAGCATGACTATCAAAGCCTCACGCTGAGATGGAGGCAAAGGCGCCCCCCCCCCCCCAAAATCTCATTAAAGAGTACTACCAGCATCGGCGCTAATTGCACACGGAATTTTTTATAGTACTCCGCGGGAAAGCCATCATTACCCGGTGCTCCCCCGACTTTCAGCCATCGGATTGCGAGCTCCACCTCCTCCACTGTAATTTCAGAGTCCAAGTGATCCCGTTCGGAGTCAGTCAACTGGGGTAAAGTGATCGCTCGCAAGAAGCCCTGCACACGCGCCCTATCAAAAGGATCAGCTTTATATAACTGTTCCAAATATGAAGCGAAGACATCACGTATCTCTCGAGATATTACCTTCTTCTGCCCCTCAGAATCGTGAAGTTCACGAACCACCCTCACAGATTGCTGCTGCCGGAGACGTAAAGCTAAATAACGGCCAGTTTTATTCCCCTGCTCATAAAAAGTTTGTCGCAGTTTCCGACGCTTATTGTCTAATTCTCTTTGTAAACATGCATCCAGATTAGCCTGGACAACCCTCCATTGACGCAAGACCCGCTTCGATCCAGTCCGGGCATGCTCTAAGCGCAGCCGGGAAGAGTCTCCCGCTAGTTGATAATATTCCCATCTCCAGGCCCTCCGCGTGCGAGCCGCTTCTGCCATAAGCTGGCCTCGAGCCGTGGCCTTGAAAGTGTCCCAAACCATGGGGAGCGGGACTTCCCCAGAATCGTTTAACTCAAAAAAGTCAGTTATGAAACGGCCATGTTCCTGCACAGCGCACTGCCGCCGAAGGAAACGCACATCAAGTCTCCAAAGCCACTGGCGGTCACTATACACGTCCGCTGGAAGGGTGAGCCAGCAGGGGGCATGGTCCGACCAGGTCAGAGCCCCGTGACCCGCCTCCACTCTCCCATCCATCAGGCGTTGGTCCAGCAAGAAATAATCTATGCGGGTATGCACCTGGTGGACGGGGGAATAATATGTGTAGCTTCTCTCCCCCTCATGGGTATCCCTCCACACATCACGTAAACCCAGATCCAACAGAAGGTTCTGCAAGGCCTTACCGGGCCCACCCACCACCCTCCCAGTACTACCGGTGGAATCCAAATGGGGAACCAGATGGGCGTTACAATCCCCACCAAGTATAATGGGGCCTTTCGCGAAGTCAGCCAGCAAGGCCTTCACCTGCAGAAAAAAGGATCCCTGTCCTTCATTTGGTGCATAAATGTTGGCTAAAGTCAATATATGACCCTCCAAGCGTATATTCGCAAAAAGCCACCTTCCCAGGGTATCTCTTTTAACCTCCTCCACCCGGAGAGCTAAGCTCTGATGGAATAAAAAAGCCACCCCATGTTTCTTCCGCCCATTCACATCCGATGCTACCCACACCTCAGTATAGGGGTTACGCTTTAACCACCCCTGTTTACTAGCGCGGAGATGTGTCTCCTGTAAAAAGACAATGTCCCCTTTCAGGGTCCGCAGTTCCGAAAACAGCAAGGAGCGCTTTTGAGGGGAATTAAGACCCTTAACATTCAGAGAAATCAAGCGCAACATTGATATTTAACCACCATGCCTCCCCCACCCTTTGCTTCCCCCCTGGCCCACAACATGCAACCCCCACAACACTGGTAAAAGATGTATTGCTAACCGGGACTTAAATCCACCTCCCTGAGACCACCAGTCTGTCTGTAGAGCTTCACCTCCCCTACCCTCATGCTCCTCCTCCTGAAAAAAAAATACTATAACCCCCCCCCACCCTCAAAATCCCACCCTCTCCTAGCTGTGTAAACCTCCCATCCCATCCCACCCCCCTCCCCATCAGTACCACCCGCCTGTTAAGGTGAAAACAGGGCACATCCCCCCCCCCCACCCCTCTGCGGGATTGGGCATATACCCAGGTCCCTGCCTGACCCAGAGCCGTTAACTCAACAAAGGCAGGTATGGAGAACAGCACAACTCACAAAACTTGAGTCCTGAGAACAGAGAACTCCTCAACAGAGTTCCTTGGACAGAAAACAGTCCCGCTCCAGGGAAAGTCAAGCAGGTTTTCCCACCTGAGTCCACTTCGAATGTTGAGGCTTAGGGGTCGGGAGTTGAGGCAGCGCGTTATCTTCAACCAGCCCCGCCTGGCACAGAGCTCTCCAGGCCTCGGTATGGTCTTTCGTTGAGATCTTTTTGTTACCCAAGAGAAAGTTCATCCGGAACGGAAAAGACCAGGGATAGCGAATCCTTTTATTGTTCAGGACCGCCGTGATTGGTTTCATCTCCCTCCCACGGGCCAAGGTGAACGCCGAGAGGTCCTGATATACAGTTACCGCTGCATCTTGAAATCGGATCGCTTTTTTCTCCCGGCCCCTGCGTATAAGAAGATCGGTGTCTGCATATCGCAGGAAACGCGCAATGACATCCCGGGGTTGGTTATTAGGAGGCTTTTCCAAAGCACGGTACACTCGCTCAGTTTCCATTCCAGACTCATGGGCAGCCAATTCCTCCACCGGGAGTAATTCAGCTATCAAATTTTTGAGCACCACCGGCAGGTCTTCACCGCCCCCCACAGCTTCTGGGATTCCCCGAAAACGCACATTGTTGCGACGGGAGCGGTTTTCAATGTCATCAATTTTATAAGTCAGCTCCATTGCCTGCGTGCATTGTCTATCGAGAGCACATTGTAAATCCACCAGGGCACCATCATGGTCTTCAACTTTTGTCTCGACCTCCTCCACGCGTGTACCCAGGTCTTTTATGTCACCCTTGAGTTCTGCGATGGTGCTCAGCACCTCCTCGCGCATGGAGCAAAATTTGCCTGCTAGATCCTCAAAGCCCCTACGAAGTTCTCGCTGAAGTAGGGTGTGCGAGGGCAGCACATTGGGCTCCAAGTCATATTCACTCACAGTCTCATCATCAGAACCCTCCGAGATGTATTTTCTGGTTGGGCTAGTCGGAGCGCCACTCTTGCCCTGCAGCCGTTGGGACGCTCGCTTCCCCTCCCGGACCTCAGGGTTTCTAGCCTTTGCAGCCATGGGGGTGGGTTGACAGATTAGCAAACCAAGGTTAAGCAGAGAGCAGCTACACAAAAGTCAGCGGATGCTATGAGCAGGGTGAAAGTGCTAAGCGATCCCACTCTTGGTCAGCAGGGGGAGCTCCAGCTTCACACAAGGCAGCAGAGTCCACAGCTTGTAGATAGGACCTAGGCATGGTGCAAGTAATGAGACAATGGCCAAGCAAGAGATGGCAGAGAAAATTTTACAGCCAATATAAATGTCCCACGAGCAAGCTGGCAAACTATAGGAGGCGCCGGTCCAGGAACAAGCACTTGGCTGAAGAGGGGAACCCAGAATGCAGTGTCCAAATCCGGGGTTTTAGCAACTCGTGGGGGAAGCAGCTGATTGGCTGGAGAGCGCCCACGTGATCGAGCTGTCCTGCTGTGCTAATTGGAACGCAAAGAACCCTATGCATTCCAAGACCACGCGGTTATGGCTGCCACTGTTTTCGACCCCACCACGGGCACCCGCCAAACTTCGCCGTGCAGGGCCCCAGGCACTCTCACCTCCTCTGCACTGAGGCAACGCGATCTCGAGGGGGGAGCTCCAGACCGCAAGTCAGCAGCAGCACCGGAGCACCAAGCCTCTCTCCTCTGCAGTTCCCAGCCACGGGTCACCCTCTCGGCCTCCAGGTAGCGTCGCTCGAAGATGCACTGGCTAAAGTTAGCAATGCTCCAAATCGCGGTGGGCAAAGAGTCCTGCACTCAGGGTCCCGTGTGTAGAAGGATAATTGGAGCAGCAGCGGCAGCTAGGAGCAGAGCAGCAAGGCTAGCTATAGCAAAGATCAGCACCCAGGTTTAGTCCGTGCCGCAGCAATCCAAGTCCCGGCAAAGGGCACAGCCAGTATCTCCCGACTCTACACAAGCCTATTCAAATGAAATTGGGGGAAAACACGGTTTGAAAGCGTATGTTTGCCAAAGAAATGTGGAAGCCTAGGACGGAGCTAGACTAGAATGCGGCCATTCTGCAATGGGCTCACTAGCGCCCCCCCAGCTATTTTTGCGGCGATGCTACGTAATTAAGGTTACTGCATGCTAACAAGCCACGGCACACACACTATCGCACGATGACGGCAATGAGCTCTCTATCGCGCGATAACCAGCTATTGTTGCCTTGACGCCGGAACACCCACTTCCTTATATGGAATTCTTCACGTTAACGCTGCCACTAGCGCCGGTAACATTAGGACGGTTTAGTAAACATCCCCCTTAGTGCCCCTATTACCCATCTATCATCTAATGGTCCAAATGACTCTCACAGGTTTATTGCTACGAATGTTATTATGTTTTTTTCTGCTTCCACTGCAAGCTTTTTTTTTAATTCTCTCTTTGCCTGCCTTATCAATACATTGCATTAAACTTGCCAGTGCATATGTTGTTTCCCATTTTTGTCATTTGGCTCCTTTTTCTATTTCCTGAAGATGATTTTTGGTTACAAAAGTCTCTCTTACTTCACCTTTAAACCATGCTGGCAGTTTTTTTGGCTTTCCTTCCAATTTTCTTAAAGCATGGAATACATCTGGTCTGGGCTTCTGAGATAGTATTTTTAAACAATACCCATGCTTGATGTAAATCTTTAAACTTTGCAGCTGCATCTTTTAGTTTTTTTCTTAACTATTTTCCTCATTTTATCATAGTCTCCCTTTTGAAAGTTAAAAGTAGTACTGTGGATTTCCTTGCAGTCATGCTTCCATTTATTAAATCAAGGATGATCATGCTATGATTACTACTGCCAAGTGGCCCCAATACCCATATCTCTTGCACCAGATCCTGTGTTCCAAAAAGGATTAGGTCTAAAATAGCTTCCCCTCTTGTCAATTCATGAACCAGCTGATCCAAGAGGCAGTCATTTATTTAATCGAGAAAACGTTCTCTCTCTAGCATGCCCTGCTGTAATTAAAATCACCCATTATTACTCTGTTGTATTTTCTGTTAGTTTCCCTGACTTCTTTTAGTGTTTCATCATCCATCTACTCATTCTGGCCAGGTGGCCCATCATCTTCCCCTTTTTACATAGAATTTCTATCCATAAAGATTCTACAGTGTATTTTGTTTCCTGCAAAATATTAAATCCTGTGTGACAAAATGCCTTCTCTAACATAAGAGTGCAAACCCTCCACCAATATGATCTACCCTATCATTGCGATATGGTTTGTACTCATGTATCACAGTGTTCCATTGGTTGTCCTCCTTCCATCAAGTCTCTGAGCATCAGTGATGCTGAGAGCTAAGCTATCAGTAGCTTAATTACTGGCAGGGTCTCCTAAGACTGACAGGTCTTAGCTGAGGTGCCAGACTAACACAAACCACCCATCTGGGCAGCAGCAGAATGGGACGGTGTTGTAAGCAGAGGATCACATTTCTGTGCCAAATACAACAACACTGGAATTAACTACACAGAAGAAAGGCTTGGCAAATCTACTTCCGTATCTTGCCACAAAAACCCAATGGAAAGTCACAAAACAAATTGCTCTATAGTGCTGGAAGATGAGAGACCCAGATTGGAAGGCACTCAAATGGCTACTGGGGATGAACCAAAGACTTCTCAGAGTAAAGCGAGCATTTATGATGTGGTTGGATCTGCTGATGCAGCTGCACATGAAATGAGAATCAGAAGCTGCAAAGATGTCTTACATATAGGGACATGGAACTTACGAAGCATGAACCAAGGGAAGTTGGAGAGGAAATGGAATGTGTACAACCCAATCTGTTGGGTGTCAGTGAACTGAAATGGACTGGCTTTGGGCACTTTGCATCTGATGATCATATGGTCTACTATTCTGGAAATTAAAGATGAAGAAATGGTGTTGCATTTATAATTAAGAAGAAACTTGAAAGAACTTTAATGAAATACAAGGCAGTCGGCAAACGCTTAATTTCTATTCGTCTACAAGGAAAGCCCATCAACACAACTATAATTCAGGTATATGCCCCAATAGCAGCTGCAGAAGAGGAATATATGAGTTCTATGAACAAGTACAAGCTGAAATTGACAGAATATGCAAACAGGACATTCTGATAGTCATGGATGACTCAAAAGTTGGCAATAAATAAGAAGGCAAAGTGGTTGGAAAATATGGACTTGGCAACAGAAACGAAGCTGGAGAAAGACTGACTGTACACATGGACGTCACTCAGTGGATTGTACAGAAATAAAATTGACTACATCTGTGGAAGACAATGATGGAAAATCTTGATAGCATCAACAAAGACAAAACATGCATCTTACTAGTATACAAACTCAAGCTAAAGTTGTAAAAGAGCAAGCTACTCATGAATGTACCAAAATATGACCTTGAGAATATACCACTGGAATTTAAAGACTGCCTGCAAAATCAATTTTCTGCTTTAGATACAAATGACAGAGTTCCAGAAGAGTTGTGGGATGATATCAAGAAGGTTGTGTTGGAAGAAAGCAAGAAGTCTCTACATAAGGTAAAAAAGCAAAAATTAACCAAAATGGATGACTGAAGAAACTCTGAAAATTGTCCTGAAACTCAGAGAAGCTAAAGTCAGAGGAGAAAGAGAGTCTATTGCAGAACTCAACAGAGATTTCCAATGTGCAGCAAGGCAAGACAATGAGAAATACTACAATGACACATGCAAGGAAATAGAATCAGAAACTATTAGAGGAAGAACAAGATCAGCTTTTCTAAAGCTACGTGAGTTAAAGAAAAAATTCCAGCCTCAAATTGGAATGCTATAAGATGCTCAAGGATCCATGTTGAATGATGCTGAGAAGATCAAAAGAAGGTGGGAAGGATATACAGAACCATTATATGATAAAATGACCCGTTTCAACCTGTACTTTATGATCAGAAACTATTGGTGATGAAAGAAGAAGTCGAAGCAGCATTGAAAGCCTTATCAAAGAATAAAGCACTGAGCATTGATGGCATTCCCATAGAAACATTACAGCAATTGCTGAAGCTGTTATCATACTTACAAGGCTCTGCTAGGAAACTTGGAAGACAAATTCATGGCCAACTGACTGGAAAAGATCTGTGTTTATACCAAGGCTGGAGAAAGGTGACCTGACTGGAAATTATCGCACAATCTCTCTGATCCCACATGTCAGCAAGATTCTACTCAAGATCATTCAGCAGAGACTACCAACCATACCTGAAATGAGAACTGCCTGAAGTGCAAGAAGGATTCAGGAAAGGGCGAGGAATGAGAGACATCGTCACAGATGTGAGATGGATTCTTGAAAAGACAAAAGAATACCAAAAGGATATCCATATGTGTTTTATTGACTACAGCAAGGTTTTTGACTGTGTAAACCATGAAAAACTATGGGCAACATTAAGAAGCATGGGTATGCCAGAACACCTGATAGTTCTCTTGCACAACCTTTACATTTATCAAGAAGCAACAGTTTGAATGGAACTAGGAGAAACAGAATGGTTTAAAATCAGCAAAAGTGTACATCTTTAGCCATCATTTCTTCCACTGTTGTTTTTGCTATCCTTATTTCTATCTTTGTCTCTTTAGCTTTATCCAATATTCTTTTCTGTGTTCCTCTGCGTTCTTCTGAATTTTATGAAAGCTATGTTTTTTGCCTTTATTTGTGCAGCCACTTCTTTGGAGAACCATATAGGTTTCCTTTTCCTCTTGTTTTTATCCTTTTCCTCTTGTTTTTAATCACCTTCCTTACATAAATATCTGTTGCCCCTTTTATTGCCTCTTTTAGTTTAGCCCACTACAATTCCACTTTCCTTATCTCCTCCCACCCTGCTAACTCCTCCTTCAGGCACTTTGCCATTGTACTAAAGTCTGCATTTTTGAAGTCTAGGACTTTGAGCTTGCTGTGATTGGATGCTGGCTTGGTTTTTACCTCAAACCACATCATGTGATGATCACTGCTGCTCATATGGGCACCCACTCAGACAATTCACACTCTCTCTCTATTGATGAGTGCTAAATCCAGTATCAAACTATCCCTAGTCGGTTCCATCACCATTGTCTGAGCAATGCTTCTTGGAAGGCATCCACAATCTTTTTACTTCTTTCCAGATTTGTAGAAGGAATACTCTAATCCATATTGAGTAGATTAAAGTCACCCAATATGATCACTTCATCCTTCATGGCTATTTTTGCACTATCAACGATCAAGCCTCTATCCATTTCTTTAGTTTGAGTTGTAGACCTATAGCCTACACCAGTATGGATGATGGTGCCATCTCCTCCTTCCATTATAATCCAAAGTACTTCTTCTTATGCCATATAAAGCTACCCTTCCTCCTTTCTGCCTTCTCTATTTCTTCTAAATAAATTCTAGCCAGCTATGGCTATATCCCATTCATGTGACTCATTAAACCATGTTTCTGTAATGGCCACAATGTCCAAGTCGATTTCCACCATTAGGGCTTCCAGATCAGGAGCTTTGTTGCTAGGCTTCAAGCATTTGTGGTCATTACCTTCCAAGAATTGTTCATTGGCTTGCTTGTGTTTTGCACTGGTTTTAGTCTACACTCTTCTTCCCTCTTTATATTAATGTGGTTATCAGTTGATAGGGGTAATTTGGAATCTTTCAGCTCTTTTTACTCTGTACTTAAGGCCATCTGGGTTACTTTTATCTTTATTGAGTGTCTGTCAGGATGCCCTAACTTCCCTCTTTTGCTAGCATCCTTCAAGGATACATCCTTCCAAACCATGTGCTCTTGGGTGACTGTCGGCTTTCCCCTATTATCTACTGTAGTTTAAAAGCAGCTCTATCTCCTTTTTAAAGGTTAATGCCAGCAGCCTGGTTCTGTCCCGGTTAAGGTGGAGTCCATCCTTTCAGAAAATCCCCTCCCTTTCCCAGAATGTTGCCCACTCCCTACCAAATCCAAAATCCTCTTCCTTGCACCATCATCTTATCCACACATTGAAGCTCCAGAGCTCTGTCTGCCTTTTGGGTCCTACACATGGAACAGGAAGCATTCAGAGAATGCTAACATGGAAGTTCTGGATTTCAACTTCCTACCTAAAAGCCTAAATTTGCCTTCCAGAACCTCCCTCCCACACTTTCCTATGTCATTGGTGCCAACATGTACGAAGACAGAAGGCTCCTCCACAGCATTGTCTAAAACCTTGTCTAGGTGGCACATGAGGTCCGCTACCTTTGCACCAGGCAGGCATGTTATGAGGTGATCCTCACATCCACCCAGCTAGCTATATGCCTAATGACTGAATCACCAACTATAATGGCTGTCCTAACCCCTCCCTCATGGCCACATGTTTCTGAAGAAACCTCCTCAGTGTGAGAGGGTTTTATATCACCTGGAGGACAGGTGTTGGTTACAGGATTGCTTCCTGCCACACCAAGGTGATGCTCTCTCTCTTCCATGGCAACTGAGAGGTTCCCAGACTGGAGGTGGGACTTCTCCCTGGAGGTCTCGTCTATATACCTCTCTGTCTTCCTTAGCTCTTCCAAGTTTGCTACTCTAGCCTCCAGAGATCAGACTCGTTCCCTGAGAGCAAAGAGCTCCTTGCATCTAGTGCACATGTAAGACCCCTCACCAACTGGGAGAAAATCGTACATGTGACATTCAATGTAAAAGACTAGATAGCCCCATCTCACTGCTGGACTGCTGTCTGCATTTTAGTTTTAAGATTTTGTTAAGAAATTTAAGTTGTTTACTTACTTAAAGTTGCTAGGGGTAGTTGTACAAACACAAGTATGCCTAATAGGTTTAAGAGACTTTGTTCACATCAGAATTAGTATCAGGGCCTTAATTAAGCTATACCTGATGAGTATAACCAACTACATCTGAAATTGAATTTGACTACCTCTGTCCCAGTAAGAGCTGTAAAAGCCTATAAATCTAAGATTATGCCTGGAGTGGGATGGAGTCGGAGTGGACAAAAAGGAAAGAAACACTTAATAGAAGCTGGCTTGCTAAAACAGTGCCCTGTGTTACTTTAAAAAACCCAGAACTTTAAACTAGACAGAGATTTTAATCAGTTTAAACCCAATGGGTTCCCTTTATCTCAAGAGTTTAAGACATTACCAGCAGATAAGTACTTACATTTGCAGAATCTTTCCCATCAAGATCACCTATTCTCAGTAATCCTGAAGACTGAAAAAGAGTGAGCTCTGGCTGACCTATTTATATCTGTGCTTCAAGGGCAAGCTCTTTTCTGTTTCCTTGGTGATTCACACTGCCTTTGTTTTGATAGAGGGAGCCTTAATCTGTCCCTTGGCTATAATATCTATTTAAACAATTTCACAGATCTCTTGCCTCCTAACTGGAAGGCCTCTTTGTAAAGGTTTTCTCTAGAAAATAATTTCTCTGTATACTCAAAATATTTACCCTTATCTACTATCTTGGAAAAGCTATTGGGGTCATTATGAACCACAAATAGTCCCCGCGGGATCAGAATCACAATCTCCTTTGTACGTCCAGCTCAGCCCAGATCTACAAAGGAGATCTACATCCAGGACATCCCCACTATTCATGGCGGCTGCAGGCTCCGACTAACTTCCCTGCCGGTTGTGCGGGGAAGTTAGTCAGGGGCAGGGAAGAGGCAGCCCGGGAGTGGCAAAATGGCCAGGGAAGTTATTCCACCCCCTGGACATTGTTTGTTTTAATCATCAGGGCACAGATGGGACTAGGGGGGCCAGAATTAATTTCCTGCAGCCCAACCTTGGCCTTAGGAGGTCGGATTGGGGATCGGGCTGTGGGGCATTAACTCTTTTTGCAGGTGGCCAGCATTGAGGCTTTTAAATGGAGCCACGGTGCCATGGCAACATGATACATGGCGCCGCAGGTCCATTTAAATGCCCTAACTGAGTTAGTCGGGCAGGGCATGTACGTGCAGGCCAGGACTGAATCGCAATCCCAGCCTGCACATACATGCCTGTTCACAGTTTTGATCCCGCTGGACTAGACGTGCCCCGTGGGATCAGAATCATAATCTCCTTTGTACGTCCAGCTCAGCCAGGATCTACAAAGGAGATCTACATCTGGGACAGAATCAGGCCCTATGCCTTTATACACAGTGCCCTGACTTAGATTTAATTAAAAAGATGGCTTGCTAAAAAAGTGCCCTGTGTGACTTTAAAAAGCACAGAACTTTAAACTAAACAGAGATTTTATCAGTTTAAACCCAAAGAGTTCTCTTTATTCCAAAGTCTGAGAAATTACCAGCAGGTAAATACTTACAATTGCAGAATCCTTCCCGGCTTTTCTCAGTAGTCCCGAGATAAAGATTTTAAAGCAATCTCAAAAAGGTGCGCTTTTATCCCTCATTTGAATAGCACCAAAGAGAGAGTATGACATACTGACTCAGGAAGTCTATTTCAGGTATATGGAGCGGCAAGATGGAAAGAGCAGTCTGGAGTTGGCAGTGGGGGAAAGGGCAAGATAAGGGTAACTTACCTGATGGATGAAGTTCCCAAGGAGGGGATGTAGGAATAGATAAGAGAGAAGAGGTAATGAAGAGAATGAAACTTACTTGTAGGTAGGTAAAAGAATATGCAGAAAAGAATGTTGTTGTTAAGTGCTGTCAACTCATGGCAACCATCTGGATAGTTGTCTTAAACTTTTGTTGGGCTTCAGTCAGGTGGCTCTTGTTTATTTATTTATTTACATTCTCTTATATACTGTGCTATTCTGCATCAGTGCGGTTTACATTGAACAAACTGAAATTACATTGAACAGGGCATTATAACTTGGAGATAGCTATTTTACAGGGAACATGGGCTATGGAGGGTTAAGTGGCTTGCCCAAGACCACAAGGAGCACCTGTGGGACTAGAAACCCCAGTCTTTCCAGCCCAAGGTTGCTGTCCTCTAGTGGGATTTGAACCCCTGACCTTAAGTATCTTGCCCCAACCACTAAGCCACTCCTCCACTTGATAGAATGGCATTCATAGCTGCTGATCCATTTCATTGCTGGCCTTCCTCTTTTGTCTTGACCTTGCCAAGCATGATGTCTTTCCCTAATGATCTCTCTCTACGCATGATGTGTCCAGAGTATGAAAGTTGAAGTCTTGTCATCTGAGCTTCTACAGAAAGCTTAGGCTTTATCTCCTCTAGTACTCACTGGCTTGTTCTTTAGGCAGTCCATGGTATACACAGTATTCTTCAATAGCACCATAATTCAAAGCATTGATTTTCTTTCTGTCTTTTTCACTGTTCAACTTTCACATCCATATGGCGTTATTAGAAACAGAGACATGACAGCAAAAAATGACCTTATGGCCTATCTAGTTTGCTCTTCCATAGCAACTGCTATAGTCCCCATATTTCCTTTTTTTTAAATACCATGGCTTGGACAAGTCAAATCTTTGTATGGAGAAATACATCTCTGCTCTTCTGAATCTTGTCTTGTTCCTTCATAGCCATTCTGCCATGAGCAATGTGTCATTGGATTTCTTGACTGCTTGTCATTTCTGTATTGATTGATCCAATTAGGTTAAAGTTGTCAATAATTTCAATTTCTTCTCCATCAACAGTGAACTTATTGATTTTGTCAGTTGTCAGGTTCTTTGTCTTCTTTGTGTTAAGATGCAGGCCCATTTTAAGAATATGTTCCTCGATCTTGAGAAGCAAATGTTTCAGATTGACTTCACTTTCAGCCAGCATTGTGGTATCATCAGCATAGTGAAGGTTGTTGGAGTCTTCTCACCTCAGTTGTCTTCATAGAGTGCTGCTTCTCTGAAGATTTGTTCTGCATATAAATTATACAGGTAGGAAAAATGTATACAGCTGTATTCTACACCTTTGCTGATTTTAAACCATTCTGTCTCTCCACGGTTCCGTTTGAACTGTTGCTTCTTGATCAATGTAAACGTTATGCAAGAGAACTATCAGATGTTCTGGTACACCTATGCTTCTTAATGTGGCCCAGAGTTTCTCATGGTTTATACAGTCAGAGACCTTGCTGTAGTCAATAAAGCACATATAGATAACCTTTTGCTATTCTTTTGTCTTTTCAAGGATCCTTCTCACATTTACGGTGATTTATTTTGTTCCTTGACCTGCTTGTACTTCAAGAAATTCTTGTTCCAGGTATAGCTGTAGTCTCCATTGCATGATCTTGAGTAGAATCTTGCTGGCATGTGGGATCAGAGTGATTGTGCGATAATTTCCACAGTCAGTCGGATCACCTTTCTTCAGTATTGCTATAAACACAGATCTTTTCCAGTCAGATGACAATGATGTTGTCTTCCAAATTTCCTGGCAGTATGGTGACAGCCCATCCAATTGCTGTAATGCTTCAATGGGAAAGCCATCAATGCCTGGTGATTTGTTCTTTATAATGCTTTCATAGAAGCATAGAAACATAGAAATATGATGACAGAAAAAGACCACATGGCCTATCTAGTCTGTCCTTCCATATCAACAACTACAACAGTCTCCTTTTTACCTTTAGAGATCTTGAGTGTTTGTCCCATGCTTTTTTGAATTCAGTTACTGTCTTCATCTCTACCACCTCCACTGGGAGACTATTCCACGGATCCACTACTCTTTCTGTAAAGAAATATTTCCGCATATCACTCCTGAATCTATCTCCCTTCACCCTCATCCCATGTCCTCTCATAGAAGAACTTGCTTCCAATTGAAAGAGGCTCTCTCCCTGAACATTTATACAACTGAGGAATTTAAACATCTCAATCATATCACCTCTATCCCGCCTTTCCTCTAAGGTGTACATATTAAGATCCTTCAGTCTGTCCTCATATGCTTTATAATGAAGACCACTAATCATTTTAGTAGCCACCCTCTGCACCGACTCCATCCTGTTCACATCCTTTTGAAGGTGCGGTCTCCAGAATTGCACACTATACTCCAAATGAGGTTGCACCAAAGACTTATACAGAGGCACTATCACCTCCTTTTTTCTGCTAACCATTCCTCTCCGTATGCACCCAAGCATCCTTCTAGCTTTTGTCGTCGCCTTTTCTACCTGTTTAGCTACTTTAAGATCATTGGACACAATCATGCCTAGGTCCCGCTCTTCTTTAGTGGACAAAAGTATTTCACCCCCTGTACTATATTGCTCCCTTGGATTGCTGCAGCCCAAATGCATGACCTTACATTTTTTAACATTAAATCCCAGCTGCCAAATTGTAGACCATTCTTCAAGCTTAGCTAGATCCCTCCTCATGTTATCTACACCTTCCTAGGTGTCTACTCTATTGCAGATTTTGGTATCATCCGCAAAGAGGCAAACCTTACCCGACAGCCCTTCCGCTATATCACTAACAAAGATGTTAAAAAGAATCGGACCCAGGACAGATCCCTGGGGTACACCACTGGTAACATCCTTCTCCTCAGAGTGAGCTCCATTTACTTGTTCTCTTTGTCTCCCACCTAAACAATTTCTAACCCAAGCAGTAACTTTAGGGTCCATCCCTAGGTTGCTCAGTTTGTTTATAAGTCGCCTGTGAGGAACAGTGTCAAAGGCTTTACTGAAATCTAAATACACCACATCTAGGGCTCTCCCTCGGTCCAACTCCCTGGTCACCCAGTCAAAGGAATCAATCAGATTTGTCTGACAGGACCTGCCTCTGGTGAATCCATACTGCCTCGGATCCTGTAATCCGCTGGACTCCAGAAACCTCACTATTTTCTCTTTCAGCAACGTTTCCAATAATTTACTCACCACTGAAGTTAAACTAACCGGCCTGTAGTTTTCAACCACATCCTTACTTCCGCTTTTGTGTAAAGGCACCACATGAGCCTCTCTCCAGTCCTTTGGCACCACTCCCGACTCCAACGAGGTATTGAAAAGGTCAGTCAGTGGAGCTGCTAGAACGTCCCCAAGTTCCCTCAGTATTCTAGAGTGTATCCCATCCGGTCCCATCGCTTTGTCTACTTTAAGATGAGCTAGTTTCTCATGAACACAGTCTTCTGAAAATTGTTCAAGATGTCCCTCGCTTTTGTTCCTGTTTGTGGGTGTTTTCTGAGGTCCTGCTCCTGGTTTTTTATCTGTGAACACAGAACAGAAATATTTGTTAAGCAATTCTGCTTTATCCTTATCAGCTTCTACATATTCCTTCCCTGCACCCTTGAGTCTGACAATACCAGTTTTGCCCTTCCTCTTCTCACTAATATATCTGAAAAATGTCTTATCCCCCCATTTCATTGCATTGTCTATTTCCTCCTCCTTTTGAATCTTTGCCTTACTGACTACTTTGCTAGCTTCTCTAAGTTTTTCCAAATACAGATGCCTGTCTTCCTCTCTCTGTGATCTCTTGTATTTCATGAAGGCCTCCCTCTTTTTCTTCACTTTTTCAGCTACTTCTTTCGAAAACCATAGCAGTCTCCTTTCCTTTTACCTTTATTTACCATTTTAACAAAAAGCTTGGTTGCCCTTAAAATATCCCCTTTCAGTTTTGCCCACTGTTTTTCTACATCCCCCAGTTGTTCCAATCCCACTAACGACTCCCTGAGGTATTGGCCCATCTTGGCAAAGTCTTCCTAAAGTCTAAGATCCTTACCTTTGAATGGATTCTAACAGCCCTAGTCCTAATACTGAACCACACCATCTGGTGATCACTGGATGC
This sequence comes from Ichthyophis bannanicus, assembly GCA_033557465.1. Classification (NCBI taxonomy): domain Eukaryota; kingdom Metazoa; phylum Chordata; class Amphibia; order Gymnophiona; family Ichthyophiidae; genus Ichthyophis; species Ichthyophis bannanicus. The sequence continues at coordinate 881,503,710 of CM066033.1, read as the reverse complement.
AAAATGATCTCCCACTACAACATCAGAAACACTTTCACCATTGGTAAGCACCAAGTCCAGTATGGCCCCTTCACGTGTGGGGTCTGTTACCAATTGCCTGAATAGTTCTCCCTGTAGAGAATCCAGTATCTCCTTTCTTCTAGATGATACTGCAGCAGGAATGTGCCAATCAACATCTGGCATATTGAAATCTCCTATCAGTAGTGCTTCCCCTTTCCTAGCAATGCTGCGTATGTCTTCAATTAACTCTCTGTCCACCTCTTCCTCTTGTGAGGGAGGTCTGTATATCACACCAATGCAAATAGATTTCTCTTTCCCTCTTTCTAGTTTAACCCACAATGCCTCCTCTCTCCCTTTTAAGCTCTGTAATTGCAAAGCTTTAATAGTAGTTTTTACATATAGTGCCACTCCTCCTCCCCTTCTTCCTACCCTGTCCTTTCTGAATAAAGTATAGCCAGGTATAGTTACATCCCAATCATGGTTTTCTGTGAACCATGTTTCTGTAACTGCCACTAAATCCAAGTCAGCCACTCCCACCAAAGCTTCAACATCAGGGATCTTATTTCCCATGCTACGGGCATTTATACACACTGCTTTCCATATGTTACCCCTGTTACCCATTTCCATAAAGGTATTTAATGTATCACCTACCTGGGGGCTTTCACCTACCTGGGGGCTTTCCTCACCCATCCCCAATGAATCTAGTTTAAAGCCCTCTTTTCAATGCTGCTTCAACTTCTTTTGTTATCATCAATGGTTCCTGATCATAAGGTATAGCTTGAAACAGCTGTAGGTCTTCTTGATCTTTATGGTATTTAAATGTCTTTGCATATTCTTTCCATGTTTTCTTGATCTTCTCAGCATCATTCAACATGGATCCTTGAGCTTCTTGTAGCATTCCAATTTGAGGCTGGAATTTTCTCTTTAACTCTTTTAGCTGTAGGAAAGCCTATTTTGTTCTTTCTCTAATAGTTTCTGATTCTATTTTCTTGAATGTGTCATTGTAGTACTTCTTTTTGTCTCATCTTGCTGCACGTTGGAAATCTCTGTTGAATGCTGTGATTGCCTCTCTTTCTCCTCTGGCTTTAAAGTCTCTGTATTTCTGAGCAATTTTCAGAGTTTCTTCAGTCATCCATTTTGACAGTTTTTGCTTTTCACCTTTTGTAGAGACTTCTCACATTCTTCGAGCACCACGTTCTTGATGTTATCCCATAATTCTTCTGTTGCTCTGTCATTTGTGTCCTAAGTGGAGGAATATAGCAAGAAGAAGGACCTCTGCGAAAAAACAAGCAAGTCCACAGAAAGTGGAGGAGTAAAATGACCACACCACTGATATTTATGATAAAAGAAGCCTTTATTTCAAAACCTTCAAGGTTCAGGACCCAACTTGGCCATGTTTTGGCTATCAGCCTGCATCAGGGATCTGAAACATGAACATGTGCATATGTCATAAGACAATACATATAAACACGGGTAAATTGTAATAAAATCAAACAATATAAAATGAAAAACAAAGTCAACTCTACCAGCAGGAGACCATTTTACTCCTCCACTTTCTGTGGACTTATGTGTATCCTAAGCAACAAATTGATTTCACAGGCAGTCTTTAAATTCCTGTGATTTATTCTCAAAGTCATATTTTGCTCTATTCATGAGTGGCTTGCTCTTTTTCAGCTTTAGCTTGAGTTTGTATACTAGTAGTGGGTGATCTGTACTACATTCAGCTCCAGGTTTTGTTTTTGTTGATGTTATTGAGCTTTTCCATCATTGACTTCCACAGATGTAGTCAATTTTGTAGAATCCATTGGGTGAAGTCCATGTGTATAGTCACCGCTTCTGTTGCTGGAAGAAGATGTTTGAGGTGAAAAGATTATTCACCTTGCAGAATTCTATCACTCTTTCTGCAGCTTCATTTCTCTTGCCAAGTCCATATTTTCCAGAGACCGATCCCGGAGAAGCCAGTAGAAGACCCAAGGAGAGTTCTCTTTTCTTTGTGAAAGGCAGGTTGCCCAGGAATGTGTTTTCCCCAAGAGAGGGGCCCAGTCCTTGGAAAGCATCATGGCTTCGGTGGCATCCGGCGAGCTCTCGTTGATCTTGAAAATCTGGGGGAGAGGATATAAATTTTGCACAGCAGACTGAGAACCAGGGAAGATACATTCAAATCCTACTGCCACTGCTTGTGGTCTTGGACAAGTCACTTAACCCTCCATTGTCTCAGGCATAAAACTAAGGGTCAATGATAGAGCCTGGCACTAAAAAGCGAATGCAAGGTTTCTAAATGCAGGTATGCAGGTTTAACGCAGAGGTTTTGCGCAGCCATGCTGTTAGCAACTAACATACAAATGAGCTGCATGCAAAAAGCCTGCGCTAAACCAGGAGAACAAGCTAGGCCCATGCGCACGGGTGTCTGCGTTAGCAGCACCTATCTCCTGTGCACAATAAGGCACTTGTGCTCATGAGCTGGAATGCTATGTGGTGCATAAGAGCAATATCATTCTGCTCATAATAATATTGGTGGTCTTTGAACACTGATATTATTCTGAGCAGAACTTCTGGGCAGAATGATTGCTCATATGTGCCACATAGCATTCCAGCACACATTGTTCTGGAACGCTTCCTCTGACATTTTTTTTTCAGCAAAACCAAAAAAAAAAAAAGACGCAGGGATTGTCTGCTCTAGAAACAGGCATACATTTGTCCTCAGCAACTGATAGCAGACCCCTTCAGCAAGCCCTTCGATTTCTGCCGACCTGGTGTTGCAGTTCTGGCATTGGGCTCAGCCTTCCTCTCTTCTGCGCACGTCTCTGCATCTGCTCAGCCTAGCTAATTGCTTAATTATTATCTATTTAGCATGGATTTAAATGCGCTCTGCTCTGCCATTAGCTTTGGCATCTGCACAGTGATTAGGCTCACGGTAAGTCCCATTCTATATTAGCCGCTCCACACTACTGCAGAAAATTGTGCCTAAATGCTTTCAGATAACTGCGCCAAGGACAGCACACTTTTCTGCATCAGCTCCTTAAATTATAAACCAGCAGGGGACAGGAAAATATCTACCATAGCTGAATGTAACTCATCTTGAGCTTCTAAAAAGGTTTGAGGTAAATCTTTTCCCCTAGGTGTTTTTATACCATCACACATACACATTGGTGTGAGGCAAAGATACCCTAAGAACATAAAAACATGTATTATATCAAATACTGTTCATATGTTGCAACTATATGGAAGATAATTTGCATTACAGAAAAGTTTAAACTTATTACCCCACAAGTTTCTCATACATTCTCTGCGCTACACATTTTTTTTGAATCATACATTGAAAACTTAACTCATCACCAAGGTATAAAGAAAACAGATTGCTTTTTAAGAACCCTGATTAGTGAGTTTGCATAAATAATACCTTAAGTGAAAATCATTTGGAAACATAGGGCTATTGAAACAGAAACCATCTTGAGTGTATTTTCCATATAAAAAAACAATTAGAAGCTAGCCCATCTTTCTTGTAATCGGATTGTATGCTAGTTTACTTAGATTAAATGTTCCTAAACCTTAAATGCTAATTTAACCACTGTGCAGCAGAGCCAGCTGTGCAGTAATGGAATATCGATTGTACAGTGTTTGGAGACAAAGAGCTCATGTAGCTATACTATCTACACATGCTTGATTTTCCACTAGGAGGACTAGGTCAATAATCCTAGTCAAATGTACCCAAAACAGCTGTGCCCAGTGCCGATGTGTTGAAAACAAAAGGTATTAATTTTCTGAGTGAGGAAATGCACTTAGGTTCAATTCATCCAAATTCTGAACTTAGAAATATTACAGGCAGAAAGTTATTTTCAGTTTGGTGACTGCAAAAAATCACCTGCTATGTTTTAAAAAAGCATCTAGAATGGCCTGCATATCTCATGAAAACTGAAAAAAAAATCCCAGACCATGCCCCACTCTGTCATGTAATGCGTTACCAGATTCTCTTAGGAGCAACATCTCCAAATGGGTTAGTTTTGTGCATAGCATGACAGTCATGAACCTCATTTCTAAGCCAGGATGTGTTGAGTATGATCTCAATCTCTCAAATTTACTAATGATCACCATAGTACTTGCATTGTGCCAAAGAGAGCTTCCATCAGGAGTTCATAAGACATACAGTAGCATGTCTAGACAACCTATCAATGTGTGATTAGAAATTGTCCTTAATCAAGTGGTTGCTCCCAATTCGAAGGGAAATAGCTCTGTATTTTTCTGATATATTTCCTCAGTCTCTGACTGCATAGCTTGGTATCTGATGATCTTAATCCTCGCCACATGAGAATGGGAAGCTTCCAGAAAGAATAACCCAAACTATCGATACATATTGCTAGGAACCACATTAGGAGTCACCGACCAAGAAAAGGATCTGGGTGTGATCACAAACAATATATTGAAATATTCTGTTCAATGTGTGACAGCAGCCAAAAAAGCAAACAGAATGTTAGGAATCACTACAAAAGAAATACAAAATAAAACAAAGACATTTAAAAAAATCATGGTATAGGAAGCAATGTCTTATTCTGGATTGGAAACTGGTTAAGAAATAAAAAAACAGAGAGTAGAGATAAATGGTCAATTTTCTCATTGGAGGAAGTTGAATAGTGGAGTACCCCAGGGATCCTTATTGGACCTGTGCTTTTTAACATATTTATAAACAATATGGTACTGGAAACAAGAAAGGTGATTTGATTTGCAGATGACACCAAATTTATTCAGTTGTTAAATTGCATGTGGATTGTAAGAAACTGCAAGAGCCTTTGTGAGACTGGGAGACTGTGTTTCCAAATGGCAGATGAAATTCAATGTGGGCAAGTGCAAAGCGATGCATGTAAATAAGAATAACCCAAATTATAGGTACACGATGCTAGGTTCCATGTTACAAGTCGCCCCCCAAAACAAGAATCTAGGTGTGATCGTAGGCAATATATTGAAATTGTCTTTTCAGCGTATATCGGCAGCCAGAATAGCAAACAGAATGTTAGGAATTATTAGAAAAGAAATAGAAAATAAAACAAAGGATACTGTGTGCAATTCTGATCTCTGTATCTCAAAAAAGATATAGTGGCATTAGAAAAGATTCAGAGAAGGATAACCAAATGATAAAGGGGATGGGACAGCTCTCCTATGAGGAAAGGCTAAAAAAGGTTAGGGTTCTTCAGCCTGGAGAAGAGATGTCTATGGGGGAGATATGATAGAGGTCTCTAAAATCCTGAGTGGAGTGGAATGAGTAAATGTGAATTGATTGTTTAATCTTTCAAAAAAACAAGGACTAGGAAACACACCATGAAGCTATAGTACAAAGCAATATACGAGGTGTGACAAAAAAGAAACGAGACTGTGGCAGCCACGCCCATGACTCAATGCTAATTGGCTAACCACTTATGTCACTGTGTTGTCCAACATCTTGCCACTATTCTGCTATAATATTTTTCATCTCTCCACTCTGTTTTTCTTTTTCAGGTGTTTTTGTAGCCCACTGCTCCATTGCTTTGTCACGCAACTAAAGGTGGCAGAAATATGGAGCAAAGAAACAATTTGAAGTTTCTGGTTAAGTTGGAGAAGGGCCCAACTGAGTGTCTCAAATTTCTCCAAAAGGCTTATGGAGAAGATGCAATGTCAAGGCTGCGAGTCTTCGAGTGGCACAAATGCTTCAAGCCTGGCTGTGGGGAGGAGGAGGATGACCCCAAGTCAGGACAGCCTTCCACGACAAAGACGGCTGAGAACATTGACAGTGAACCAGCTGGTGCAGAGTGATCACAGAATGATGGTGTGGATGATAGCTGAGGAGCTCAACCTGAACATTGAGTCAGTGCAGACCATCTTGGTGCAGGAGCTGGGGATGCGGAAAGTGTGTGCCAAGATGGTGCCCAAGCTTTTATCGGATGACCAGAAGGAGCACCGGGTCAATGTTTGTCGAGACTTGCTAGAGAAGATTGGAGAAGATCCAGAGTTTGTTGGCCGAGTCATCTCAAGAGATGGGTCTTCCAGTATGACCCTAAAAGCAAGAGACAGAGCCTACAGTGGAAGACTCGACTGTCACCCAGACCCAAAGAGGCATGCATGTCCAAATCAAGGATAAAGGTCATGCTGATCGCATTCTTCGACCAGAAAGGAGTTGTCCACCATGAGTTTGTGCCTGAGGGTCAGACAGTCAACCAGCACTTCTACCAGCAGGTCCTCAATCGCCTCCATGACCTGGTGCAGTAGGTGGGCTCTGTGGAGAGACAAGTCATGGCTGCTCCACCACGACAACGCGCTCGCACACACAGCGCTCAGTGTGAGGCAGTTCTTGTCCAACAAACAGATCACAGCTTTCGACCACCCTCCTTATCCCCCAGATCTCGCACCATGCGACTTCTGGCTCTTCCCCAGGCTGAAGACTGTGCTCAAAGGAACTCATTTCGCCTCTGTAGAAGAGATTAAGGCCACAGTGACAAGGGAGCTGAGGGACCTCAAGGAGGAGGACTTTACCAAGTGCATCCATACATGGCAGAAGTGAATACAGAAGTGCATTAATTCTGGGTGGATTACTTTGAAGGGGACAATGCATAATTTCTCTAGATTTTGTAATAAAACATTTATGGGACAGTCTCGTTTCTTTTTTGCCACACCTCGTATTTAAAAGAGATAGTCTTGGGAACTCATTGCCAGAGGATGTGGTAAAAACAGGTAGTGTAACTGGGTTTAAAAAAAGGTTTGGACAAATTCCTGGAGGAAAAGTTCATAAGCCACTCTTACGGTAGTCCAAGAGAAAACCACTGCTTATCCCTGGGGATAAGTAGCATAGAACTGACTACTTTTGGGATATATCATGTACTTATGATCTGGCTTGACCATTGTTAGAAACAAGACACTGGGCTTTATGGACATTTGGTCTGACCCAATACGACCGTTCTTATGTTATCATGACTTCTTCATTCACCATAATTCTTTTAGGGTCATGATCCCAGTGCTTTCCCGGTACAGCTATATAGGGTTTGCATAGGTTCCAATGGATGAGTTGTGCCACCTTATAATGCCTTTCTCTATAGAAATTATTCTGCCATCTGTTTTAGTAAAATAAAGATGATCTTTATTGTCACTCTCCTGATACAAAAAGGGAGTTATACTACATAGGAGAGAAAGGAGTTGCTTGTATGAATAGATCCAATAATTAAAAGTGATGATGGTAATTCTGTGACAGACTGCCTAACTTGTACAGTAAATATACGTGAACATTGCATTCGTTGTCAAGACTAAAGTAGACACATACTTTCCCTTTTAGAATTACCCCACTGAAATGACTTGCACACTTTCACACCTGCTATTTAGGGCATACAAAATTTTTGAGAAAATGTACACACGTACTTTTGAAATGCAAAGGTACTGAATGCATGTAAAGCCAAACTCTGCACAAAGAAAGGCCTCTGCCTGTCGTCTTTGAAAGTATGTTTGAAATAGGCAGGAAAAAGTATATGTGCAATGCTATGATCCAGGCAAGTCTATAACCAGACATTTCTGCAAATAAATGTCCATTTTATACCTGTCAATGGCTTTAAAAAATGACCCTCAAAATTCTTAAAGCCCTTTGCACACTTGCCCTTATGGCCATACCGATAGCACTGAACATTGAGACACCATCCTTTCACAAATAATGTATGCTTGCTTTTCACTATTCTGAAGCTTTAGCTTTCATTCTAACCCTCCTGGAATAGGATGCCCTGAGAGCTCAAAACAGAATACAAAAGAACCCAGCAAAGGATATGACTTGAAACACAAGAAAGTGAAGAACTAATACAGATTCATTCTCACCTCATGATCCTGAACAAGAGTCTATTGTCAAGCCGCTAAGAGGTTTTGTTTGTACGGGTTTCCTATATTTCATTTGCATGTTGATACTGTTGTGTGACATGTTCACAAGTGTGACTGACAGAAAAGAAAGGCACTGCCTCCATTGTATGCAAATCTCTCTCATGAATATTCATTGTGGTTATCCTAAAAACCTAACAAGCTAGGTGTCTCTCAAGGACTGGGTTGAGAACCCCTGGTATTACTCCTTCTCCATGCCTTCAAGATGTTAACCCGGCAAAATCAGCACTTTTCAGATGCCCTTTCATGCCTGGAGCAGGTTTAGACACGATTCGGGACATCCAGGGCACTTGTGAGATCAGGCGGGGTCATGAAGATCTTTAGGAACATCCTGGCCACACCTCCACCATATCCCCATTCAGACTTGGACATCCTCATGCTAGGGATGTCCTCAGATCCATCTTCTAAAATGGCTGCGGGGACAGCTCTGAGGTTTGGATGCTGTCCTGCTCTTTTGCAGACATCCAAATCGAGAAATGAGCTTTCAAATAACACGTATTATGTAGTAGTGCTAATGTGAACGCATCTCCCGAAGAGTTTGGGGAAACACCTGCTTATGATACAGGTGCAGAGGGGCAAATTGATGTACCAAGGATGATATTAAGGAGGCAATTTTAGAAGAGTTACACAGAGTTTGCATGTGCAAAGAGTTTATTTACACAATGCCCATGAAGCAGTGATTTTAGAACAGCCTCTCCATGTATTTATATATCATAGCATAAAGAGATTTCAAGGAAGCATGGTCTTAACATGGCTTGGGTGGCCTTCAAAATATACTTATATTCCATATTTTAGAATGTAGTAAATGCATATCTCCCAAATTCTGCCTGTCAACATTTACACCTACACTTTTTGTTTGGAGACAGGCTTTGGAAGAGAGCTTGAGGGGGAACTGTACTGGTAGTTCTAGTGTGGTTCTTCTTTTACTGAGATTATTACCTTTGATTTGTGGTTTTCATGTATTCGCTATTGGCAAGCAGAAAGACCGCGCATGGGAAGTTCCATCTGCTCCTGTACCATTGGCTGTGATGACACAGAGGATGATTTCAGAGCAGCTTGCAGCAGGACCTCTGCAAAACTTGCCTGGGAGGACAATGAAAACCTCTTTAACTGGCTAAAGAGTCATTTTTATGCTCAGGCATATGGATAACTCTGCAGCCTTGATTGCAATTGGTCGCAGGAGGCACAGGCCCAACATTTGGCAGAGGGAATAGTGCTGCATGAGACATCACTGAAGGGAGTGGAATCAATGGCCTCTGTGAGACTTCTTACATCGACTCCTGATCGGGGTGAGGTGCAGCAGCAGTAGTGATAGGAAGAGCACAGAGTCATTGTATTCTTGGGCCCCCTTAATGGATACCCAGAGTGAGGACAAAGGGAATGCAGGCAAATCCTCATATAAAGATCTCAGGGCCACGGTCAAATATATACACTGACTAGACTTCTGTGGCTAGTTTCATGATCTTTGCAGTTTTTCAGGTTATGCTGCTTTTTAGTACATGGAACCAATGTTTCAGACATTGTGCTATGGCTTTCTTCAGGGTAAAGTGGATAGCAGTGGATATTTGTTCTTATAAACAGTATAGTGGATCTCAAACTGGATTGGTGGGAAGAAGCAGGAAATTTGAATATTGGTGGTGGAGATAGCAAGACACCCATGGGACCTCAATGAGGACAAAGGATTTAACATAAACAAAGCGTGGGAATCCCTCTTTCACAGGTTTAGTACTATAAGGACTGGCACCAAAGACCTTCCACAATCAAAATTGACCTCAACAAATCTGCCCGCTAAAATTCAAAATTCCCAGCCTTCTAGAATTCAAACTTTTCCCACCTCATCTTCAACTAATTTTCCTACTAAAATTCAAATTTCCCATCTCTTCCCATCACTCTAGCTTGAGAACCACTATATATAAGAACAGACATCCACTACTACTCACTTCACCCTGAAGAAAACCACAGCACAATGGTTGAAACATTGCTTCCACTTACTAAAACACAGCATGACCTAGAAATCTCCAAAGATCATAAAACGTCTATATCATCAGAAGTTTGTTATTTGTCGGTCCTGCTAGATTCTGCCCTTAGATTTAAGCCTTGGCAAAGAGATTACTGTAAAAATTCCATCTATTAAAGAAGCTGAAACCTTACCTTAATTCCTTGAATCTAAGGACCATACAGCAGCATTTGGTCCTCACCCCAATGGATTATTGTAACTCATTGTTTTTCAGTTTGCCTGCATCTAACATTAAACCTTTGCAGCTTATACAAAAATCAGCAGCACAGTTATTGTTGAACATCCTGCTTTAGACCACTCAACCAGAGCATAGTCCTAGAGAATCTCAGACCCCTCATGGCCAACACAACCATGGACTTAGATGATCTCATATCCAAATGGGATGAAAACCTGAGAGCTGCCTCCTGCCCATCACTCACCGAAAAGAGAATTCGAAAACGTGAACATACTCCATGGTTCTCCACAGACCTTCATACATCTCTCCACCATCTACGCAAACTTGAGCGACAGTGGCGACGAACTCACTCTCCTGAGGCGCTGGTAGCATACAGCTCATACCTAACTACCCACCGAGAAAAGATATCACAGAGCAGGAAAACCTACCACACAGGCTTAATAAAACGCTCCATCAACAAACCACACGCATTGTTCAGCATAGTAAAGTCCATAACAGGTGAACCGGTCTCAGCACAACCCCCTATGCCTCAGCCGCAGGACTACGCAAACTACCTGCAATCAAAGATGATTAAAACCAACACAGACATAAATGTCAATAACACCTCCACTTCACCTAAGGCATCCCATGCAATGCCACTACACAATTTCTCCACTGTATCAAATAGAGAGGTTGTGAACATTATTGCCTCAATCAACCCCAGTACAGCTCCTAATGACCCATGTCCTGCCAGCTGGATCAAGGACATGCGACATGACCTCAGTCAAATATTGAGCAAAATACTGAACCAGTCTTTCTCAACAGGTTCATTCCCGCAGAGTCTAAAACACACTTCCATCAAGCCCCTACTGAAGAATAATAGACTGGACCCATCCAAGGTTGATTCCTTCAGGCCTATCTCGAGCATACCACAGCTCGCAAAAATCATTGAGAAGGCCGCCCAACAACAAATCCAACATCATATTGACACTGAGGCACCACTAGATCCATCTCAACATGGCTTCAGGGAAGCACATGGAGTTGACACAGTCCTTACAACCCTATTCAATGTTCTGGTAACAGGAATAAATAACATACAACAGGGGTTCGTCCTCATCTTCCTGGACATATCCGCCGCTTTCGACTCTGTGAGTCATGACATACTCCTACAACGCTTGAAAGATAAGGGGATTCAAAGCACAGCACTCGAGTGGTGTAAATCATACCTATCTAACAGGTGGCAACAAGTAAAAACAGGTCACGCTTCCTCAGAACCATTCCTGCAATCACAGGGAGTACCCCAAGGATCGTCCTTATCGGCACTAATGTTTAACATCTACATGCAGCCGATATGTGACTTGATCAGATCCTTTAATGTACAATGTCTCGCTTACGCAGATGACATCCTCCTATATATGCCGTTCACAATTGAACATCCAGTATTCTCCCCAATAATCAACTGTTTTGAAGCTGTAGCCGAATGGTTGCTATCACAAAACCTTCGGATTAACCACAACAAAACTGACGTTCTTTTTGTCACAAGGAACCGTAAGTTCATACCTCCTCCATCACTACTCGTCAACAACATAGAGTTGAAATCAAAAGCTACCATCCGTTACCTCGGCATCACATTGGATCAGCACTTGGACATGACAACGCATGTCAAGAACATCACAAAAACTATATATTATAAGATCAAATCGCTACGTCACCTCCGCTCCCTACTAGATCCCACAGACTTCCGAACAACCTTCCAGGCATTAGTCCTCCCACACCTGGATTTTGCCAACATCATCCTTCATGGCCTCCCTCAATCAACTTTAAATCCGCTCCGCCTAGCCATGAATACAGCCGCCAGAGTCCTCTCCGGCTCATCAAGATCTGACCATATAACACCCATCATGAAAGAACTGCATTGGTTACCATTACATGCCAGAATCCAGTATAAGTCTTTAGTCCTTACTTTCAAGGCACTAAATAACTGCCCCCCTACGCCAATCAGCAAGCTTATCCATGGCACCCTGGAAAACAGAAAAAGGAGAACCACATCAATGAACACCTTAATTGTCCCAAAAATAATAACGAAGTGCACTAAGGGCACCTCCAACAGGGCCTTCTCCTTATTTGCACCTCTAAACTGGAATGCGCTACCTCACAAAATCCGTGCTATCAAAAACCTAATCCTATTCAGAAAAGCATTGAAATACCACTTGTTCACAAAATGCTACCCGGAAGTCAACCTAGACATTAACAAAACTAACACCTCAATACAACCCGAAAAGGGCTAGTTGGTCAACCTTCTCTCTAGTCCTATTAGTGAACCACTTTGCAACATCCAAACGAATTTTATATTACTGTATATATCATTAAGTTATTCTGTACATAGTTTCCCCGGTTGTCCTATTGTTGAAGTTCCCTGTTCAATGTAAAACTCAATGTTACTTGTATACATTGCAGTATGTTTTTGTTCAGTGTACACCGCACTGATTGTAATAGCGCGGTATAAAAGTTCAGCTTTTCCTCTGGTAACTTGTGGTCTCAGGCTCAGATATCTTTATTGATGTATGCACCAGTAGGGCTGCAGGATGTTTGAGCTACTAAAAGGGTATTTTCCTTCTCCTTGCCAGCTTTGTGGAAAATTATGCCATACTGGGACAGACCAAAGGTCCATCAAGCCCAGTATCCTGTTTCCAACAATGGCCAATCCAGGTCACAAGTACCTGTCGGGTTCCTAAAAGGTAGACAGATTCCATGCTGTTTATCCTCGGAGGTGGAATAAGTCCCCCTGAATGGTGATAAAAGAGAACCCCCAGGGCCGGACATCAAGGTAAGGGGGTGCAGGGGTTTCCCACCACCTGACCTAGCCACAGCAGGGCCGATCAGGAGTCAGGCAATGGGAAACAGGACACAGATGTGTCTGCCAGGGATCGTGGCTCCTGCATGGAGCTGCAGTGCCATGGCAACAGGATGCCATGGCTCTGCAGCTCCATGCAGGAGCCTGACTGAGCTAGCCTGGGACTTTTTTGGATGTCTGGCTGGCCAGAATCGATGCACGGCTGGGCCATCCAAGCCCTCTGCACCTGATTCTGATCCCGCGGGGACCCCTTTTGGGATCAGAATCGGGTGCAGATCCGGGCCGTCCAGATTTTGGACGTCTGGACGGCTTGGACATGCCCCAATCAGAATGGGCTTTTAAGTGTATAACTTTGCACTTGTCCACATTAAATTTCATCTGCCATTTGGATGCCCAGTCTCCCAATTTCTAAAGTTCCTCTCACAATTTTTCACAATCCTCTTGTGTTTTAACAACTTTGAATAATTTTCTATCATTTGCTACTCTGATCATCTTACTTGTTATTCCCATTTCCAGATCATTTATAAATATGTTAAAAAGCAGTAGGCATAGCACTGATTCCCGTGGCACTCCACTATTCACCTTTCTCAATTGAGAAAATTCACCATTTAGCCCTATTCTCTGTTTTCTATCCTTTAATCAGTTCCTATTCCACAATAGTATACTTCTTCCTATCCAAGGACCTTTTTAGTTACCCCAAGAGTCTTTCATGAGGGATCTTGTTAGACTTTCTGAAAATCCAGATACACTATATCAGTCGGCTCATTTTTATCTACCTGTTTATTCACATCTTCATAAAAATATAACAGATTGGTGAGACAAGACTTTCTTTGGCTAAATCCATGTTGGCTTTCTCCCATTAAACCATGATATGTTCAATAATTTTGTTCTTCATAATGGTTTCTACAATTTTCACCAGTACTGATGTCTCACCGGTTGTAGTTTCCCGGATCACCCTAGAAACCTTTTCAAAACTTGACACTACGTTTTCGATTTTAGGAAAGATTACTTATTTAGTCAGACATACAGTTGATTTTTTAATTGGAAACATTTTGCTATTTGGTTTTTTTCCTTATCTTTATGTTTTTTATTTTTTTATTTTTTTTTTCTGATGTGCTATTGTACCCCACTACGTATTATACAATTTGGTCTGTGTTAATCTCTTTCAAGAGGTCACTTTCTTTACTAGTTAATATTACCACTGAATATAAATGGAAAGCTCAGGTTCAGAAAGAGGCTATCAAAAACGGTGATACCAGAGTGGTGGTGATAGAGCAGCATGTGTCCCAAACACTGGATATCCAGGCTGGGTGTGTAGTGGACTGAGATGTGGTTCATTAGAAGACTGAGACCTTATAGCACTGCTTCTCAACTTTCTCCTGGAGCCACATTGTGGTTTTCAGGATTACTACAAAGAATATGCATGAGAGCCATTTGAATATAGGAGAGGCCAATTACATGCATCCTGAAAACCTGACTGGCAAGGTGTGCCTCCAGCAGCAGGCTGAGAAGCACTGACTTACAGAACTGCTTCAGAGCCATTAACCTGTGGATTCTGAACTTTCCCAAAGTCCCCTTAATTTCATCCATAGAGCTATTTAGGAAATATCTGATGGAGGTTTTCGGAAACCAAGAAGCTGCTATTCCTCCTGTTAGTAAAGCCTTTTTTCTTTCTGGGGGGAGGAGGTTGGAGTTTCAGGGATCAAATGTCTCTATGGACAATTTATCAACTGATAGCTTGGAGGTATCTAGATTCTTAAAAGAAACAGCTGGGGGAGAGAGTAGGAAAGTTACTCTATCGGTGACCTTTGTTTTCACAGGACAAAGAGCATTCAACACTTGTTCTTTTATAAATGTCATCAATTTTTCATGGGACAGGGTCTGAATTTTTCCAGACCTGTGTAAGTTTACACAAGATCGGCCTAAGAGGTTTCTGGATATGCGACAGGAGACTTTGGAGGTAGTATACTTGCTGATTCCCACTGGCACTCCTTATGACCTTGGGCAAATCACTTTACCCTCCATTGCCCCACAAGAAAAGGCCTGGCAATCTACTTCCAGTCATACCTTGCCAAGATTAGATTGAATGATGTGATATGTGTTTTTGAACCTTCTCAATTAATGAATGTTCTTCATGTGACCAGGGAGTTGGACCAAGGGAGAGCCCTAGATGTGGCATACTTCAATTTCAGCAAAGCCTTTGACACCATTCCACACAGGCAACTTATAAACAAACTGATCACCCTAGGGATGGACCTTAAAATTACAGATTGGGTTAGAAATTGTTTGAGTGGGAAGTGAAAAAGGGCACTGGTAAATGGCGCTCATTCTGAGGAGAAGGAGGTTACCAGTGGTGGGCCGCAGGGATCTGTCCTTGGTCCAATTCTTTTAACATCTTTGTTAGTGATATTGCAGAAGGGCTGTCAGATAAGATTTGCTTGTTTGGAGCAGTACAGTGTAGGGGGCTAAGTACTTCTGTCCACAAAAGAAGAGCGGAACCTGGGCGTAATTGTGTCTGATGATCTTAAAGTAGCTAAATAGGTAGAGTAAAGGTGACTGAAAAAGCCAGAAGAATGCTTGGGTGTATAGGGAGAGGAACAGCCAGCAGAAAAAAGGAGGTGATAATGCCTCATTTGGAGTATTGTGTGCAATTCTGGAGACCGCACCTTCAAAAGAATATAAGCAGGTTGGAGTTAGTGCAGTGGGTGGCTATTAAAACGATTAGTGGTCTTCATTATTTTATTTATTTATTTTATTTATTTAAAAGGATTTATATACTGCTTTATCCTGAAATCAAAGCGGATTACACAGCAAACAAATGAAGTGTCAGGGTGCTTGGGTGTGGGCATGCAGTGATACGTGTAGGCGTGTGTGTGTGAGAGGTTTGAAGTTGATTGTGTGGTGATTTATATACATTGTGAGCTGTGTATATGAAGTATTTACATTTTTACATTTGATTGCTTGGTGGGCTATATACAGTGTGAGCTGTGTACAGGAAATATGTACATTTTTACATTTTGATGGGCTGAGAGAGAGTTTGGTTAGACAGTTCATGTTATGTCATTGTAGTGTTCAATGAATAGGGTGGTTTTAAGTAGCTTCCGGAAGTCTTTTGTATCTGTTGTAGATTTTAGCTTATCTGGGAGGACATTCCAGATAGCAGGGGCAGCCAGAGAGAAGGCTTGCACGGATGTGGATTTGTTTGTTCTTGTGAATATAGTGGGTGTCGGTATATTGTTTTTGGTGCTGTTTCTGTCTGGTCTTTTGTTTGTTTTGGTTCCAATGAGTTCCTTTAGCATTCCCGCCGAGGTGTTGTTTTTAATTTTGAAGATGGTGAGTGCTGATTTATATTTTGCCCATGAGGAGATCGGTAGCCAGTGCAGATCTTGTAGTATTGGAGTTATATGATCTTGTTTTGAGGCGCAAGTAATAATGTGGGCAGCAGTGTTCTGGACTAATTGTAGCGGACGGGTGGTTTGTTTGGGCAGACCTTGGAATAGTATATTACAGTAGTCCAGCAGAGGTGTAATGATGGCCTGGCATACTGTACAGAAATGTTCTTTATTGAGGAGAGGTTTTAATCTCTGGAGTGTTGCGAGTTTGAAGTAGGCTGTTCTAGATATCTTGTTGATATGTGGTTGGAGGATGAGTTGCTTGTCAAGAATCACTCCAAGGTATCTGACTTCATCTTTTATTGTAATCGGTGTATTGGATATGTTGATGGTAGTAGGAGGAATGAATGTGGAGTCTCTCGTGATGACGATTGCTTCCGTTTTTTTTATGTTGATGTTTAAGCTGTTGTTCGTTAGCCAGGTTGTTATGTCTTGCATGCATGTTGATATAGTATAGTCTGGGGAGTCTAGTTGCATAGGGGGTATATGCCATGATGTCAGCATATATGATGTATTGTATCTTGTGCTTGTTAAATATTTTGCATATGGGCTGAATATAGATTATGAAGCATATGAGGACAGACTTAGGTGTATGTTTACTAATCTGCAATAGCGGCTTCCGTGTAATATCTGCAGTTCTGATATCGCACGGAAGCCGCTACCACCGATTAGTAAACATACCCCTTAAAGATCTTAATATGCATATTTTAGAGGAAAGGTGGGATAGGAGAGTTATGATAGAGACATTTAAATACCTCCATGGAATAAATGCATATGAGGGCCTCTTTCAACTGAAGGCAAACTCTGCTACAAGAGGACATAGGATGATGGTGAAAGGGGATAGACTTAGGAGTAATATACAGAAATATTTCTTTACAGAAAAAGTGCTACATGCATGGAATAGTCTCCCAGTAGAGGTGGTGAACACAAGGACAGTATCTGAATTCAAAAAAGCATTGGACAAACACAGAGGATCTCTAAAGGATAAAAGGGCACTTTTGTAGTTGATATGGAAGAACAGACTAGATAGGCCATGTGGTCTTTTTCTGCCATCATGTTTCTATGTGAAAAAGATGGGATAAGGAGTGAGATGGTTTGTTAGGGTTCCTAGAATTTAGAATTGTAGTGTCTTGCTCCTTTATTTTTCTTCAGGTTTTTTTTTAAGTGCATTCATTTTTATCACCTTCCTGATTTACAGTCTTGACGCCATTGCCATTGTGAAATTTGGAATGTCTATTCATTTTTCTTTTTATTTATTTTATTTATTTAACTAGGCTTATATACCACTTTTCAATCAATCAAAGCGGTGTACATTCAGGTACTGTAGATACATTTTTTTCCTTGTCCCTGAAGGGCTCACAATCTATGTTTTTGTACCTGAGGCAATGGAGGGTTAAGTGGCTTGCCCAAGGCCACAAGGAGCACCTGTGGGACTGGAAACCCCAGTCCCACCAGCCCAAGGTTGCTGTCCTCTAGCGGGATTCGAACCTCTGGCTCTCATGGTTTTCTTTTTCTTTTTGGGGTTATTTATGCTGGAGTTTCTGTATTAAGGAGCATGTCTACTAAAAGGCATGCCAGTAGCGTACAACTGAGCAGCAAAAATGGGCATGGAGGCCCATGTCAACTTTAGGGGCATGGGTGTACCCCCCACCATTGATGCTTGCTAATGCATAATACCATGAAAATCGGCATGCAGGTGCAGTTAACAGCACACATTGAGGTGGTATTAAGTGCCTCCATGCTAACAGTAACATCCATTGTTAGGGTGCCCCCAAAATGCTCATGCTAATCGCAATACACCGTCAACACCCACACCCATGTTCCACACCTAACCTACCTGGTCCCTACCCAATCAATCATGCACTATCCATTTAGCACAGGATTTTTACTACAACATGCTTACCATGCACTAAACCCAATGCTAACGGACACTGCAGTTTAGGGAACCTGTCCCTAAGTGTTGCCATCGCCCATTTTATTCCTATAGTGTGCACTAATATTAATTAATATTCATAATAACTTTTAGCAAGCATGTCCCTAAGTTTATGCTTGGCAATGTAATTGGAAATGCAGTATATACACATTTCAGAAAAGGCTCTAAATTCAAACATTTTCGAAAAGACCAGCGAGTCAATATTCAGACCCAATGGTGATCCTATTTTTTTAAATGCTGGCCATAGTATTTAAAAAAATAGGCACATTCAGCACCACTATGTGGATCAGCAGTGGCACAGAATATGCATTTAAAGTTAGTCACTGCCCCTGGCTCTACACAGGACAGCGATATTCAGCCGCTATACATAAAGCTCCATTGTTTAATTTAGACTTCTTTTTTCAAGCCTAAATGAAACCATTTAGCTATACAGATGGAGGCACATTCCATTCTGCACATCCCGGCCTCTGTGCATCTGGTCGGAACCAGATACACAGATTAAACCCAATTCTGATCCCGCGCGGCAAGGCTAGCCATCACGGGATCAGATTCGCGTCTAGGCCTGTATGTGCAGGCCGGGACCAGATTCCCATCGGCCTGCACATACAAGCCCCTGCCCGGCTAACTCAGTCAAGCTCCTGAAAGGAGTTACAGTGCCATGGCGTCCAGTTGCCATGGCACCGTGGCTCCATTCAGGAGCTGCGATCCCCGACCACTTTCGCCTTTCCCCGCAGCCTGACCCCCAATCTGGCCTCCCATGGCCAGGGTTGGGCTGTGCAGAATCTCTTGTACCCCCTCACCTTTTTACTCCTGGCCAGATCTCCCATCCCTCAACATCTAGGGGGTCTTATTACAACTCTGAGGTGAAATAGGTCACCCGTCCAGTCTGCTGGCCCCGGACGTACAGGGCTGACTTCAGAATCAGCCCTGTACGTCCAGAGCTGTGGACTGCCCACCCTAACTCCACCTCGGCACTGCCCCCCCCCCACCCCCATCTAAGCCTCCCCATATAAACTCCTTGTTCATATGGGGAGGCTTAGTCGGAGACGGCAAGGGGGATGAATAGCGGGGATGGACGTCCCAATGGGACATCCATCCCTGCTATTTGTAGGACAGAATAGACCCCATACCATCTGCATATAACTGCAGTCCTTCTAGTTTGGCATTCTGTCCTCACTGAAGCCTAAGAGGTATGTCTACTAAGCTGGGCTTTCAGTTAACCAGGCTATCTGCAACTAGGTCCCATTAAATAACCCTAAGCCTACCTGGATAGTGCCACTGAAAATCTATGAATTTCTACATTTAGCAGCAGCCTCTAAATGTATAAGCTCCTTTGAATATTGGCCCATTTTTTTTAATGCATGGACTAAGCATCTGTTTTCAAACCTACACAATCTATACAAAGTTATTGTCTAAATTTTCTTTATTTCCTCAAAATTCCAGAGTGGCCACATCCAAAGGTAAAACCTAAGGGGTCTATTTTGTGCCACGTTTAGTGGAGATATACGTCCAGTTTGGATGTATATCCCCCATTAAACACCTGGGGCTGATTCCACTTCCAAAGCTCTCCGCACGTGCAGTGGAGATGTGCAGAGAGCTATGGACGGGGGCAGGAGAGGATGGGCCCGAGATAGAGTCTGGGTGAAGTGGAGGTGAGACCCTTTACGTCCTAGTTTGGGGAGTTCTACGGGGAACTTATTCCACCTTAGAGGTAGAATAAGTCTCTCCTGAAATCTGTGTCCATCGCAACTGGACCCCTCAAAGAGGTGAGTTGGGCAGGGGGTTCCCCACAGCCTGATCCCAGCCTCGGCAGGCCCAATCGAGGGTTGGGTGGTGGGGAATACAAACTTTAAATCAGTATGGCCGATTGGAGCTCCTGCATAGTGCCCTGGTGTCATGGCGATGGGACACCAGACTGGGCTGCATTCAGGAGCCATGTTTTTTTGTACGGGGAGGGGGCTGAACATACACTGGGTCAGAATCGGAGCATGTCCTGCCCGTTGAGGTGCATTGCACCTGATTCTGCTACCGCAGGAGCATCTAGCTCCCATGGGTGCAGAATCGGCTGCACAACCATCCCATCCAGATTTTAGACATCTGGACAGGCCGGACGTGCTCCATTCTGAATTGACCTCCACTTGTTTCTAAAATTTATGTTTCCTGAGCAGGCGGAGGGTAAACATATTGGCCAATAATTTCTGCCGAGATTTCATATGAAGACCGAAATGTAAGGTTTCTGACTCTTCTCAAATCTAAGTAGACTAGATTTGAGTCTGTGTCTGTCAATGAACCAGTGCACCATGCTCCCTGGAGTAGCTACTAAACAACCGGACGATCACTGTTCAACCATGCTACTTGTATCTGAGTCATGAGTGACCCAGCAAACGCTGGCACAGATTGTCTGGGCTATTTCTTCTCTGCTTGCTGCTACACTGCCATTGGTTCATTGTCTCTCTGCAGTCCATGGTTTTTCCCTGCTGTGTTTCTTGTCTCCTTTATTACTGGAGCTCTGTTCCAGTCCTCATCTCTCATGTTTTCCTGTTGTCTTCTTTTCTTGGGTCTTGTGATTTCTGACCTTGCCTGCCCTGTTCTCTCCTTGGGTTGTGCACTGTAAAGTACAGTGATGAATAACGCAACCATGTTCAGATCCCTGTTCTGGTTCTCCTATGCCATGTCTCAGCTCAAGGATCCTTGACAGTGGGTGATTCAGAGTGATAATTAAATCAAGAATACTCACAAATTAAATTAAACAATTAGTTTATTAATAGGCTGAAATATTTTCAGCTCTCCTAGAATAAGGAGATTTTTCAAATATCTCACACAGGTAAATATAGTAAATATGAAAAAGAGTTTTCTATTTAAATACTGCAAAATAGTTACATGTGGATTAAAAGGTATGTTTACTAAACAGCGGTAGCGGCTTCCGTGCGATATCGGAGCTGCGGTGCCATTGAATTCAATGGGGCCACGGCTCTAATATCGCAAGGAAGCCGCTACCACTGTTTAGTAAATATACCCTGTCGTGACCCCAGCCCCGGCCAAGGGCCTAGAGGCATAGGACTGCCAATTTTTGGTCCTCTAATAAAGGAATTAAACACTATTCTTGTCCACAGGGAGGCATTCTGGCACTTGTAGTTTTTCCTCGTTCAAGGATAGTTGTGTAAGCCAAGGGTTAAAGGCAAAGACAAAAGTTTATTTTTCCCCAAAAAGCACTAAGGTTCAAACACACAACGTCAGGATATTCTTCTCCAAGCAATACTTCAGAAATTATACATAAGCTGGAACTGAGGGAGCTTCATAAGCTTTTAAAACATGTGCAGTTGTTTTCATAAGGTAATCAGCAAAACAAAATACAGCTTCTCTGTTTAAGCAAAGTTAAATGTCCTCATTTGCCTTCTGCTTCTTTAAACACAAAAATGTAGAAGCTGGCAATGATCTCTTGAGTTAGTTAGGTAGTTCTTAGCAAAACAAAACTAGGTTCATTCACACTGCTTCTCAAGACCTTTCTTTATCAAGCATTTCTTATCAACAGACTTTCATAGCTTCTGTCTGGCATAATGTACAATCCATTGGCAATTCACCTGATATGGAGTTTTGCTCCGCACAGTCCACTTGCATATCCTCTTGTTCTAAAGCATATACGTCTGGCTCTGGACTCCCACAATCTGCTCCTCGGTGAATGCTCTGGGGAAATCCCTGGACCTCCCTCCAGCACTGGTTTCCCCGGTAAGGAATGTCTGTACCTCTAGTATGGGATATCTCTCCCTGGTTCAATTGCCTTGGTTCCTCTCCGCTGTTCAGCCACGGTTCTTTGCTCCAGGCTGGGTTCTGGTTACTTCTAGCTATAGCCTTGTTCACCCGCCTTTGAGCAGCTTAAAACCTTCAGTCCAAGACCCGAGGTAGAAGACTTCCCTGCTTTCTTTCTCTAAGCAAAGCACACGTGGTTTCTTGGCTCTCAGGCTCCTTCCACGTCCTTCTCCTTCCCCTGATGTTTCCTCCTCTGAGTTCCTTTCTCTGAACTCCTGGGACAGCTGAAACACACTGAATTCTCTGAACCTGCCCACGATTCTGGACTGGAACTGGAACACAAACAGTTTGAACCGCAACCTGATCCTGAACCCCTTTCTCCCCTTCTGAGCAGGGTTTATAAGGCTGCTTCTTAGCTAGCCTTTCTCTGTCTCTGCACAGGTGTTTGCCATTACCCCCTAAGCTTGCACTTATGTCAGCAGAGCTTGGGTGTGGCAAACTGGTTCTATCAACTCCATGCTTTCTTTCTTTGACTGCAGTCTGGAACCTGTGAATTTCAGGAATGTCTCTTTCCCTTAAAGGTATATTCACTATCTTTTCCTATTTCCATCGGTTCAGCAGGGCTCTCCTCATCACAACCCCTAAGTTTTCTCCTAACAGGTAGATAAGGCTAAGAACAACAAAATGATTCCGAAATTTCTCTGAACTCTAGTTTCTCTTACATAGGAATCTATTTTACTTTAATAGCCAG
The DNA here is from genome assembly GCA_033557465.1 of Ichthyophis bannanicus. Classification (NCBI taxonomy): domain Eukaryota; kingdom Metazoa; phylum Chordata; class Amphibia; order Gymnophiona; family Ichthyophiidae; genus Ichthyophis; species Ichthyophis bannanicus. Next base: position 881,480,987 of record CM066033.1, on the reverse strand, counting down.
CACAGGTAAAACATTGAGATTTTAGTGGCCCAAAAACCACTGAATATCCCTGGTTTGGGCCACTAAATGCCCCGATGCTAAGCACTTAGTGTTGGGGCAGAGCAGGGGTAGTGCCACGGGTTAAATTACCACAGGAAAAATTACTAGTGAGGAGAAAAAGACCTCAGTACCGATACCTGTCCCTCTACAAGTCACAGGCTGCTACACTAGCCACAGGGGATATGGTGTTTTGACATACAGCACCGATCTGAAAAAACTCAATAATTTTAAATATTTCATTTGGTTTTCTTTGATTTATCTATCTTCTTTTAAAACTTAATTTATATCTTCTAGTAATCCATTTTTCAACAATTATTCCTTAAATGGCATAAGACAGACACTCTTCAATACAGCATTCTTCCACAAGCTGAAAAAATAGAGTGCAGGAGCCTCAACCTTACTACATAGCAAAAATATCATTACTTACCTAGCCTCCTTGGGTCCCGTGCAGAGTCACAACTTTCAAAATTGGCCCAAAATCATGGCTCTGCATGGAACCAAAGAAGGCCAGATAAATGATGACACTTTTGCTACTGTTTGTAGTAAGGTTGTTGCATTGTAACGTTGAGGTTCCTGCACTCTAATGTTTCAGCTTGTGGAAGAATGCTGTATTATGGCGTAAATAAATAAAGGCTGGTCCCATGGCTCATTCATTTACTTCAGTTTAAGTAAATTGGCATTTTAGATGGGACATTGAGGATGAATTTGGGACATCCAGAGCAGAACATCCAAAAATCTGTGGAAAGTAGTAGCAGCGAAGGGAGGCACTTATGAGTGCCTTCTGAAATCGTTCCATCTCCACCCTAAAAATTGAATGTTCCAGTAACCAATTCAGGAGATAGGCCCTGCGCAGAGAGCAAGGCCCAATATAGGCATGGGTATAGGCCATTTCAGAAATGTAGACCATAAGAACATAAGATATGCTGTACTGGGACCATGGGTACAACAAGCCCAGTAGCCTGTTTCCAAGAGTGGCTAATCCAGGTCACAAGTACCTGACAGGTTACCAAAAAGGTACACAGGTTCCACGTTGCTTATTCTGGGATAAGTAGTGGATTTCCATGGTCCTCTTTAATAATGGTTTATGGACTTTTCCTCCAGAAATTTATCCTAGCCTTTTTTTTTTAATCTAGTTACACTAACAGCCTTTACCACATCCTCAGGTAGCAAATTCCAGAATTTGATTATATGTTGTAGGAAAAAAATATTTTCTCCAATTAGTCTTAAATGTGCTACATTGTATCTTCATTGAGTGTCCCCTAGTTTTTCTACTTTTTTGAAGGAGTAAACAACCAATCTACATATACCTATTACAGTCCATTCATTATTTTATAGACATAAATCATATCTCCCCTCCCAGAATTGCACACCCTCAGAACCAGGGTCTTGGATGTCTCGGCTGGGGAAGTTCTTGAATCCCTCATGAAGAAAGTAGAGAAACTTGAGAGAGGAGGTGGGGAGGCTGATAAGCATCTGTGATAGCATGAGCTACATTGACAAAATGCTTCTTGAGAAGTCAACAATCTTCAACAGAGATGAAGATGATATGCTACTGAAAGAAGACAGCTGGGCATGAGTCACCAGAGCCTGAAAACTGACATTCCAATTTCACTGCCCTTGAACTGCACAACCAGTATGCATCCCTGAACATAGGTGAGGTGAGAACATCCCAAGAACAGGAGGAACAAGAGTTCAAAAACCCAAAGTTGCTGAATCATGACCACAAGGAAGTAAAGGGTAGTGGAGGTTGGTGAGTCCCTTCTGAAGAGGCATCCATCTGCTGATCAGATATGTCCCAGGAGGTTCGCTGTCTGCCACTTGCTAAAATCTGAGACTATAGAGAGTTTGCTGAGATTCATCAGGCCAATTGACTATTACCCAATGCTGCTTATCCATGTTGGCACAAATGATACTTCTAGGTATCCATCCCAGCATATGAAGAGTAGCTTCATGGCTCAGGGAGAGAGGGTGAAGCTGATAGATGCACAGGTGGCATTCTCCTCAATCCTCCCTGTTCAGCCAGAGAAACTTGCATACTGGGGATGAATGCAAGGCAGTATGGATGATGCCATTGAGGATGTTTTGATTTCCTAGACCATGGAATGATTTTTCAAGAGACCATGAGCAGATATGTTGCCCACCTATTCAAGAAGGGTTGAAGTGTCTTCCACAGCAGACTGGTTAAACTGGATGTGTGAACAAAGCCCCCAGTAAGTAAAAGTCTTCAGGTAAGTAACATATTAAATAGTTCTGTAGAAATGGGAAAAGAGGCAACATCTGAAAAGTGGTGTATACTAATGTAATACATGAATAAGATTCTGGATCTAGAGACTATAATGGAAAAGGCTGACTTTAATTTAGTGGTGGTCACAGAGACACCTTTCACAGAGAACCATGACTGGGATATAATTATACAAGGATAAAATTTATTCAGGAAGGACAGTGTAGAAAGAAAGGGAAGAGGAGTGGCACTGTATGTAAAAAAAAACAAAATCATATTAAAGCAACAGAATTGTAGGACTTAAGAGGTAAGGAAGAGGCACAATGGGTTAATCTGGAAAGAGGGAACAGAACATCTATTTGTATTGGTGTAAAATACAGACCTCCTTCACAGGCAGAAGACATGGACAGAAATTTAATTTAAGACATTCACAGTATTGCTATGAAAAGAGAAGTGCTACTGATAGGTGATTTCAATATACTAGATGTTGATCGGGACATCTCTGCTACAGTGTGATCTAGAAGTAAGGAGATCCTGGATTCTCTAAAGCAGAGGTTCTCAATCCAGGCCTTAGGACACACCTAGCCAGTCAGGTTTTTAGGATAACCACAATGAATATGCATGATTAGATTTGCATGCATTGTCTGTTGTATGCAAATTGGTCATGCATATTCATTATGGTTATCCTGAAAACCTGACTGGCTAGGTATGTCTCAAGGCCTGAGTTGAGAACCCCTGCTGTAGATGGAGAACTAATCTGGCAACTGATAATAGAATTCATGTGGAAGGGGGCCATACTGGACCTAGTGCTTATAAATTAGGAGAGTATTTCTGATGTTATAGTGAGTGATGATCATCTTTCATCCAATCATCACCAAATGGTGTGGTCAGCATTACGATAAAGATAGATATGATTCATTCAAAAGCAAGAACCCTGACTTTAGGCAAACTAACTTTCTCAAGATGAGACAATGGCTCAAGGAGTCATTAGCTGGATGAAAATAGCTGGAGGAGATGTAGAAAAGAAATGGTCAAAACCGAAAATGGGTATTTTAAGGACAATGAACATTTTTGTTAGGAAAGTAAATAAATGTAAAAGGAAAAGGACACCACTATGGTTCTTGAAAGAAGTAGCTGGAAAGGAAAGGAAAAATAAGGTGGTCTTCATAAAATATAAGAGACTTGGTGCTTACCAATGGTGAAAGTGTTTCTGATGTTATAGTGGGAGATAAATAAATATAAAAAATAAATAAATAAAATTAACAGGTCTTCTATACTGCCTTATCATACATTCAAGGCGGTTTACATGGAACAGTTATAGCAACGAGCTTTACATCGAACAGAGTTATTCAACTTGGAGGTTAAATTGGGGTAAAACAAGCAATTAACAATTGCTAACTATATACAGGGACTGTAGTAGTGTTTTATGGTCCATTTTCTTATTAATCATCATCTTCTGGGGTAGCTCCAAAGTATTCTAGGAAAAGGTGGGTTTTTATTGCCTTTCTAAAGTCCACTAGGTCTTTGATTTCACGTATTGATGTGGGAGGATCGTTCCACAGCTGGGGTGCAAACAGGGAGAAGGCTCTATTGCTGGTGGATTGGTTTGCTTTCCTGAAGTTTAGTGGGGCCTCTAGGATGTTGTTGTCTGTTCCTCTTCTTGTTCTGGTTGGGGGTGTCTTCCTGATCAGTGGTTGGAGAGTTGCTGGAGAGAGGTTGTTCAATGTTTTAAAGATTATTATTATATTTTTGTACTTGGTGTTACAGCAACAGGGAGCCAGTGTAGTTGATGGAGCGTAGGGGTTATGTGTTTGTATTTTGCTGTTCCGGTGATGATTCGGGCCACAGTGTTTTGTACCAGTTGTAAGGGGAGAGTCGTTTTCTTTGGAAGTCCATGGTAAATTGCATTACAGAAATCTAATATAGGCATTACTATGGCTTGGCATACAGTTCAGAAATCATTGTCGGTGAGCAGTGGTTTGAGATTGCGTAACATTCTGAGTTTGTGGTAGGCTGATCTGGTCATCTTTTTGATGTGTGGCTAGAAGCTGAGTTGCTGCTCAAAGGTGACTCTGAGGTATTTGACTTCTCGTTTATTACTTATGGTACGGCCAAAGATTTTTATTGAGTCCAGCAATGAGAATATAGTACTCCTGGTGATATGCATCAGTTCAGTTTTTTTGTAATTTATGAAAAGGCTTTGCTTGTTGAGCCATTCTGACAGTGATTCCAAGCATGCTGTGATTTGTGAGTAGTCTGGATGTTTGATGTTTATGGGGGTGAACATCATAGAAACATAGAAACATGATGACAGAAAAAGACCACATGGCCTATCTAGTCTGTCCTTCCATATCAACAACTACAACAGTCCCCTTTTTACCTTTAGAGATCCTCTGTGTTTGTCCCATGCTTTTTTGAATTCAGTTACTGTCCTCATCTCTACCACCTCCACTGGGAGACTATTCCACGGATCCACTACTCTTTCCGTAAAGAAATATTTCCGCATATCATTCCTGAATCTATCTCCCTTTATCGTTATCTTTATCTTTATTTACACGATTTGATAGACTACCCAGGCCGAAGCATCAGGGCGGTGTACAATACAAAAATAAGGCTGCTAGAAACCAAGTCAGAAAGGGAACGCCAAAAGTCGATAAGACAGAGAGAGACAGATTAAAGGTAGAGAGGAGGAAAAGCCCTGGGGGGGGGGCAAGAGGGCAAGAGGACGGGGGGGAGAAAGAAAGGAGAAAAAAGGGGAAGCGGACCAATGAGGGGAGAGTTATGGAGGGTGGAGGGCGAGGCTGGGGGAGAAGGCACCATCGTCAGAGGGGGGAAGATCGAAGGCCTGGCAGAAGAGGTGAGTCTTGAGGAGAGTTTTAAAGCGGAGATAGAACGGTTCTAAACGAAGGGATAGGGGAAGTGAGTTCCAGAGAGCGGGACCCAAAAAGAAAAAGGCGGAGTGACGGGTCAGTTCTAGGCGGGCCTGGGCAGGGGAAGGGAGAAAGAGGCGGTTACCATAGGCCGATCGGAGAAGACATGGGGAGGGTTTGTAGGTGGATAATGTCCGACAAGTATTGGGGGGTGCTGGAATAGAGAGCTTTGTGAGTAAGGATGAGCACTTTAAAGACAAAATGGAACTTGACCGGAAGCCAGTGTAAAGTGAGGAGGCAGGGAGACACATGGGAGCGAGCTGGGGAACCGGTGATGAGACGGGCAGCGGCATTTTGCACTAATTGGAGGTGGTGTAGCTGAGAACAGGGGAGGCCTGCATAGATGGCATTACAATAGTCTAACCTGGTCATTACCAGGGACAGGACAAGGGTGACAACAGAGGAAGGAGGAAGAGATGATTTGACGGCCCGGATCCGACGCAGATGGAAAAAAGAAGTGCATATGACAGAAGAGATGTGTTGATGGAAGGAGAGGGAGGAGTCCAGAGTAACCCCTAGATAACGGAGGGTTGGGACTAGGGGAATGGAGCGAGAGGACATAACAGGCGACAAGTTAGGAGAAGGGAGCCCAAAGGAAAACCAAATCGCGGAGGATTTGGCGGGGTTAGCATGCATAAAGTTAGAATCGAACCAAGATGCAACAGAGGAAAGACAACGGTTGAGCGGAACAAGGTCAGGGGCGGAAGAGGAAGTATGGTGAACCAGCAGGATATCGTCAGCGTAAATGTACGTGGAGATGCCAGACTGTTGGATGAGTAGAGCTAGGGGAGCGAGGAAGGCATTGAAGAGTAGGAAGGCAAGAATAGACCCCTGAGGAACACCACAGAGGGAAGGGGATGGAGGGGAGGTGGAGTGGCCAGCGTGAACTGAGAAGGTGCGTGCAAACAGGAAGGAACGGAACCACTGCAAGACAGTCCCACGAACCCCAAAGTCAGATAGTCGAGACAGGAGAGTGCGGTGATCGACAACATCGAAAGCCGAAGAGAGGTCCAGAGACACCACAAGAGAGAAATCACCACGGTCGTGAGCATGGTGAAGCTCAGAGAGTAAGGCTGTGAGAATAGTTTCGGTGCTATGGCCTACATGGAATCCAGATTGACGGGGGTGGAGGGCGAAAGTAGAATCGAGGTGTGTTGCAAGTTGGGAGCTCATCCCATGTCCCCTCATAGCAGAACTTGCTTTCAATTGAAAGAGGCTCTCTCCCTGAATATTTATGCCACGGAGGTATTTAAACATCTCAATCATATCACCTCTATCCCGCCTTTCCTCTAAGGTGTACATATTAAGATCCTTCAGTCTGTCCTCATATGCTTTATAATGAAGACCACTAATCATTTTAGTAGCCACCCTCTGCACCGACTCCATCCTGTTCACATCCTTTTGAAGGTGTGGTCTCCAGAATTGCACACTATACTCCAAATCAGGTCGCACCAAAGACTTATACAGAGGCATTATCACCTCCTTTTTTCTGCTAGCCATTCTTCTCCGTATGCACCCAAGCATCCTTCTAGCTTTTGCCATCGCCTTTTCTACCTCGGATTCCCAGACCAACTCCAGACCTTTACATCTCCGCTTCTCTCCTTCACGCAGAATGGCAACAAATTTCGATATCAAATGAGACCCCATTTTCATCTCCTTCTCCTTCTGCAGCAGTGGGTGCCCTCCACTTAACGCAACCGGTGAGACTTCGGCCTTGCTCAGACAATGTCTCAACTGATACCATTGGTAAAGACAAACAGCAGGCAGATCAAACTCCTGTTGCAGGACCAAAAAGGGTTTAAATGCCTTATTATGTATCAGTTGCCCTAGATTATATATGCCCTGCTTTATCCAAGTATTCCACACGAAGCTTCGTCCTGCAATCTTGAACCGCGGGTTTCACCATATAGATGTCTCTGTAGTACATTCTCTTGTGCCATCTACATAGTTCTTAAAAATTTGATAAGCTTGCTGTGTAGCCCTCATCACTCCATTAGGTGTATTCCCTGAGGTATCATCAGCCCCAATACGCATCCAAAACGGAAGCGGTTTGCTTATAGCCGCCTCAATTCGCAACCATTGGGGATCCTCTCCCCTTATCTTCTCCTCACTCCAACTGACACCTTGTTTTAGAAGAGCCGCTATGTGATACACATAGAAATCTGGGAAGTGCACTCCCCCTTGCTTTTTTGGTAGTTTGAGCTTCCACGCCGCTATTCTTGCCGTTTTGTTGCGCCACAAAAAAGTCAGCAGCAGTTTGTTTAGTTTTATATAGAATCGTAGTTCAAATAGCATCGGTATCATACTTAAAATATATGTTATCTTGGGGACAATCATCATTTTTATGGTTTCTAGCCTGCCCCACCAGGTTAGGTTCAACGGAGACCACTTATCCATGTATTCCCGAATCGTCCTCTCACAGATGGCTCTATTTTGTTGCATTGTCTCATCCATGGTGGTCCCATATTTTATACCCAAGTACTTAAAAGTGGATTGTTCCACCTTAAATGGGTATTGGTTTAATTCTGACATGGAAACATGAGCATTTAAAGGTATTACCGTCGTTTTCGTTAAGTTGACCTTGTATCCGGATATTGCCGAATACTCGGCTATGACTTCAAGTACCATTGTCAGGGAGCTAGGTTCTAAGAACAGAAACAGGTCATCCGCATAGGCCGACAGTTTGCATTGGCATCCACAGACATCTAAGCCTATGATATCTCTGTGCTGTCTGATCTTCAACACCAGGGGTTCAAGTGCCAGGTTAAACAGCAATGGCGACAAGGGGCAACCTTGTCACATTCCCCTATGCAGCCAAAAGCCCGCTGACATCGTCGCGTTCGCTATTGCTCGAGTTGAAGGTTTGGTGTATAACATTTCTACTCTCTTCAAGAATTTTTCTTTGATTCCAAACCACCTCATTGTTCTGAAGAGGAACGGCCATTCTACTCTGTCGAATGCCTTCTCGGCATCTAAGGCAAGCCAAACCACAGGATAGTTTATCTTCTGCGCATGCAACAAAACATGTGCCAACAATCGACCATTGTCCGTGGTCGACCTGCCTGCCATAAATCCACATTGATCTGGGTGGATAAGCACCTCGAGAACTTTTCCCAATCTATTAGCTAGTATCTTTGCATAAATTTTGTAATCAGCATTCAGAAGCGAGATGGGGCGATAGTTTTCTACTTTCTGAGGATCCCTCCCGGGCTTTGGATGTATGACGATGTTTGCCTCAGAAAGCGCCCCAACATCTAGGCACTCTTCGTATAATCTACAATAGTATACTTGCAGTTTGGGTGCTAATTGCTCAACAAAGGTAGAATAAAATTCTAGGGGCAGTCCATCTGGTCCGCTTGCTTTCCCCTTCACTAACTGCCGCACTACCTGCTGAATTTCCCTGCAAGTAATATCTTCTTCCAGCGACAACGCTTGTTGTTCAGTTAACTGCGGTCCGACAATACTGGACGTTAGTTCTCCAAATGCCTCCTCATTCCAATCAGTCTCTGATTGGTACAGCTTTGCATAAAAAGCTCTGCAATGCTCTAATATTCCTTCATCGTCCACAGTTAGCTGACCTCTCTCATCTCGCAGACCAGTGATGCGTGATACCACTTCTTTCGTTCTCAGCGTGTGGGCTAAAAGCTGGCTTGCCCGGTTGCTCTCGTGATAATGCATACTCTGCTGCGCCCTAATTTGTCGTTGTGCTTCTAAGTTCAAGATGGAATTATATTGGTAGCGTAACTTCTGCAGCCTTATCAACACCAGTGGATCTGATTGTTTGGCTAGCAGCCGTACCCCAGCTCGTATTTCCAAATTTAACTCCTCTAGCTCTTTCTCTTTAGTTCTCCACTGTTGTATACTATACAAAGTGATTTGCCCTTGTATGGTCGCTTTGAACGCTTCCCACCAGACCCACGTTGATGTTTCAGACTCTACGTTATGCTCGAAATAGGTAGTAATACCTTTTTTTATATAGGTGACAAAATCTTTATCCGCTAGCCATGCTTTATCAAAGCACCATCTGGGCTTAGTGTTCTTTACCTTTTTCGATCTAGCGTAACAGATACTGCCACATGATCCAAGATCGTTTTAGTTTGCATTCCTGTCTCGATAAGCTGAGGCACTATTGTTTTTGATATCAAAAAGTAATCTATTCTCTTTTGTGCATTGTGTGGGAGGGAGTAGAATGAGTATTCTCTATCTTTCGGATGCATAAGTCTCCATGGGTCTACCAGCCCCAAAGTCTCCATCAGATTCTGCAGCACTCGCCCAGATTTAGGTTTGGGCTGCTGCCTATAGGGAGTACGGTCTACTAATGGATCCTGTATAAGATTAAAGTCCCCACCTAAGAGTATACATGTTGATGCCATCTCACTCAATTCCATTAAAACTTGCTCAAAGAATTGCGGTTCATCCTGATTTGGGCCATATATGTTCATCAACGTATATTCTTGACGATCAATCTGCACTTTCACTTTAGCCCATCTTCCACCGGTATCTATCTTTGTTTCCATGATGGACGGTGCCAATGCTCTCCGAATCAATATGATCACTCCCCACCTTCCTTTTAACTGCTGGTGCAGCTATTATATTTTGATATACATTGCTCCCCACTTTGTATGATTCAGACAGAGATAAATGAGTTTCCTGAATATAAATTATATCCGCATCCTGCTGTTGGCAGTATGTCAAGATTTTTTTTCGTTTGATTGGGTTAGCAATGCCCTGAACATTCAAAGACAACACCCTTAACCTGTTACCAGCCATGTGATTTGCTATTGGTTAATTTGGAAGTAGTGTCCACCACCAGGCGAGCCTCTATCAATCTTGCATTGCTCTTAAAAGTAGCTATACAAAGCCTACTCCTAAAAAACAAAACAACTGTAAATACTTGCATGGTGAAGCACCACCGATTCCCCATACGATCAGGCTCCCCCACCCCCGCCCACCCGAGTTTCACACATCAATCTTTATTCACCTCCCCCCTTCATTTAATTTTTATCGCCACACTTCCTATCCATGCCCCAACAGTTTACTTACAGCAGCTAATTGTCCTCCTTTTATTAACAGTGATATGCTCCCATACTCATGAACATCTATAGTAAAGTAACTTTATACACTGAAAAGAAAAGGGGGACTTATAAGACCCATTATGGTGTCTGCAGACTCATGTTACCAAAGCTATTTCTACAGTCCATACTTAACCAGAATGCCAGACTACTTCAACTACAGCTCAACGCTCTACTTCCATTTGCATATAATCCTGTAGGAATGTCTGGAGTGCGGCTGCATTGTCAAAGGTGCGTGTGGTGTTATCCACTGTTACCCTCATTCTGGCCGGATAAAACAATCCATATCTTGCCTGGATCTTTTGCATCATAGGCCTGCAGGCTAACAGCTCTTTTCTTCGTTCCACCATTTTCTTAGACAGATCCGGGTAGAAGGCAATCCTGTTCCCTTGCAATTGCAACGTGCTCTTCTGTTTCGCGACTTGCAGAATCTGCAGCGCTTGTGGGTATCTCAAGACTTTAATTACAATAGGTCTTGGTCCCTTCTTCTGACTAGCTGCATGTGAAGGCACCTGATGTGCCCGTTCAAGTTCCAGTGCCTTAGCAAAGTTGATTTGAAGCAGCTCCGGTATCAATTTTTCCAAATAAGCAATCGGATCTCCCCCCTCTGCCCCTTCCGGAATACCAGTAATGCGCACATTACTCCTTCTTGACCGGTTGTTCTGATCTTCGTTTTGAATCTCTAATGCTGCAATCCTTTTGGCCAGCGGGCCTATTTGTACCAACATGCCCTCGTGCTTCTTGGCCAACGCCTCCACTTTGAGTAAACGCCCACTCATGTCCTCTAACTTCTCTTTTACCTCTTGTAAGTCTTCCTGCATTTGACCCAGTGTCAAACCATTGCTAGCAATTAAGTCCTTCACCGCTCTCAGCTCCACTAGGATTTCTCGCATACCGCCGCCATTCTCTTTTTCCGGCACCATCTTCTGCGGTGACGATGTTTCTTGTTTTGTTCGCTTCACAGCTTGCCCAGCCACCTGCTGAAACTCCAACTTCGCTGGCCTTAAAGATGACATTATCGTTATTATCCACACCAAAATAAGTGCACCGCACTAAGCTCTAATAAGGGAGGAAGCAAGGATTCCTTTTATCGGGACAGGAGCGATCTCTTTAGGCAGCCATCTCATTTCGTGGCTAGCTCCGCCCCTCCATACACTTTTATTTTTATAGTTACTCCTTTTAGGGGGGGGTAGCCATTTTCCTCATTTTATCATGGTCTCTATTTTGAAAGTTTAATACTAGCAAAGTAAATTTTCTTAGTGTCCTCACTCCAGTTATTAAGTCAAATTTGATCATGTTATGATTGATTTTGTCAAGTGACCCCCCAATGCTGTTACCTCTCACACCAAATCCTGTGTTCTACTGAAGACTAGATCTAAAATAGCTTCTCCTCTTATTGGCTCCTTAACCCTTCACCACACACATGGGGTCATTCTGACCACAAGCCTTTTGTTATGTCAAATTACTTACTTATTTATTTCAGCCATGACTTAAAACTTCCGGTAGCTTCTCAATATTGACAGCCATTGAATTTCCCGTAGAGTGTTATCATTTAATCAGAACAGTAATTTTATGTTAACATTTTTATGGTGTATATACCTATTATACACACCTGGGGTCAAATTGACCCCAGCTTAGCGAAACCAGTGTTGTCAGAATTCCTGTTTCAGGTTCATGTTGTAGTTATTATTGTTAATTTGGCATTGCTAGGCTATTTCATCTGTAGGCTACTGTGATCTTCATGTGAAATTAAGGCGACATTTTTCAGCGTTTGAGTTCATACCAGGCATGTGTTCGTATAGACCTATTCAATGCTGTTATAGAAGTAATGGCGCTTTGCCGCCAACATTGTTTCTTTTTTCTGAGATATATTTGATTGGTAATAACAGTTATTTATTATGATTTCAGTTATTTTATTGTTCTAAGAATTCTGAGTGAAATGAGTAGTAGTCGTCCTCGTCATCTAACAAGTCAGGTTGTACTTCAGGCTTTATTAGCTGAACTTGAAAATGAATCATCAGAAGATGAAACAGGAATAGAAGGTGAAGACTCTGATGGTGAGCCAGACAATGTTGAACAAACTAGTGACTATGACGATCAAACTGAGGGACAGGAAGCACAGTACCTGGGAGGTGATACTGCGGAGAATGAAGACAGTGCATCATCTGATGATGATGATCCACAACCAAGCAAGAAAAGAAAAATTAACTCAGGATTTTATAAACAGAAGAAATCAGGTAAAATCTACAAGGCAAAGAATGGACGCATATGGTCAGTAGACGAGCCTAATGCTGCCTTGCGTACAACAGCAGCTAATCTGCTTCGTCAGATGCCTGGCGTTACAAGGGCAGGCAAAGTTCAGTCAATAGGCGAGGCATTCTCTTTGTTCGTTACCGATGAAATGTTGGACATCATTCTTAGAGAGACTAATTGTTATGCTAAGAACTACTACCACACACAAGCTGAACAAATTGATGGAAACGTAAAAGAGTGGGCAGATATTGACATTGTTGAACTAAAGGCAACCATTGGAATATTGCTACATGCCGGTAAAGAGAGATCATCAAAAGAAGCAATTACATCATTGTTTGCACCTGACTCAAAAACTTTTTATCGCTCCGTAATGAACATAAATCGTTTCCAGGATATCTTACGGTTTGTGAGAATTGATAACTTGTGCACTCTTCCAGAATGCGTAGCCACCGACAGATTGGCACCCATCCATGGTAAATGGGACATGCTAAATGCACGCTTATCAATGATGTACTTACCTGGAATGGATATGACAGTTGATGAGCAACTGGTCAGCTTCAGTGGCAAGTGCGGCTTTCGACAATACATTCCCACAAAGCCAGGAAAGTATGGAATAAAGATATTCTGGAATTGTGATGCAGAGACCAGCTATCCACTGAAAGGAGAAGTTTATCTGGGGAAGCAACCAGGAACAGTGGTCGAACTGAAGAAAGGAGTTGAAGTAGTGAAAAGATTGACTAGAAATTGGTGGAAAACTGGCTGCAATGTTACATGTGATAATTTCTTTACTGATGTAGGCTGAAGATCTTCTGATTCAACACACTACAGTTGTTGGCACCATGAGAAAAAACAAAAGGGACATATCAGGTGAACTGCTGATTTCACGGAACAAGGAACTGTTTTCATCACAGTTTGTTTTTTGCAAAGAGATCACACTAGTAAGTTATGTTCCAAAGAAAAACAAAACGGTCATTGTTTTGAGCAGCATGCATCATGACAAGGCAATAGACGACAAGAATGAAAAGAAGCCTGAGATGATTCTGCACTATAATGCTACTAAGTCTGGAGTAGACAATCTGGACAAGCTTGTGCGTACATATACATGCAAACGTGGCACTAGAAGATGGCCGTTCTGCCTGCTGATGAACATGTTCGATGTCGCTGGTGTGGCAGCTTACATAATTTGGGTGCAGCAAAAACCCGAATGGCAAACAGAGGTGTCCCACAAACGGCGACTGTTCCTAACAGAACTGGCAAAGGAGTAAGTTCTGCCACAGCAGACATTGCGATTGCAGAACCCAAGAACACTTCAGAAAGGGGTACGGATCTGCATGCAACTACTTGGATTCAGCTTACCTGGTCCTATAGGCTGTGAATCCAAAGGGGCACGATCGCGCTGCCAGCTTTGCACCAGATCATCAGATAAGAAAACATCAAAATACTGCAAGCGATGTGGTACAGCCATATACCCAGAACATTGCCAGCTGTTATGCAATGAATGTGCTGACTAAAAGACGCCTAGATAGATGATTATACTAGGGGTGTCGAGACTTAATTACAATTAAGTGATAAATTGAAGTTAATAGTTAGACTACTTTTATATCTTAAACACTGAACATTTGTAAACAGCAAAAACTGATGTTTTTAATAAATGCATTAAAATACCAATCCTATGTGGATGAAATTGTTCACGGTTTATGGTCATTTACTGATGGGGTCAATTTGACCCCAGGTGTGTAAAGTCGCCGGTAATTTAACGTGTGTGATGAAGGGTTAACCAGCTACTCCTTGAAGCAGTCATTTATTTCATTCAGGAACTTTACCTCTCTAGCATGTCCTGCCATGACATTAATCAAGGTAATACTAGAGTAATTGAAATTCCCCATTATTACTGTGTTGCCAAATTTATTAGCTTCTTTAATTTCTGCTAACATTTCACCATCTGTCCCATTCATTCTAGCCTGGCAGACATGGAATTTCTATCCATAAAGATTCTATGGTGCATTCTGTTTCCTGCAAAACCTTTATTCTGTTTGATTCAATGCCCTCTATAACATGTAATGGAACCACTCCACCAATTTGATCTACCCTATCATTGGGATATAATTTGTACCCTGGTATCACATAGAAACATGGAAACATAGAAAAATTATGGCAGAAAAAGACCACATGGCCTATTTAGCCTGCCCTTCCATAAAAACCACTACAACAGTTCCCTTCTTTCCTTCTTTTCCTTTCATTTAGTAGAAACTCTATTAATCACCCTAATGGATTTCCTCATCAGAGGTACAGATGACAACAACCAAGGCTTCCTACTTCTATTCATAGATATTTCTGCCGCCTTTGACAACATTAACCACTCCACACTGGTCAACAGACTACAAAGCTTAGGAATAGGCGGGACTGTCCTTGATTGGTTCAAGTCCTACATATCAAACAGACTAATACGCGTACAAATTGACCAAGAAGCATCAGAACCATTCCCCCAAGGCCAAGGAATACCCCAAGGATCAGCCCTCTCCGCCCTCCTATTTAACCTGTATCTACAACCAATAACAAACATATTTAAAAAACACAGGATTAACCACTTTATATACGCCGACGACATCATGCTCGCTATCCCTATAACCGCTAAAAACCCCTCATATGACACACTATCAGAATGTATGACTGAGACCTCCTCCTGGTTAGAATCTAGCTACCTCAGCATCAACCTCAAAAAAACGGAAGCAATGTTCGTAACAAGGTCATCAACCACAGAGAACACCTTCCCAGAAACAATCACAATTAACAGAACATCCATACCTGTTAGAAAAGAAGTAAAATATTTAGGTGTGATAATAGATCACACACTCACCATGCTACCACACATAAAACAAACCGTAAAAACCATCTACTACAAACTAAAAACTATTCAGCACCTAAGGCCACTCCTAGAAACTCAAGATTTTAGATCTGTAGTAAATACACTAATCACCCCCCACTTTGACTACTGCAACAGTCTATTAATAGGCCTCCCTCAAAAAAGCACATACCTTCTTCAAAGAGCTCAGAACATCTGTGCAAAAGTAATAGCTAAAGCACGTCTAACAGACCACGTAACCCCAATACTGCTAGAACTACACTGGCTCCCAATCAATAGCCGAATCAGATACAAAACTATCCTAACAACCTTTAAACTCATAAAAGACATAGCCCCCTCACACCTATCCACACTACTGCAATCACCAAACAAAACTAGATCACACAGACAAAACGAAGCCCACTCCCTTATCACAGCAAAAGCCTTCAGGAAGACAAAGAAAACCACTAGCTCCAGAGCATTCACATTCACTGCCCCTACGCTCTGGAATGACCTCCCAATAGACCTTCGCGTCATAAATGACCTCTATCAGTTCAGGAAAGAGCTAAAAACTTACCTCTTTACTGAACACTTTGAAATCCAATATACCCCCAAAACACCTCCATAACCATGGTATTACACACACAAACCCCCTTGCTCAAAACTAAACAACTCACCCCCCCCCCCCGTCTGAAACCCCATACACACCCCCGATTTACGTCATAAAAGGAAATAAATTCCAAAATATACACAAAACACAACCACTGTAAATATCCAATGTAAATAATTTAATGGTTGTTTGTATTACTAATACATCTTGAAGTTGAAGTTTTGTTCAATGTAAATAGTTAAACTTAACCGTTCATTGTAAATAGTTGAATCTGATTGTTCAATGTAAATGTATACATCTGTGTACAATTGTTAAAATGTTCCTTGTAAACCGCCCTTGATCGCTGGAAGGGGCGGTATAGAAAAATATAGATAAATAAATAAATAAATAAATAAATAAATTAAGAGATCCTCCTTGTTTGTCCCATGCTGTTTTTTAATTCAGATACTGTCCTCATCTCTACCACCTCCACTGGGAGACTATTTCAAGCATCTACCACTCTTTCCATAAAGAAATATTTCTGCATATTACTCCTCAGTCTATCCCCGTTCACCCTCACCCTATGTCCCCTCATAGCAAAGCATACTTTCAATCAAAAGAGGCTCTCCTCCTGTGCATTTATGCCATGGAGGTATTTAAACATCTAAATCATATCACCTCTATCCTGCCTTTCCTCTAAAGTATACATATTAAGCTCCTTAAGTCTGTCCTCATATGCTTTATAATGAAGACCACTAAACATTTTAGTAGCAACCCTCTGCACCGGCTCCAACCTGTTTATATCCTTTTGAAGGTGCGGTCTCCAGAATTGCACACAATACTTCAAATGAGGTTGCACCAAAAACTTATGTAGAAGCACTATCACCTCTTTTCTTCTGCTGGCCATTCCTCTCCCTGTGCACCCAAGCATCCTTCTAGCTTTCACTGTTGCCTTTTCTACCTGTTTAGCTACTTTATCAGATACAATCACACCTAGGTCCCACTCTTCTTTTGTGTACAGAAGCACTTCACCCCCTATACTATATTGCTCCCTTGGATTACTGCAGCCCAAATGCATGACCTTGCATTTTTTAACATTAAATCTCAACTACCAAATTTTAGAACATTCTTCAAGCTTACCTAGATCCCTTCTCATTCTATCTACACCTTCCTGGGTGTCCACTCTATTGTAGATTTTGGTATCATCTGCAAAGAGGCAAACCTTACCCGACAGCCCTTCCGCAATATCACTAACAAACATATTAAAAAGAATCGGACCAAGAATGAGTCCCCTGGGCACACCGCTGGTAACCTCTTTCTCCTCAGAATGAGCTCCATTTTCTTGTACCCTTTGCCGCCTCCCACTCAACAAATTTCTAACCCAAGCAGTAACTTCAGGATCCAACCCTAGGGTGCTCAGTTTGTTTATAAGTCACCTGTGTGGAAAGATGTCAAAGGCTTTACTGAAATCTACATATACCACATCTAGGGCTCTCCCTCGGTCCACGTCCCTGGTCACTCACTCAAAGAAATCAATCAGATTTGTCTTGTGATTGCCTCTCTTTGTTCTCTGGCTTTAGCTCCTCTGCATTACTGAGAAATTTTCAGAGTTTCTTCGGTCATCCGTTTTGGCCATTTTTGCCTTTTCACCTTTTGTAGAGACTTCTCGCTTTCTTCAAACACAACCTTCTTGATGTGATCCGTCGGGTGTGAGCAAACTGAAATGGACTGGCATCAGGCACTTTGCATCAGATGATCGCATGATCTATTATGCTGGAGATGAAAAACAAAGAAGAAATGGTGTTGCATTTATAATTAAGAAGAAACTTGCAAGAACTGTAGTGAAATACAATGCAGTCAGTGAACGCTTAATCTCTATTCATCTATAAGGAATGCCTTTCAACACATCTATAATTCAAGTATATGCCCCAGCAACAACTGCAGAAGAGGATGAAATTGATGAAATCTATGAACAAGAACAAGCTGAATTTGACGGAACATAAAAACAGGATATCCTGATAGTCATGGGTGACTGGAATGCAAAATAAGAAGGTGAAATTGTTGGAAAATATGAACTTGACAACAGAAATGAAGCTGGAGAAAGACTGATAGAATTCTGCAAGACCAACAGTCTCAAATACTTTCTTCCAGCTACGCAAGTGGCGACTGTACACATGCACGTCACCCAATGGATTGTACAAAAATCAAATTGACTACATTTGTGGAAGTCAATGATGAAAAAGCTCTATAACATCAACAAAAGACAAAACCTGGAGCTGACTATGGTACAGATCACCAACTATTAGTATGCAAACTCAAGCTAAAGTTGAAAAAGAGCAAGCCACTCATGAATATAGCAAAATATGACCTTGAGAATATACTACTGGAATTTAAAGACTGCCTGCAAAATCGATTTGCTGCTTTAGATACAAACTTCCATTATGCCTCCTGAATTTGGTTTTTATGCTTCTTCTTTTGTTCCTTCCACTTATCACATTCTCCTGTCATCTGTAGTTCCTCCAAGACTGTTCCAAGCCTCTCCCTTTTTGCTTTAGTTCCTTCAACTGCAAGGAAAACCATAGTGTTGACCTCTTGGACTTCTTTTTTATCCACCTTTTTCATCTACAGATTTACACTGATCATCCCAGTCTTCTATTGCCTCCACTAGTTCCATTTTACCTCCAGCTGTTGCCCATCCACTCAAATGTTCTAATACTTTATCTATATTTTTTCCTTCCATACTTGATATGCGTCAACTCTCCCCACCAAACAGTACAGCTAATGCAAAGCCTCCACTCAATTGTCCTTGCAGGGAGAATTTTATAACTGTCCATATGGGTGAAAAATGTACCGGTACATTTCTCTCTATGGGCTTTCAGAATGAAAATTATTTCAGGAAAAGTGGCTGCACACTTTTCCTCCTGCTAAATTGAGTGGATACCTTTTGGACAAAACATATGTGCATACTTTTGACAAGTTTAAGGCATGCATGGGGTTCTAAACCTTTAACCAGGGTCGGCATTAGGTGAGTTGAACCTATTTGACCTAATGGGGCCCTGTGCCCACAGAGGACTCCTCACTAGGGTTGCCATCTCCAGCTTTGAAAAATAAGGAATGCCTTACAGAAGAGGTTGGGGTGAATGAAAGGGCAACAGGTATAATTATGTAACCAAAACAAAAGTTCCGTTCTCTATCATCTGCCAACAAAAACAATGTAGATTAAGATAACTTTTTGATCTTTGCTGCTCAAAAGAAATCTTTTCTGTGTGCCACTCCTCTACCTCGTCTGCACAGAACACAGCAGGTCTCAACTTCCCATATTTCTTGTGTGGAGTCGATGAACATCCATCCATGTGTACAGTATTAGAGCATGTAGGGTATGCACCTCCTCTCGGATGCATCCTCTTGTTAGTTTTGTTTAATACTCTTTTATGTCAAAAATATAAGCTAATAAATATAGACAATGTTTTGTTTCTTATACACTGTAATAGCATATATTCCTGATATCTAATCTGAAATAATCTTACGTATAGGAGGGCCAACCAAAATGATCCAAATTGGGCTTTGCAATTGCTAAGACTGGCCCTGCCCTTACATCAGAAAAGCCTTCCCTTACAGCCGTTAAAAATAGGTAAAAAATGGCCATATGGGACATGTTTACTTATGTGCCATAAAGTGGTGTAAGTACAAAACAAATTGCGGTAAGTACAGGGAGCGTGCCCAACATCTATCCTGCATTTACTGCACAGGACAGACAGGAGGTAATTTTATAAGGAGTCATGTAGATACACCTATCAATGCACGTAAATCACCTATTGTCAGGGATGTATTTATTTATTTATTTAAACTTATATACCGCAGATCTTATAAGATTTATTGGGCGAATAGGCCTTTTCGTGCATACGTTAGCTAGTCACTATTCTGTAAGTATGCATGTCAGGCCTACGGTGTTAACTTTTACTTTGGGTGTGCACAGGGGTCTAGAGCTTGGGTGGACCACATATCTATACATATAAGTTATAAACTACTATAACTTATTTGCATTCCTTAAAAATCTAGTTATGGGCATTTATACCAGCCCAAGTGTTGGTGTAACTGATTATCCCTAGATTTGCCACGTGTATCCCACATCTTACGCCCCTATTTTATAAAGTAACGTTTGTGTGTACTTCACTTTATAAAATAGGCACAATAAAAGCGTGCAAAAATGAATGTTAACCAGATGCGACTTTACAAACTTACCCTCATAGTGCATGGGCCCATATTCCATGCTTCAGCAAATAGCATGGGTGCAGCTGCCTTATCTCCTGAGGCATAGAACATGGGCTCTGGCAATCCAAAAAAATCATCTACCACAGCAGCACAATACATACTTCTTAATCTGATACCTCCATCATCAAGTCTTCGCAACCACACCTCCCCAGTGAACAGCACCCTTGCACCTGACACCAACACCTCAAGCAATGTCTCTATCCTAGCCCTTCTAATCCAGACTCCTCCAGATCATCTCTCCCAACAAGCCAGATGCCCCCAAGATAACTCCCCCAAGGAATCTCTCCAAACAGAAGTCCCCCTACAGACTCGACTCTGACCATCCTCCCAGGACTTACCTGGGGTCTTCTCAGTAGTCCAAGTAGTCCAGGATAGGAGAAATTATGGTTTATGATTTATCCCAGATTTGATATATCACCTATCACACAGGATCAGAGTGGTTAACAACAACATAAAATCTGGCAGCAGTAACCCTAGTGGTAGTCTTGCAGTACTACCACTGGGGCTCAATCTATGAGACTACTGCTAGGGGGTACTGCTGCCATCTTGGAACTGAGCAGCTATCAGTGCAGGAACATAAGAGGATTGCTCCAGCCCTGGACTACTTAGACTATCAGGGAGACCCCAGGTAAATCCTTGTGGGGGGGGGGGTCAGGATCAAATCTGTATGGGGATATTCTATTTGGGGGGGTTCTGGGCAGGTATTATCTTGTAGGGATCTGGCTTGTGGGGGAGGATGAAGTGGGGGAGTCTGTATTGGAAGAGCTTGGATGTGTGTGTTGTTTGGGGGGGAGTGTTTATATCAGGTGTGGGGGGTATTGATTTTGGGTGCGGGAGATGCTATCCAGTGGGGGTGAGGGATGGGTGCTGACTGGAGAGGGAGGTCTGGTTGGGAGGCAGGACTTTGACCATGCAAGGTATTTTTTTTTAAACCCTTTGGGCAGCAGTCAACTAGCAGGAAGTAATGCCCCACTAGCTGTTACTAGCAGCCATGCTTGATCTCTGCCAGGAATCTGTCCTGATCCTGCCTCAACCTGTGTTAAGCACCCAGCAAGGGCTTTTTACCATAGCCCTGTTTTTAGCATGTGGTAATGATTAGTGTACGGTAAAACCCACATTAAGTACTTACAGCACATTAGTAAACCAGCTCCTACTGTACTTGTATATTTTTACCTGTCTATAGAGTGGGCAAGTTAATACAAGCCAATTTCCACAGTCAGTGCACTGTTTTGCTTGCGAAATCGCCTTTACAAAACCAGACCTCTGAGAAGCATAGTTACATTTTTGTATTAATGGTTGTGTTTACAGATTAATGCTTGATATGTACTGTAACATTTAAAGAACTGTTTATTCTAATTTTGCATATTAATCAGCTTATAATTTTTAATAGAAATATCCACATTAACTGAAAATAATTGTGCATTGCTATTAGTTATTGCCCCACTTCACCAATTCACTGCCCTCACAAAATATATTACCTCTGGTTTCATGCTGGTCTTTGTCTTTTGAAGCCGCAGGTAAGAAGAGCTAAAAGGATTTGGAACAAGGCCAGAACAGCTACGGTCTGGAAATTATGCACATAGCAACACAGTAACATAGTAACATAGTAAATGACGGCAGATAAAGACCAGCATGGTCCATCTAGTCTGCCCAGCAAGATGGCAAGAGTAGGTGCACCTGTCGCTCTGTGCAGGCCACCCCTCCCCATGTCTTTGTTTAGGGGTGAACCCACCACTCCATGTAGGGCACCCCTATTTGAGACATTAGATGGTTCAGAAGTTAGATGGTACCGTTTATTTTGTTTTTATCCTGTTGCTCTAAAGGGATTCACTGTGTTTGTCCCATGCCATTTTGAATTCCATCACCGTGTTTGCCCCCACCACTTCCATCAGGAGGGCATTCCAAGCATCCACCACCCTTTCAGTGAAGAAATATTTCCTGACATTGCCTTTCAATTTACCACCTTGCAGCTTCATGTTATGCCCTCTAGTTTTACAGCTTTCCCGTCTTTGGAAGAGGTTTGTTTGTTCATCATTTTTCTTTAAGTATTTAAAGGTCTGAATCATATCTCCCCTGTCCCTCCTCTCCTCCAAAGTGTACATATTTAGGTCTTCAAGTCTCTTCTCATAAGGCTTCTGACGCAGGCTCCAAATCATTTTGGTTGCCTTCCTCTGAACACTTTCCAGTCTTTATACATCTTTTGCAAAATATGGTCTCCAAAACTGAACACAGTATTCCAAGTGAGGCCTCACCAGTGACTTATACAGTGGCATTAATACCTCTTCCTTTCTGCTGGTAATCCCTCTTTGTATGCAGCCCAACATCCTCCTGGCTATTGCCACCACCTTGTTGCACTGTTTTGCCACCTTGAGATCATCAGAGATAATCACACCAAGGTCTTTCTCCTGAACCGTGCATACCAACCTCTCGCCCCCTATCGTGTACATTTCCCTTGGATTTCTGCTACCCAAGTGCATGACACTGCACTTTTTCACATTAAATCGTAGATGCCAAGCATTAGACCAGTCTTCCAGATTTTGTAGATCTTTCCTCATGTTAACCACTCCCTTGGGGGAGTCCACTCTGTTGCAAATTTTTCTGTCATCTGCAAAAAGATAGACTTTTTCATTCCATTCAGTCCTTCAGCAATATCACTCACAAATACATTGAACAGTGCCGGGCCCAGGTTCACTGTGCCTATAAAGCACTGGTAAAACTGTCTAAAAAAGCACAATTGCACTCAGTTCATAAATACAAGTACCACTGTTACTATTCTCCTCAGTGAAAATTTTGATCGCCTTCCTCTGAACCGTTTCCAGTCTTTTTATATCCATTGTGAGATATGGTCTCCAAACTGAACGCAATATTCCAAGTGAGGTCTCCCCAGCGACTTGTACTTCTTCCTTTCTGCTGGTAATTCCTCTCTTATGCAACCCACCATCCTTCTGGCTTTTACCACCGCCTTGTCACACTGTTTCGCCATCTTGAGATCCTCAGAAACAATTTTATTTATTTATTTATTTATTTAACATTTTCTTCTATACCGCCCCTTCCAGAGATCAGGGGCGGTTTACATTAAACAGTGAACAGAACATTTGTATACATCTGTATACATTTACAAGGAACATTATGTTTTTAACTATTTACAAGTGTAATTACAAGGAACATATTTTGAACGTTAACTAGAACAGTGCTTATCAAACTATGTACAGGTTATAATAACATGGAGCATAACATAGTTGATTACCAGTGGTTATTTATAGTAGTGATATAGCCGACAGTTTGAGTAGATCTTTTGCATGTTGTGTGAAATGTTTTTCATGTTGTGTGAGGTATGTAAGGTTTATTGAATTAGTCGTTTGTTCTGTCTTGGGTACTGTGGATGTGTTTCTGTGATTGTTTTGGAGAGGTTTTTTGTTGATGTGGGATCTCAAAGTGTTTTGTAAAGAGGTAGGTTTTTAGTTCCTTTTTGAATTGATGAAGGTCTTTTATCATGCGTAGTGTTAATGGTATTTCATTCCAGAGGGTGGGGGCAGCAAAGGAGAAAGCTCTATCGCTTGTTGTCGCTTTAGTTTTTCTGAAATTTGTTTTTAAGTTGAGGGAATGGATTGCATTCCGTCTGCGCGTTCTAGTTTCTGCTGGGGGTGTATTAGAGTAGATAGTTGTGAGGGAGAGATTTTATTAATGATTTTGAAAGTAGTTAGGAGGATTTTATATTTTATTCGGCTGTTTATAGGGAGCCAGTGTAGGTCTAACAGAATTGGGGTCACATGGTCTGTTAGTTTAGCTTTTGTGATCATCTTGGCGCATATGTTTTGGGCTCTTTGGAGAAGGTATATGCTCTTTAATGGAAGTCCATTTAGGAGACTATTACAATAGTCGAAATGGGGGGTGATGAGGGTGTTGACTACTAATCTAAAGTCATCTGTGTTAAGTAGGGGTCTCAGATGTTGTATTGTCTTGAGTTTATAAAATATGGTTTTTACTGTATGTTTTATGTGTGGGATCATGGTGAGTGAGTGGTCTATAATTATTCCAAGGTATTTTACCTCCTTTTTAACAGGTATAGGTGTGTTACTTATTGTGATTGTGGTGGGGTAGTTGCAGTCAGTGTCTGTTTTCCTCGTTATGAACATTGCTTCTGTTTTTTTGAGGTTAATGCTTAAGTGATTGTCTTCAAGCCATGTGGTAGTCTCGTTCATGCATTGGAGAAGGCTATCATATTTGGGGTTGTTAGGGTTTATGGGGATGGCAAGCATGATATCATCTGCGTATATGAAATGGTTGATTTTATGCTTCTTGAATATATTTGTGATGGGCTGGAGGTACAAATTGAAGAGGAGGGCGGAGAGGGCTGATCCTTGGGGGATACCCTGACCTTGTGGGAAAGTTTCTGATGTTACATCACAAACAGACTAATACGTGTTCAAATAGACCAGGAAGTGTCAGAAACCTTCCCCCAAGGACAAGGAATACCCCAGGGATCCGCCCTTTCTGCCCTCCTTTTCAACCTGTACCTCCAACCCATTACAAAAATATTCAGAAAACACAAAATTAGTCACTTTATCTATGCTGATGACATCATGCTTGCTCTCCCCATATCCACCAAAAATCCTACCTACGATGCCCTATCAAAATGCATGGTGGAGACCACCTCCTGGATGGAATCTAACTACCTTAGCATCAACCTCAAAAAAACTGAGGCAATGTTCGTAACAAGATCACCCGTGACTGAGGACACCTATCCAACATCAATCTCAATCATAAATACAACTATACCCGTCAAAAAAGAGGTAAAATACCTAGGGGTAATAATAGACCATACACTCACCATGCTACCACATATAAAACAGACGGTAAAAACCATATTCTACAAACTCAAAACCATACAACACCTAAGACCCCTTCTTGACACCCATGACTTTAGATCAGTTGTTAACACACTCATCACCCCACACTTCGACTATTGTAATAGTCTCTTAATTGGCCTACCACAAAAAAGTACATACCTACTTCAAAGAGCCCAGAACATCTGTGCCAAAGTAGTCACAAAAGCCCGCCTAGTAGACCATGTAACCCCAATAATGCTGGAACTGCATTGGCTCCCTATAAACAGCAGAATCAGATATAAAATCCTCCTAATCACATTCAAGCTCCTGAACAACATCGCCCCATCATATCTATCCATGCTATTACATGCCCCATCAGAATCAAGAACTCGCAGACTAAACGCAACACACTCACTTGAAATACCAAATTCATTCAAAAAAACTAAAAAATCCACCAGCACCAGAGCCTTCTCATTCACTGCCCCCATGCTCTGGAATAATCTCCCAATAAACCTTCGGATCATAAAAGACCTCACCCAATTTAGAAAGGAACTCAAGACATACCTTTTCTCCGAACACTATGAAATCCCATACCCCCAAGTCCAACCACACACCATCCCCAAACACTCAAACACAAAGCCCTAAAACCACACTCAACTACCCACACACATACACCCACCACATACTCCCACCACATACACCCCAAAATACTCCCAAGAGATGAAAAAAGGAAATAAATTCCTCCACACACACACATATGAAAGGTAGAAAACTCTGACTACCTATAAAAAGGTAGAAAAACTCTGATCAACACTACGATACAGAAACTTATTAATGTATATAAAATGTAAATAGTTTTGACAATTAATGCACAGTTATTTGTATAAAGTTACAATGTTATAAATCTCTGTTAATAACTATTATCTGTATAAAGTTAAAAAAATCTCTGTTCCATGTAATGTATACATAAGTATACAAATTTGTTTACTTGTTCCATGTAAACCGCCCCTGATCTCTGGAAGGGGCGGTATAGAAGAAATAGATAAATAAATAAAAATAAATAAAAATAAAAAAAAAATAAATGTTTCTGTACCTAATTGTATCCGTATTAATCTGTGTGTGATGTATGATTTGAACCATTCAAGGACTGTACCTCCTATTTTTAGATTTTCTAGTCTGTTAATGAGTGTATTATGGTTGATGCTGTCAAATGCAGCAGAAAGATCTATGAAGAGGAGAAGGAAACCTTTGTTATTGTCATTAGTACCTCTGATGAGTAGGTCTGTCAGTGCGATTAGGAGAGTTTCAACTCCATGGAAGGGGCGGAAGCCAAATTGATGTGCATCGAGGAGTTTATGTTCATCAATGTAATCTTGTAATTGGAGTTGTATGGTTTTTTCTATTATTTTGGCGATTAGCGGTATGCTTGCTATTGGCCTGTAAGAGTTGGGGTCTTTTGGATCGAGTTTATTGCTTTTTATTATGGGACGGATCGATGAGAGCTTTAGGGCATGGTCCTTCTCCTGGTCTGTGCACACCAAACTCTCGCATACAATTCCCTTGGATTTCTGCTTTCCAAGTGCATGACACTGCATTTCTTCACAATGAAGCTTAACTGTCAAGCATTAGACCATTCTTCCAGTTTTTGCATATCTTTCCTCATCTTATCTACTCCCTCAGGGGAGTCTGCTCTGTTGCAAATTTTCGTGCCATCTACAAAAAGACAGACTTTTCCAGTATCAGTCCCAGGACCGAACCCCGGGGCACACCGCTAATCACCTTCCTTTCATCCGAGTGAGTTACGTTTACCGTCACCTTCTGTTGTCTGTTAGTGAACCAATTTCTGATCCACTTCATCACCTTGGGACCCATCCCCAAGCTGTTGAGTTTATTGATAGGTTTCCTATGAGGAACAGTATCAAAATCTTTGCTGAAATCTAGGCAGATCACATCCATTGCATGTCCTTGCTCTAGTTCTCTGGTCACCCAGTCAAAGAACTCAATCAGATTTGTTTGGCATGATCGTCCTTTGGTAAAACCATGTTGCCTCGGATCATGCAACCTATTGGTTCTGAGAAAGTCCACTATTTGCTCTTTCAGGAATGCCTCTATTACTTTTCCAGCCACCGAGGTAAGACTTACTGGCCTGTAGTTTGTACCACATCAGCCCTTCCCCAGTCCTGGGGAAATTCTCCTGTCTCCGAGGATCTATTAAAAACATCCTTTAGCATCCCTGCAAGAACCTCTGAGCTCTTTCAGTATCCTGGGATGTACAGTATCCCATCCAGTCTCATGGCTTTGTCCACTTTCAGTTTTTCAAGCTCTTCTAACACATCATTTTCTGTGAATGGTATGGTATCTACTCCATTCCCATTTGTATATTTGTCAATCACAGGTGGTCCTTCTCCAGGATTTTCTTTAGTAAAAACAGAAATATTTGTTTAGCATTTTTGCTTTTTCAATGTCACTTTCCACAAATCCGTCCCTGGCATTTTTAAGTCCTGCGGTTCCACATCTGATTTTCCTCCTCTCCTGAATATACCTGAAAAACGTTTTGTCGCCACACTTCACATCTTTAGCCATCTTTTCTTCTGCCTTGGATTTTGCTTTCCTTATTCCTCTTTTTGTCTCTTTTAGTTTGATCCTGTATTTTTTTCTGTGTTCCTCTGTTTGCGAACTTCTGAATTTTGAGAAAGCCGTATTTTTTGCCTTTATTTGTGCAGCCACTTCTTTGGAGAACCAAATAGGTTTCCTTTTCCTTTTGTTTTTATTTACCTTCCTTACATGCTGTATGTATCTGTTGCCCCTTTAATTGCCTCCTTTAGTTTAGTCCATTGCAATTCCACTTCCCTTATCCCCTCCCACCCTGCCAACTCCTCCTTCAGGTACTTGGCCATTTTGCTGAAGTCAGTGTTTCTGAAGTCTAGGACTTTGAGCTTGCTGTGATTGAATTCTACCTTGGCTTTTATCTCAAACCACACCATGTGGCAGACTACACACAAACGTTCCAGCAAGAGACACCTCACCTTTATACCTACTAGCACCTCACTACACCCACCCATGCACGCTGCACAAATATATCTCCCCACACCCCCCAATCAGTATAGAGTTAATTAATGCTAGATCACTAAGGAACAAAATTAAACACCCTGTCTGACCACCTCCAATCCCATCAAACCGACATTGTGCATCACTGAAACCTGGCTTTCCCCCACTGACCAAGTCATCCTCAATCAACTTACACCACCCACCCACACTTCATTCAACTGCCTACACACACACAAATGGGGTGGAGGTGTCCTAATTCTAGCAAAAAGCACCTTATGATTCAAAACCCTAGCAACTTCAAGTACTGCACATTGCAACACAACCATCATAGAAAACGACCGCACCTTGAATATTGTGTGCAATTCTGGTCGCCGTATCTTAAAAGGATATAGCGTTATTAAAGGTACAGAGAAGAGCCATCAAAATGGTAAAGGGGATGGAAGGCTACTCCTATGAGGAGAGGCTACAAAGGTTAGGGCTCTTCAACCTGGAAAATAGATGGCTGAGGGGAGATATGATAGAGGTCTATAAATTAATGAATGGAGGGGAACGGGTAAACGTAGATCGATTGTTTGCATTATCAGAATATAGAAAGACTAGGGGACATGCAATGAAGCTACAGGGTAAACTATTTAAGACAAATAATAGAAAATGTTTTTTCACTCAACATGTAATCAAACTCTGGAATTTGTTACCAGAGGATGTAGTAAAGGTTGTTAGTGTAGTTGGGTTTAAAAAAGGTTTGGACAAGTTCCTGGAGGAAAGGTCCATAAACTGTTATTAAAAAGGGACCCAGGATATCAATGCTTGACCCAATACAAGCATTGTGGAACTGTGTCTTTTGGGGAAACTGCTAGGTATTGTGGTGAGGAAAGCACTACTGAGCCTATGGATACACAGGGAAATGAGCCCTGCACCTTTAAATCTGAAAGCATCCAGGGTTTCCCCGGTAACCAGGAGTCTCTGACTCACAACATAGTCACCCTTAAGCCCCGCCCACAGCAGCACGTCAGGGGTAGAGAGAAGCCTGACTCTGCTCACATGTGCTGGGAGCAAGGTGTGGCACAGGAAGAAGAGCAGTTTAAAAAGCTGACTTTTAGAAACTCAAGTAGGAGAACGAGTACAAGCACGGAGAGCCCAGGAGCAGGCAGAAGCGTGCCAAGTACAGCCAAAAGGGAGGAGAGAACGCCTGAGAGAATAAGGAAAGGTAGAGCTGAAGAAGGTATTGTTGAACCTTTAAGAGAAGGCAGCTCTGAGAAGTGTTACAGCCAGGGAGAAAGCCAGCAAGGAACCTTGAGAGATAGAAAGGCTGCTGAGTTTAAGCTTCCAAGAGAACAGGGGAAACTGATTGGAAAAGTTCCAAGGCAGTCCCAGCTGAAAGGAAGGCTGTTTCAATCAAGGGAATTCTCTGCAGACGGAAGACAGCATGACTTGCATACAGGACAAAGAGAATTGCTGAATACTCCTGATTTAAGGCAAGTGTGTCCTCCTCAGTTCATCTCTATAAAAGGCTTAGGAGAATTAGCATCTGAGATAAAAGCTAATTCTAGTTGCCAGCTAAACCCCAGAATAAAGAGGGAAGATTTAACTGACTATCACTTGGCTCACCTTGCAGAACAGTTAGGGCAGAAGCAAGTCCTTCTCAAAAAGCTGAATGATTTGATCCAGAAAGAAAATAGTCAGCTCTCCCTACAGGTACCCTTGGATAAGTGTGAAAGGGACAGTGTTGAAGAAATGGAAATAGGAGATATGGAAGATAACTTATGTGAAATGCAGTGTGCTTATTGCCAAGCCTCTAGCTTGGAAGAATGCTAAACTGTAGAGCCTTTTAAAGTGTGAATGCTATAAGAGAATCCTGACTTGTGTGAAAGGCACAGCAGAAGGAAAACAGCTGAATGTTATATTCTACTGATATTGTGAAGCCGAAAGCTGAAGGGAATAATCAGAGGACATTCTAAGAGCTGTTTTGCTTCAAGAAATAAGGTTCCTATAAAAGAGAAGTTTTTGTAAAGCTTAAGTTTTTGATTAAGCTGCATTTACTAAACACAGGCAACGTTGTGACTGCTTCTTTGAAAAGTTAAAGCTTTTGCGTTGGAGTAAAAATCCTGTATTTTTGTTTTCCACAAATATCCTGTGTATGATGGAATCCCTGATTACAAACAAATAAATTTTCTCTGTTTTGCGCCTAACCACTTGACTACAATCCCTTTGCCTAAGTAAATAAGACTACAACTCCCAGCAGCCCTCCTGGCAGCCATTTTGAGGGAGAACTTATTGAAGGGTAAAAAGGCGACCCCTCCTGGTACCAGGTTATCTGCCCGGCCAGGTGGGGGCGACAGAGTGGCGTAGTTCTTCGGATAGAGAGTGGAATACGACTGCGCAGAAAAAGACAAGTATACAACTGGTTCCAGAACTCGACGGGAGGATGTCGGTGAGCGTGGCAAGCGGCTGAGACGGAGAGTCCAGAGCTCCTGCAAACCGGAGAGTCCAAGGTCCTGCCGAGACCCTACCTTGTTGCTGAGCGAGACGCACCACCAGTACCAGGTACACGGTATTTAACTAAGGGAAAATAAGGATAGTGGTACTGGGTGGGGGCGGTGGTAGCAGGTAGGGGGAGAACACACCTAGTGTTGGGTGCCACACTTGGGTGGTCTGTGTTTTTATTTTTCTCGTCCTACAGGAAGACGATGACGATGGAGACAAAGGATATCCTTGCGTGGATGGAAGCGCAATTCAATCGGCAAAAAGAGCTGTCATTGGAGCTTCAGGAGAAAGCAGCCCTTCAACTGCAAGCCCAACAGAAACCGTTGGTAGACCTAATGGAGGCCTGGCTGAAGGAGAGTAAGAAACCACCAGACCCTGATCCGGTTGCCACGGGTTTCTCAGGACTGGGATTAGCCCATACCTTTGGACTCGGGTCTAGAGAGGCCCTTAGCTTTGGACAGCTAAAGGATGGGGAAGGTGCAGATATTTTCTTAGACGCATTTGAAAAGGTGGCACAAATAGCCAAGTGGCCACAAGAACAGTGGGCGGTGAGGTTGGCTGTCTCGCTAACTGGGGAAGCGTTGGCCGCCTACCAAACCATTCCCGCTACTTTGGCCAATGACTATTTGGAGGTCAAAAAGGCTATAAAAGATAGGCTAGGCCTAACACCCATAGTCTATCGCCGCCAGCTAAGAAATGCTAAATTACGTGTGGATGAGACACCACGAGCACTCTATCATCGATTAAAAACGCTGGTAGTTAAGTGGCTAGAGCCAGAGCATAAATCAGTAGAGATGCTGATTGATGAGCTCGTTCTAGAGCAATATTTTGCAGCGGTACCTGAAAGAATGCAAAATTTTCTTATGTTGCAAGGCTGTAAAAACACACAAGAGGCTATAGTAATGTCAGAGCAATTCCTAGAAGCTGATGCCTTAGCTAAGGATAAGTCTGTAGCCTATGCTAAGATGTCTTTAGCTAGGTTGGATGGTGATAGAAAATATGTGAAGAATGTTTGTGTTCCCACCAGTAGAAGGATGCAAGTGAAGCGTGCATGTTATCAGTGTGGTAGCGAACAACATTTAATACGGGATTGTAAAATGAAGACAGCCCTAGTATTAAGTGAACCTAGTAAGGTTGGAGAAGGCTTTTTACTAGATGTTACGGTACAAGGCCTACCGGTTAAAGCACTGCTTGATTCGGGATTGGATCAATCTATGCTTTCAAAACGCTTATGGCGAAGGTTAGCAGCCCCAGGTTTAAGGACACCTCAGACACCCACGGGCACCATAAACATTCGATGTGTTCACGGAACGGCGTCTACTTATCCGGTTTACTATGTCCGGATAAAAGGGTTAGGCATTGAAAGGGAGGTCCCTGTTGCTATTGTTCCCCGCTTACCACAGGAGGTAGTGCTCGGGAGGGACTGGCCCCAATTTCAGCGAGGTGTGCAACAAGGGTTGGGGGTTAAGAAAGGGTTGGTTTCTACGCGAGCCCAGTCCCAAGCCCAACAGGCCCTAGGGGGGGAATCCCTAGAGGGGGAGACAGAGGTTCGATCCTCTCACGAAGCTTTAAGGACGGCTCCAATAGATAAAGCAAGGAAGCCAAAGGCAGGTGCTGCAATGGCAATATATAGACCTTTGTTTGGAAAAGGTGGAAAGGGGAAGCCACACTTGCCTAAGGAGGAGCCTCCTAAGAAACCTGTTTTCGTCCTACGCTTTTGTCGGATGAGTCAGGAAGCACGAGCCCCAAAGAAGACCACTCCACAGGCAGCGGGCTTCGACCTGTACAGTGCTGAAGAGATTCTGGTCCCTAAGCATGGGAAGGCACTCGTAAACACAGCGCTGCAGTTGGAAATCCCAGCTGGGTGCTATGGAAGAATCGCACCTCGTTCAGGCCTGGCTGTGAAACACTTCCTAGACGTAGGTGCGGGAGTAGTGGACCCGGATTATAGAGGAGCTATTAAAGTCCTGCTGTTCAACTTTGGATCCGAAGATTTCCAAGTGAATGTGGGCGACCGCATTGCACAAATTATTTGTGAGCGAGTAGGTTTCCCTCCTTTGGAAGAGGTGGCCATGGTGTCCGATACGCTGCGAGGGACGCAAGGTTTTGGGTCCTCGGGGTATTCAGACAAGCATGGATTGACTGCAACGCTGGAGGAAAGGATGGAGGACGACCTCGGACCCCAGCTAAGTGACTGCCGGAAGGAACCTGAACTCAGGATAGTGGATGGTCTCTCATGGTCTCAGAGACAGGAGTTAGAGTGTCTTGTTAAGAGCTTTACAGATGTCCGGACGCCACTGCCGGGAGTGCAGGAAACAGAGGTTCCCCAGTTTCTTAGGGATTTGCGAGGATGCTTAACGCGGGCCTCACAGTTGGCAGAAAGTAGTTTAAGGGAAAGCCAACAACGTCAAAAATCGTATTACGACCATAATACAAAACCGCGCCAGCTAGCGCTGGGAGAAAAAGTCCTAGTTATGGTGGCAGGAACTGCTCCAAAATTTGAAAGCCAATGGAAGGGTCCCTTCCGTGTGGTTAAGCAAGTGGGCCCGGTGACCTATTTAGTACAGACCAGGCGAGGGCGCAAGCAGTTGTTCCATGTAAACTTGCTCAGACCCTGGCACGAACGAATGGCACTAGCGCAGGTGATCACTAGTACCCAAGCTAGGCAAATAGGACAAGACAATAAAGATTCTTATAGGAGAATTACGTGCTGTGATTTTATGGGAACCCCAGCCCGTAATATCTTAGGAAGGGGGATGTGTGGTGAGGAAAGCACTACTGAGCCTATGGATACACAGGGAAATGAGCCCTGCACCTTTAAATCTGAAAGCATCCAGGGTTTCCCCAGTAACCAGGAGTCTCTGACTCACAACATAGTCACCCTTAAGCCCCGCCCACAGCAGCACGTCAGGGGTAGAGAGAAGCCTGACTCTGCTCACATGTGCTGGAAGCAAGGCGTGGCACAGGAAGAAGAGCAGTTTAAAAAGCTGACTTTTAGAAACTCAAGTAGGAGAACGAGTACAAGCACGGAGAGCCCAGGAGCAGGCAGAAGCGTGCCAAGTACAGCCAAAAGGGAGGAGAGAACGCCTGAGAGAATAAGGAAAGGTAGAGCTGAAGAAGGTATTGTTGAACCTTTAAGAGAAGGCAGCTCTGAGAAGTGTTACAGCCAGGGAGAAAGCCAGCAAGGAACCTTGAGAGATAGAAAGGCTGCTGAGTTTAAGCTTCCAAGAGAACAGGGGAAACTGATTGGAAAAGTTCCAAGGCAGTCCCAGCTGAAAGGAAGGCTGTTTCAATCAAAGGAATTCTCTGCAGATGGAAGACAGCATGACTTGCATACAGGACAAAGAGAATTGCTGAATACTCCTGATTTAAGGCAAGTGTGTCCTCCTCAGTTCATCTCTATAAAAGGCTTAGGAGAATTAGCATCTGAGATAAAAGCTAATTCTAGTTGCCAGCTAAACCCCAGAATAAAGAGGGAAGATTTAACTGACTATCACTTGGCTCACCTTGCAGAACAGTTAGGGCAGAAGCAAGTCCTTCTCAAAAAGCTGAATGATTTGATCCAGAAAGAAAATAGTCAGCTCTCCCTACAGGTACCCTTGGATAAGTGTGAAAGGGACAGTGTTGAAGAAATGGAAATAGGAGATATGGAAGATAACTCATGTGAAATGCAGTGTGCTTATTGCCAAGCCTCTAGCTTGGAAGAATGCTAAACTGTAGAGCCTTTTAAAGTGTGAATGCTATAAGAGAATCCTGACTTGTGTGAAAGGCACAGCAGAAGGAAAACAGCTGAATGTTATATTCTACTGATATTGTGAAGCCGAAAGCTGAAGGGAATAATCAGAGGACATTCTAAGAGCTGTTTTGCTTCAAGAAATAAGGTTCCTATAAAAGAGAAGTTTTTGTAA
The DNA here is from genome assembly GCA_033557465.1 of Ichthyophis bannanicus. NCBI lineage: Eukaryota > Metazoa > Chordata > Amphibia > Gymnophiona > Ichthyophiidae > Ichthyophis > Ichthyophis bannanicus. Next base: position 881,446,500 of record CM066033.1, on the reverse strand, counting down.
AGCTTAAGTGTTTGATTAAGCTGCATTTACTAAACACAGGCAACGTTGTGACTGCTTCTTTGAAAAGTTAAAGCTTTTGTGTTGGAGTAAAAATCCTGTATTTTTGTTTTCCACAAATATCCTGTGTATGATGGAATCCCTGATTACAAACAAATAAATTTTCTCTGTTTTGCGCCTAACCACTTGACTACAACTCCTTTGCTTAAGTAAATAAGACTACAACTCCCAGCAGCCCTCCTGGCAGCCATTTTGAGGGAGAACTTATTGAAGGGTAAAAAGGCGACCCCTCCTGGTACCAGGTTATCTGCCCGGCCAGGTGGGGGCGACAGTATGTATGACCTAGATTGGCCACTGTTGGAAACATGATACTGGGCTTGATGGACCTTGGTCTGACCCAGTATGGCATATCTTATGTTCTTATGTTCATGCGATGATCGCTGCTGCTCACATGGGCACCCACCCGGATATTCGACACACTATCTCCGTTGGTGAGTACTAAATCCAGCATCAAGCTTTCCCTGGTTGGTTCCATCACCATTTATCTAAGTAATGCATCTTGGAAGGCATCCACAATTTTTTTATGTCTTTCCAGATTTGCAGAAGGAATACTCCAATCAACATTGGGTAGATTGAAGTCACCCAATATGATCATTTCACCCTTCATGGCTATCTTTGCAAAATCAATAATCAATTCGCTATCCATTTCTTTGGTTTGAGTTGTAGGCCTGTAGACTATACCAGTATGGATGACAATGCCATCTCCTCTTTCCAACACAATCCAGAGTACTTCTTCTTTTCTCCATGTCCCCTGCATTTCAGCAGCTTCAATGTTGCTTTTGACATATAGGGCTACTCCTCCTCCTTTTCTACCCTCTCTATCTCTTCTAAATAGATTATAGCCAGCTATGGCTATATCCCATTCATCAGATTCGTTAAACCAGGTTTCTGTAATGGGCACAATGTCCAAGTCCATTTCCACCATTAGGGATTCCAGGTCAGGAACTTTGTTGGCTAGGCTTCGAGCATTTGTGCTCATTGCTCTCCAGCATTTGTTGACTGGCTTGCCTGTATTTTGCATGGATTTTGTTCTACATGCCTCTTCCCACTTGCCATTGATGTGTGGTTTAAAAGTGTGGCTGTTTCCAATGTCATTATGCTTTAATTTGCTTTGTTACAGATAACTATTAAACAAGTGAAACAACTTAAAAAAGCTAAAACAAATATTTACATTAAACTGAAGGCTAAAAGTCAAATAACAGAATGAGGTAACTCCATTATTAGGTGTGTCATAGGCATAAAGCCAAGTTGACTGGAGGTTAAATAGGATAGATGCTATTTACATCTGACATGTCTCTGTAATGGTCTGAGAATAACTCTGTTTTGAGTTGTTTTCTAAATGTGGTAATGTTTTTCATGTTCCTTAATTTGTCTGGGAGTTCCATAAAATCAAGCAATGGATAACAGCAGAAGGCATTTGGTTGTACACAGTACAGGCTGCTTTTTCATTTCCTGCTAAAATTAACCTGTGGTTCTCAGTTATTAATGAAAGAGCTCTGTGCATAAGTACTAGCAACCTTTTTCCTAAGAAAAATGCACTGGATAAGAGGAACAATGTAGCTGCCCTAGGAAATGCATACAAACTTATATCTGTGCAGTCATTCATGAAATGTACCGCTACTTCAAATAAGTTGTTAGTCAACACAAGGCCTATGGAAACAAGCCCATGTTCTTTAATTGGTAGTGTATGAACTAAGGCATCATGGGCCCAATATTGAGAGTGATTAATGTGGTTAGTAGACATGCTAACTGCATTGATCACCTTGGATGGGATATCCCTGGGTGCCGCCAGCATCAGAGCATTCCAGGGCTGGCACCTGGTTAATGCTAAGTGGCAATAGTTAAGCACCTTGAAAGGTGGCCATATTTTTGCCATTGAAGCTAACTGCGCAGTGACTGAATGCCGCTGTTTGGTTAGCTTTGCCATTATCTGACCGACCTGGATACGGCTCCGGTATTGAATATCCAAGTCTTGGTTTTTGCATCGATGGCTGACTGGCCCGCCTGCGCTGAATATCGGGCCCCATGTCTATAGGAGGCAGGTTTACTAAATTGCAATAAGGACTTAGAGCAGGATTTAAGGCGTAGTAGCAGTTAACATGAACCTGCGCTAACAGTACCGTGTGGTAAAAACTGCAGGTAGTTTAAAAAAACTAAAGACAGTGCTGTTAGAGCACATTTCAGGTGCAAAATTCATGCTAACTTTAGAGGCAAGTGTGTGTTGTTAATGTGTGGCACCATGCTAATCGACAAGCAGATGCACTTAATGCCACCCACTGAGGTGTCTGTGCTACCCACAATGTGCCATGAATACCCACGCTCCATCCCTAGCCTGCCCGATCCCCACCCAATCATGCATCCGCTGGTTAGCGTGAGAGTTTTAGCATGGGGCCCCGTGTGTACTTAGCGTGGGGTGAGGTGGGAACTGGGCAGGTTCTGGGCAGAGATTGGGCATTGCTGGTTGTGACAAATACTGTAGTATGCAGGGAGCTACTGTGTGCTAGCTGTCAAGATTATCAGTAGGGTGGCTCTACTTAACACCAGGCCTTGAGGTGTCCCTAAGTGCTGCTGTGCTACTGGCAGACAGATAGTTAGGCAGCTGCACTTTTCCACTTTCCAAAAACCCCCCTACATTGGTGGCTCTGATCACGCAGTTTTCCTGATCCCATCATCCACAGAAAACCCCTCGATGCAGACCCCCCCAATGCAGACCCCCTTATCCCATCCCCCCTTTCCTGATCTAGATCCCCCCACAAGAGAACCCTCCTCTATCCAGCCTCTCTGCTGGTAACCTCCTTCCCCTATCAAGAACTCCCTTAGCTGACCCACAGACCCCCTCACCCCTACCTCCTACTTTCACTCACAGACCCGATTCCTAGTCATATAGTGTAGGGTGTAGGAGTGATTCCCCTTCTTCTTGTGCCAGGGTTCAAAATGGCATATCGGATCCCCTAGCAGTAGTCTCACAGTATTATTACTCAGGACCAATCTGCCAAATAAGGAATGACTGGCCTTAGTTGGCAGATCAACTCCTAGTGGTAGTACTGCACGTCTATTGCTGGGGGTCCAATCCGCTCTTTTAATCCCCGGTACGAGAAGGAGCAGAAGCAGAGGAGAGCGCCCCTGCACCCTACACCAGAAAAGCAAGGATCACTTCACTAAGTGAAGGAGGTGGAGGTTGGGGTCTGCTGGTCAGCTATGGGGGGTTTGATCGGGGGAAGGGCTGGGTAACTGCTGCCACCAATGTGGTTTTTCTTGTAAACCTAGCAACGTACAGTGCCAAGAGCCTGCATTACATATACGAGTATCAGCAGGAAGTGTGGGTGAACGCACACTATCTGCCAATGCTTGTAACGTGGCCGTGTGTGTTAAGTGTTTGCCCTGTGTAGGGGAGATGTTTGCCATGCTCCCTACTGCACTGGCTTTGTACTTATAATACCTCAAGGTTTGGGAAGACTTACTGCATTTTAATAAACATTCCCCTGAGAGTAGTTGCATATCAAAGATTTCTCTTTATTGAGCATAATTTTGGTTACAGTTAGTATATTTTAGCTTCAAGTCAGGTCCTATTAAGCGTGGCAAAGAGTTATCAATGCTTTCAAGTTTCTGAAACAAATGTGTGCCATATAAGAAGATTAAAACAAGATACAATAAACGAAGACAAGACATTTTGACTTTTTAAACATACATACAGTATGATCTTGCCTTTGATGTAGCAAATCTTGTAGTTAGCATTTACTTTATGATCTGCACTCTGCAAATCCCCTTAAAGGATTTTACCCTTTCTACTCAGAATAGAGATCCATAATACCAGTATTCACAGATATTTATTTCAAAATCACAGGAATCCATTAAATTAACAAAAAATTGTTTTATAGCCTTTAGGTTCTGGATTCTTTTCAGCCAATTCAAAGGCTTTTTGGCTTTTCATCCAATAGGTCTTAAATTGTGTTTTGCATTGTCCTTGTACTTGGGGTTTGCAGGTGCTGGCGCAGGCTCTCAAACGTCAGCGATCTACGTTCAGGGCACCAAGAAGACATGAGTGATAGTGGTCACCTTTAAGAAATGCAAATTCTGTAATGGCAACAAGTCAACTGCGAGAAGCTGCGGCCTGTTGCGTGGACTTGCAGTAACATTATATACGGTTTCCATTTCCACCCATTTTCTTCCATTTAAGAAATAAAATGAAAATAGAGTTTTGTAAATTGCCGGGAAATTTAGTGGCAAGAAAGCAGACAATTCTATTGGTACCTACTTCTGAGTGGCATGAATAGAAACAGAGCTCCCTGAATTAGTGCGCCGGAATGAATGATTCTAGGAAGGAAGAGAAAGAGAACTGCTCTGTGGACAGCGACAGTGATATAATCTATAGCATGTATGGCGCACTTATCCACATCGTATGTCATACACACTGCTGGAGAATAAAACGCCTGCATGATTTTCTCCTAAATGCCCCATATATCTTATTCCTGCTAGAAATAAAAAGCATTTTTCTCTATACATTTATAAAGATGAAGTATGTTGGCTCTCACTTTACTTAACTATTTTGTCATTTTTATTTCTTCTGGATGACTGCTTGGCTATTTTTTAATTTCATGGGTTTTTGTTCCATAGCTCAAGCCAAGTGCCATATGCTTGGAATAGACTTCCTAGGTTGGTGCATCATGGTCATTTTTTGGCTTTATTCAAATTTATCCTAAAATCTTACCTTTTTGAGGCCACTTCATAATCTTGGGGACCCTTTTTACTTGCGGTATATTATTTGCCCCTAATGTGTATTTTGAGTCAAAATCAATGTGCATTAGGTGCTACTACACTGTGGCAATTGTCGGGGGTGTGGCCAGCATGTGCTTGTCAATTCCCATGCAGGCAAGCTTCTTAGCATGTGTTTTGGCCCTTTGCAAATATCCTAGGCACACCTGTTGGTGATTACTGCACACTACTGATGCCAACATTAACTGTAGTGTACAGTCCATGCCTCTATCTACCTCAGCCTTGAACAAACCCTGTCCCTTTGCATGATGCATGCTTAACACACATATCAGTGCACTGAAATTGTCTTGCCTGCATGGTAACAATTACTACAGGCTCATGGAAGCGGTTAATACATGCTAAAACACACACTAACGATTTAATGCACTTTAGCAAAAGGGCCCCTTAGCTTCTGGTTCTGCTGATCATAGCCTTATAAGAACATAAGATATGCCATAGCTGCAATGGGGAGGAGTCTTCTCAAGATGGCTGCTGAAAGTTCTGTTTGAATTGATGCCGAAAAGAAAGGGGAAGTTGAGGGCTCTTCCCTCGGAGCTTCAACAACCATCCACCGGTCCGATGGACCGCTTCGTTACCTTGATCCCGGACCAGAGAGCGGAGGTTCGTGCTGGCTTGGCGGCGTGTGGTAAAGAGGCCACTTCGCCGCTGTCGGAAATTGAAACATCTCTTTCCCCCACGCAGAGAACACCGCCGGCAGGTCCTGCTACTGCTGGCCCCACCCTGGCAGCTGCAACGCCTATTCCTCCCATGTTGGGGGATGAGCCTGCCGCTCAAGGGGAGCTGCACGATGTGGAGGCTTTGCAGTCCCCTGTGGATTGCAGGGAGGCGTTGGACGTTTCTTCTTCGGCAGAGCTCCTAGAGTCGTCATCATTAAGGGAACGGAGCCCTCAGGTTGCTTCTTCTCTGTTGCCTGTTTCACCCTTTTGTCTTTCCAGACCGCAGATTTTCACACTCGAATCCATTTGGGACGCTATAGCTGCTTTATCGGGAGCAGTCCAGTCTCAATCAGCAGCCTTTGCCTCGGGTATTCAGGATAATGCTTCGTGCATTCTTGAGAACGCTTGTAAGATCGAGACAGTCATATCCCCAGCAGCAGGAGTAGCTGCAGCCATCCCAGCTGCCTTCTCTGCCTAATCGGGGCAGTTACGTGCAGCATTCAAACCAACGCGCCCTTGGGATTAGCACGAAAGCCACAACTCTGGTCCTCCTGCAAGTTTTCTTGAACTCTCTCATATACTGACCTAAGCATTTTGCTTCTGAACGAACAAGGTACTCTTAATAATGTAATCCCATTCATGTTTTCCTCTAGGATTAATGTGATCAGCATCCCTGTTACCTAATAGCCTGTATTTTACAATAACTCTATAACATTATAACAGTTTCTCACTCAGTATCTCTCACTCATTCTCTCACCTGTGTACTGTAAGCTACAATTCTGCCACTTTGTAGCCTACAATTCTAAGTAAGTCTTTAATGTGGTTTGTTACGTCATTCTCAGTAGCTCTGTAGCTTTGCAACTACTCTATTGTTGTTTGTTACGTCATTCTCAGTAGCTCTATAACTTTGCAACTACTCTATATTGCCACAACTCCCCAGCCCACAAAACCTACCTCAGCCACTCACATCCCACCATGGCCTACGCATCACTTAATCTTACCATACTCTTCCTCCTGGCAAACGCCATACAAATCTCCATTGCCCTAGTAGACAGACACTGTCATATCCCCACCATCCACCATCTGGGTAAAAGAAACCAGGAAAACCCCTTTCATTCAGCCACATGGCTACCACATCAGCCACATCGTTCGCACCTCTTGTATGTAGACCTTATTCAATCTAAATACAGCAAGGCAACCCAACAGCAAGTCCTCAAATGCGCACTCATAAATTCCCGCTCTGTTCGCAAGAAATGGCCTGTCATCACTGATCTTATAGCTGTGCACAACCTAGACCTCCTCATGGTGACAGAATCCTGGCTGTCTGATTCAGATGCTGCTCTAATAAATCAACTCATCCCACCTAATTTCTCCATTTACACCTGCCATAGATCCAACCGCAAATGCGGAGGGGTCTTTATCCTAGCCAAAACAGACCTTAAATTTCAACTATGCTCCTCCAAGAGCACTACACATGCCGACATTGTCTCCATAGCAAATAAATTCATCACCATAAACCTCATATATAGAACCCCCTCCTCACCTCCAGATGACATCTCCACCTTCATTGACATAGCCTGCAACCCAGCCAATCCACGCAATCCCAACTGCCTACTCGGTGATTTTAACCTACCATCCCTGCAACTTGACCAAGCAACAGCCTTCCTGGATGCAATGCAAGATTTGCAATTCAAACAATTGGTGACGGCCCCAACTCACCAAAAAGGAAACCTATTAGACCTAATTTTTGCCCCTAGCACTTCAGTTAGCCACATATCAGACTTCAACATTTCAATCAGTCCTGTCCCCTGGTCCAACCATAACCTGATTACTTTCCAATACCATCACATCATGTTCCGGCACCACAGAGTGAAGCTACTAGACCAGTGATGGCTAACCTTTTTGAGCCCGAGTGCCCAAACTGCCGCACAAAACCAAAGAATTTCCTCAAAGTGCCAGCACGTCAATTTGCATAAATATTTGCATAATGCTAACATACACTAACTTTTAGTAAACATGTCTCTTAATGAGTGTATGGATAAAGACAGACTAAAAGATTTCTACATTACTATAATCCAGTGCCAACCGCCAGGCACATTAGGAACTACTACAAACACTGCCCATTTAGAACCAATAGCAAACCCGCCGTATCCTAACAGCACTACCAGGACTCACAAAGCACCACACCATACCTATCAAAAGGCAACACTGCAAATATTAAACCAATACATTTCAGACAATAACAATACATGACCTACTGGGGAAAGAGAACAAGTGGCAATGTCAAAAAGGAATTACATAAACAGAATACCTCAGCTCAGTTACACAGTTGCAATTGCTCCAGCCACTTTCTTCTGGTTTCTTCATGTTTTCTGCTAACTCTCCATCATCTGCTGTCCATTTGTCCTTTCTTCTCTCTTCTAGTTTTTTTTTCCATTCTCTCTCTACATCTGCTTTAACATACTAATCTTTCTCCTTTTGCTCTTTCCTCATTCCTATTTCATCCACTCAAATTTTACCCCTCCATCCTCAATCCCCACTTACTCTCCCAATACCTGGCCAATTGTAGATTTTTTATCCCTCCCACACAAAATATTTTTCCCCTCTCCATTTTACTCTCCCAGCCCCATCCCATTCTAATCCTCCCCCAACATCAGCTCCCTTCTAGTTCCAGCCTCACCCAGCATCCATTCCCTTCTAGTCCCTGCATCAGCCCATTTCCAGTCCTAGCAACCCCCCAACCCAATACCAGTCCTAGCCCCCCCCATCAACTCACTTCCAGCCCTAAACCCCCATCACCCCATTTCCAGACAGCCCCCATCAGCCCACAGCCCATTAGCAGTCCTACCCCCCAGCCCATTAGTAGTCCTACCCCCGCCCGCCCGCCCGCCCATTAGCAGTCCTAACACCCCCCCTCCTGCCCATTAGCAGTCCTAACCCCCCCCTGCCCATTAGCAGTCCTAACCCCCCCCTCCTGCCCATTAGCAGTCCTAACCCCCCTCCTCCTGCCCATTAGCAGTCCTAACCCCCCCCCTCCTGCCCATTAGCAGTCCTAACCCCCCTCCTGCCCATTAGCATTCCTAACCCCCCCTCCTCCGGCCCATTTGCAGTCCTACCCCCCCCCGTGTGCAGTTTCTGTGCTATCACCCCCCCTCCTGCCCATTAGCAGTCCAAACCCCCCCTCCTCCTGCCCATTAGCAGTCCTAACCCCCCTCCTGCCCATTAGCAGTCCTAACCCCCCCCCTGCCCATTAGCAGTCCTAACCCCCCCCCTCCTGCCCATTAGCAGTCCTAACCCCCCCCTCCTGCCCATTAGCAGTCCTAACCCCCCCCTCCTCCTCCTGCCCATTAGCAGTCCTAACCCCCCTCCTCCTGCCCATTAGCAGTCCTAACCCCCCCCCCCTGCCCATTAGCAGTCCTAACACCCCCCCTCCTGCCCATTAGCAGTCCTAACCCCCCTCCTCCTGCCCATTAGCAGTCCTAACCCCCCCCCTGCCCATTAGCAGTCCTAACCCCCCCTCCTGCCCATTAGCAGTCCTACCCCCCCCCTGCCCATTCTCAGTCCTTACCTCCCCTCCTCCTCCTGCCCATTAGCAGTCATAACCCCCCCTCCTCCTGCCCATTAGCAGTCCTAACCCCCCCTCCTCCTGCCCATTAGCAGTCCTAACCCCCCCTCCTCCTGCCCATTAGCAGTCCTAACCCCCCCCCCCTCCTGCCCATTAGCAGTCCTAACCCCCCCCTCCTCCTGCCCATTAGCAGTCCTAACACCCCCCTCCTGCCCATAAGCAGTCCTACCCCCCCCCCCCCCCCTCCTGCCCATTTGCATTCATAACCCCCCCCCCCCCTGCCCATTAGCTTTCCTAACCCCCCCCCCCCCCCCCGGCAAATTTAAAAAACAAAAAAAGCAGGCTCTGGCTGCTGCCGCGGCAGATTGCAATGTCCCGCGGGGCCCCCTCCGCCCGCTAAGCCCCTCTGCAAGGGCTTTCAGATTCGCGAGGGAGAGCCTCTCCCTCGCGTCTCTGTTAAGCCCGCAGGGGCTAATGGGAAATTTCCCATCAGTCCCTCGCGTCTAAAGGGGCTGATGGGAAATTTCTAGTGTAATTAGCATTTATGCAGATGACATTTTAATTTTTATGCCTTTTTCAATTGACAACCCTGTATATTCCGATATTTCACTTTGTTTATCTGAAATGACAGGATGGTGTAAGAAGAATAATTTTTCAATCAATTACAGCAAAACAGAGGCCCTCATAATTACTCGTAACCTTGAATTCATACATCCACCAAACATTACAGTTGATAACACAACTATTCCAATTAAAACGGAAGTAAAATATCTTGGTATTACTCTAGACAGTGAGTTAAATCTCAAATCACATATTAATAAAACAATAAAGAATTCGTACTTCAGAATGCGTATCATAAGGAGACTAAAACCACTTCTTGCATATGATCTATTTCGTACTGTATGTCAAGCACTAATAACTCCTTTGCTTGATTTTTGTAATCCAATATTCCTTGGTTTAACACTGCAAGCCTTGAAACCCCTTCAATTGGCTCAGAATACTGCAGCACGAATTATTTCTGGAACCTCTATTTTTGAACACATCACACCAGTCATGAAGGATCTTCACTGGCTACCAATCCAATCACGTATCAAATATAAAACAATTATCAACATCTTTAAAATAAAGCATCACATATCAGCCAATAGTCTTTACACCCTCATTCTTCCTGACTCCAGCTCTCGCCCAAGAAGAAAAGGTACATCTCACAGATTAAGTTCTTCAAGTAACTTCAAAAATACGCGCAAGGATACTACAGAGAGAGCATTCTCATTAGCTGCCCCAATATTATGGAACTCTCTTCCAGATGAGTTAAGATCATCAACTGATCTCAAAGATTTTCGAAAGCAATTAAAAACTTTGCTTTTTATTGAACATTATGGGCCTATTACGTAATTTTATGATTTACCTACCCACTGCTAAATATTTAAATAAGTGTTATTGTTATATTTTACTTAAATTTTTAAAATTTGTAATTAGCACACGTACATTGTAATGATTATTGTGCTGTATGAACATATGTTGCTATGTTTGTATTTTTCCCTCTACTCACTAGATGTTTTGTTTGTTTTGTTCTTTCACCGCCTTGATTATATGATAAGGCGATATATAAATACAGTTAAATAAATAAATAAATAATAAATAGTGAAAGAAAAGTGGGTGGAGGAAAGAACATCAAGCCACCGGTGGTGATAGTCCAGCCACCACCACCAGAAGCATAGAGGGAGCTGCACATCAGAGCATCTATAAGAAGTTAGGACGGGAAGGGAGAAAAGTGAAAAGGAGGAGGCAAGGTGGAAGAGTTTAAAAAGAAGGCAAGAAATAGAGATAAAATGGGAAGGATAAGGAAGGGGAAGAAAAGGAGAGAACATAGGGTGGGGGAAAAATGTATGTCCTACATATCTACTCCAAGCCCCCCCCTTGACTCAATACCATATGTCCATTTTCAACTCACACCATACTACACACTCTCCACACAACCTCCCACACCCACCATACCAGTCTCCTCACCCATCCTTCCACAATCTGGCATCCACCAGACCACCCCTACACATGTAAATAGTTCTTGTCCATGAAGACTCCTCATGTAAAAAAGTTACTTATATTAACCATATATATTCTTGTTATGTAGTTCGGTTCTAGGTAATCAGTTGAAATATACTGTCATGTTATGTTCTCTGTAAACCGTCTTGAATTGAAGAAAGACGGTATATAAAAACTGTTAAATAAATAAATAAATTTACCATATCATTCCCAAACACAAACACACAAGCAAACACTTACACCCTCCTCATAGACATGAGCGTACATTCTGCACCAACCACATACCCCATGTGGCCTCCTGGCCCTATCCCCACATTAACCTGCTAAGACACATTCAGAGATGTTAAGGGTGGACCATCCCAGAGAGTGAGACTTAGATAAGGAGTCTGGAGTATAAATCTAGAAAGATTGAAGTGTGGTATTGTTTTGCAAATGAAAAAAAGCAGCATAAAATGACATTTGCTTTCTTTTGGTAAGAAGGGACAGGGATTGAGAGGAGGCAGTATGGGACAATTTTCAAAGGAATTTTCCCAGGAAATTAAGCAGTTACCTGTGTAAATTTTCCAGACCAAAAACTGCCCTCCACTCAGTGCTAAAATTACGTGCCTAGGCTTCAGAACATATGTATTTGTAGGTACAGGGAAAAGGGATATGGCAGAGGGAGGCAAAGTCCACAGGAAGGTGAGCTCAGATGTCCTCCTTCTAGCTGGGCACTGAAGATCTAATGAGTGAGAGAAGAGGCTCAAAGAGCGTGAGAGTGGGAGCCTTCAAACGAGTGTGACACACTCCCAAGGAGTGAGACTTGGCGTTTCTGCACACCTCCCACCATGTCCTCAACTCACTGATACCTGAGTATGCCAACGGCAAAAAGAGAAACACATACTATAAGTGTGTACTTCACAATCATCTCTTCAGCAATCTCATATCACCCCTCAATTCACTCATATTTTCCTGCAACACTTATTCAGCTTTCCTTGCACTCTCTTTGCCCCAGCCACTTCAAACCCCATAGTGGTTGGTTCCCAGACCTGTCCTGGGGGCTCCCCAGCCAGTCGGGTTTTCAGGATATCCACCATGAATATGCAGGAGGTTAAGATGCATGCAGTGAAGGCAGTGTATGCAAATCTCTCTCCTGAATATTCCTAGACTGTAAGACACAGCTTTTCACTCATCTATAAATGTTTACTATACTCTACATCTTAATTTTGAAAATAATAGCAAAACTACATCAGCTAAACTTCAAAGTCCCAAAAACCTGATCTACTGTGAAGCTTGTGCTATTGCTTCTTTTAGTGCATCATAAATGTCAAATACTAGCTCCTAATTGATAGTATGTCCCAGGAATGCTTCTGAAGGGAGACCTTGTTTGGTCTGGGCAAGGCTATTAACAAGGCAATCTGAACTAAAATTCAGTGAGTCTGGGAGGGAGGCCATGCAGAGCAAGATGAGAGAGAATTCAGAATGGAGAGAGCTGTTGCCGACTCCCCTGGAGGGCTGCCATGTGCTCTTATGGAGAACCAGCACATCAGGAATAAAGTAAATCAGTGTCCTTCAAGAACTCTCTCCTATCTGTGAGACAGAGATGAGGAAACTGTGACTCTGACAGAAATACGAGAAAGAAGGACGTTGCCTGAACCCTCTGTATTTTTTTGGTCTGGTATTTTCTCCTTTCTCATTTTTCTTCCAGCTCAGTCAGAACCAGTACTGGAATTCGGGCACTACCCAGGAACGTTTCCCTCTATTTTCATAGACCCACTCTCCCATTATCCTTAGTCTGGTCATTGCACCAACAATCTTAAGGCCGGGAGTCATAAGAGGCCTTCTCCCAGAGCCCTGCATATGGGTGCCAAATCTGATCATTAGGCGTCACCCTTATTTGTTTTTAATTTTATTACATTTATCTATCTACCTATCTCATGAGAAATCCTGAAAAGGAAAAAAGAAAAAGTAGAGCACATCCGTGATATAATTCAGTGATAAGAAAAATAGAAAAAGAGGTGAATAAAATTCATCATTTATTCCTATTAATTGCCTGCTATACAGGGTGAGTCCAAGTAGGAAATTAAGGAGCAAAATAAAAAGAAATACACCCCCCCCCCTCATCACTGCAAAGAAGAGGTACTGAGATGACACCCTCACCTGAAATTAGGAGAAGTAGGCAGAGATACCCAGAACAGCTCCAGGACCCCAGCACTATCAGTCTCCAAAAAGAAACTCCAGAGCAAGTTTCCTTTAGAAGAACTACATCTCCCAAGAGCAACTGGGATACTCGTGACCAATAGGACTCTAAGGGTGAAGTCCTTGGGAGCAGGGAGAGTGGAAGGGTGGTGAGAGGTACAACAGGTACAGCAATAAGAAGTCTGGGACAAAGATAAAGAGACAGAATCATAACAGATAGGGAGGTTTTTCCAAATAAGAGGGGGTTCATCTGAAGAGGACTCTAGATGAAATGGAAATAAGAGACGAGCCATTTCTGATGGTGATAGGGTCACCAACTTTTTGAAAGAGAAAAACCTGCCACCTGTGGCTAGTCATGCTCTGCTCATGCCTACCCCCACCCCACCCTTTCCCTGCCCCCTGCCCAGTCCCCACCCCACCCTTGCCCCACCCCCTGTCCCCCCAAAAATTGCAGAGAGGACAATGTGCAAACTGAACAAGCAAGATTGCTACACATTCTGAAACAGAAATTCTATACTGATAGAATACGCAACATTGGTTGTACACACACACACAATACAGACAGGCCTTCATCATTAAATGAGCATAAAACAAAAAGGAGAAATATATAGACAAAAATTAAACCGAAACCCCAGGAAGCCAGACTCCATATGCAGTGCAACATCAGGTAAATAAGAGATGCAGTTCCCTATACTGTGTAAAATATAAAGGTAGCACAAATTCCAATTATTAAATTGAAAATAAAATTATTTTTTCTACCTTTGTTGTCTGACCATTTTATTCTCTGATCATGCTAGTCCTGATCTGAGGCTTCTGTTTTCCTGTCTTCTCTTAGTTCTTTTTCTATGGCCTATAGTCCATCTGTCATTTCTTGTCTCTTGGTTTCTTCACTTCCTTCCATCAGCCTATTTCCAGTGCCAGTAACCCTCCCCAGTATCAGCCCCCTTTACAGTCCTCCCCTTCCATTACATTCCAATGTCAACCCCCTTGCGTTCCCATGACTGCCAATGGTGTCCATTCCCTTCTAGTCCCCCTTCTTCCTCACTGTCCAGCCCCTTCTAGTCCAAATACCAACCCAGGTATCAGCTCAATTCCACTCCCAGTGCCATGCCCGTGTCAGCTCCCTTCTAGTCACCCTATCCTCTGTCCATCCCTCTTCCAGTGCCATCCCCACGTTTCTGCTCCTTTCCAGTCCCAGTGCCCCCTCCCTTCCAGCCTCCTCCCCATTGCCCAGTCACTTACCAGTACCATTCCCAGGTGTCAGCTCCCTTCCAGTCACCCTACTCTGTCCATTCCCTTTCCAGTGCCATCTCCATGTGTCTGCTGCCTTCCAGTCCCAGTGCCCTCTCCCTTCCAGCCTCCTCCCCATTACTCAGTCACTTACCAGTACCATTCCCAGGTGTCAGCTCCCTTCGAGCCCTCTCCTTACCTCCTCTGTCAGCTCCCTTCCTGCCACCTCCTTCCTTCCCCCTGCATCATCTCCCTTGCTGCCACCTCCTTCCTCCCCCCTGCATTATTTCCCTTACTGTCACCTCCTTCCACCGCCGTGTGTCAGCTCCCTTCCAGCCCCCACCTTCCCCCATATCAACTGCCTTCCAGCCACCTCCTTCCCCCTATTTTAACTGCCTTTCTGCCTCCACCTTCCCCCCATGGCAGTCTCTTCCTGCCACCTTCTTCCCCCCTCTTTCAGCTGTCTTCCAGCCCTCACCTTCCCTCCTCTTTCAATTCCCTTCCAGCCACCTCCTTCCCCACCTCTTTCAGCTTCCTTCTTGCCACCTCCTTCCCCTCTCTTTTAGCTGCCTTTCTGCCTCCACCTACCCCCCCCCCCATGTCATCCCTTCCTGCCACCTCCTTCCCCTTGCAGCTTCTTACAGAGCGGCTGCTGCATTAAAAGCAATTTAAAAACAAAAGAAAACATATAAATATATGTATGGAGAGAGAGAGAGAGGCCCATTCTGATTGGAGCACATCCAGCATGGATGTCCAGAATCAGAATGGACCAGATCTGCAGCCAATTCTACACCCATGGGAGCTAGATGTTCCCATGGGAGAAGAATCAGGGCAAAGGGCTTGGATGAGCCGGATGTGCCCCGATTCAGCCACCCTGCACATATACCCATGGCCCCATCTAGCCCTCCCAATGCTCTGCATGGAGCCTCGGTGTCATGGCATCCCATTGCCATGGCACCAGGACTCAAGACAGGAGCCCCGATTACCCACTGCACATCAAATCTGCTTTTCCCTGCCACCTGACCCCCGGAGGGGCCTGCAGAGGCCGGGAATAGGCTAAAAGGAAACCCCTACTACTGCTCACCTGATTTGTGGGGCCCACTGGTGCCGTTTGCCTTGACCAGGAAGACGTATTTCACCTCTGAGGTGGACTAAGTTCCCTGGCCATCCTTGCACCCCCTGGATACACAGGGCTGTGGCTGTATGTCTGGGGTCATAGGCCCACCTCTACCACACCCACGCTCCTACTCCGGCCCATCCTCTCCCGCCCCCGTCCACAGCTCCCCAAACAAAAGCCTAGTACTTGTGGGGAGCTCTAATGCCAGAATAGGACCCAAGCGATTAACGGTAGTTGGACGTCCAAGCTGGACGCCCATCTCTGCTATTCGTAGTTTGGGATGACCCCCATACTATATATAATTCAAATGAATAAATTGTAACTAAAGAGAGTTTTTTCTGAAAAGGCTTTTGAGAAAATATTTTCCATGGAGATTTTTTGTAGTGTGATGTAATGATGCTGTAATGTATGAGCGATTGATCACCTAGATATCTTTTGAAGATGTAACCTCCATAGTACTGTTATTCCATTATGAGGTTGAGTTTAATTTCAATTACAAATTTGATAAGCTTCCTTTTGACAATCAACAAGGCAGAGTACAATACAAAACCCTAAATTTAAAAATAGAAACAAAAGTGTAGCTGTATGCATACACTTGCACTCAACATTCATCAGTTATGCACACTCTTCAAAATACACAAATAACATGGCTGTGCAGTGTGGAATGCTTTAACAATTTAGTCAAAGTCTGACCGTAAATATGAAGAAGGAACATTCCATAACATCATGCACTTTCAGGACGGATGTGAGATGGAGGAGTGAGGGAGCCAAGATGGCTAGATATTCAGGGACTCCAGTATAAAGTGCACTATGGGTCAAAACTGGAACCTTAAATTTTAACTGGAAGCAGACAGGAAGCCAGTTCTATTCTATGAGTAAAGGAGACACATGGCAGAACGTCTGAGTATTACAAAGTGGTTTTTGGTATGGCAGTAGCCAGTCTTAGAAAATGAATATCAACTACTTCAAATACGACTTCAGATCAGTAATCCAAGCCATTATCACCCCCCTATTTTGACTACTGCAACAGTCTGTTACAAGGTCTACCAGCCAAAAACCTCATTATCCTCCAAAGAGCACAAAATGTTACAGCAAGAGTCATTTGCAGGGTCTCTCTAACCAATCATATCACACCCATTCTACATAACCTCCACTGGCTCCCAATACTGAGCCGTATAAAATACAAGACTCTCATGACAATCTTTAAACTGATTAACAATATAGTGCCATCTGCCCTCTCGACACTCCTTCAGACCCCATCGCCAACTAGATCTCGAAGGGAAAATGCACTACACTCCCTTGAGATCCCCAGCTCATTTCGCAAAACGAAACAGATCACAAGCTCCAGAGCTTTCACCTTCACCGCCCCTAACCTATGGAACTCCCTCCCCCCCTCAATCTGAGCAATTAAAGACCTTCAGACTTTCAGAAAAACCCTCAAAACCCACCTCTTCACCGCTCACTATGGAGTTGGCAATACCTGCCTAAACTCACAAATAACTTAGCCACGCATGTAATGACAGCACCTACGCACCTAACCACCCCTCTCCCGACACACTGTATCCCACTCTCATAAGCCCGGTTAACATGTATTTATAGTTATATGTATATAGTTTCTCTGAAGTCTATGACTAATAATGTTATAATGTAAAAAGTTCAAACCCTGTTATATGTAACATGTTGCTTCCTTGTAAACCACCCCTGATCTCTGGAAGGGGCGGTATAGAAATGTGTAATAAATAAATAAATAAATATGATGAGAATGAAGCATTTAGCAACAGTATTTATCATGTAGAGTCATAAGTACAGATCTCTCTCCCGGGAAGGTTTTTTTTTAGTTATTTATAAGACTTTACTTAACCCCCCTTTAAATATAATAGACGTAAAGAGGGCCGTAGCAAGGACTGTGCGAGTATTGCAGCTGCACAGGGTACAGGTAAGGAAGGGGTACAGATGTCACCAATGGGCTTCCAGGAAGTCCACCAGAGTGAGTTCCTGTGCATAACTGGGTGGAGCAGGGGGCAACAAGGGCACGAGCCGCATAGGACGTGTTTCTAGCTTAGCACGATGCAGCATACGCTCAAAAAGATTTGGCGATGGAGATTTCTATTTCTCTTACTGTATTTGCTTGTACAAAACAGATGTTACATCCCAGCGTTCTCCGCTTACTGGGTTCAGTTTATACTCAATGCAACCAAGTCCCTTTTCTAATTTCTTTTCTTCTGTTATTGTTTCTTTTTCTGCTTCAGCAGTTTCTTCAACAACTTTAATTAACCTGATTTGATTTTTCATTTCACTCTCAACAGCAACTTCTATTGCTTGGCGTTTCTCCTCCATTCTTCAGAGAGAATTTTTCTATCACCTTTTCTTAAGAGTCTTCTTTTCACAGTATCATCTTCCTACTCTTTGAGATCTCTTTCTTCTATTAAACTTTCTATCAGACATTCTGGCATTTCTAATTTAACAACAACTCTCTTTCTAGCATTGTCTTCTAAATATTCCAAGCTTGTAAATATATCCATTTCTTTACTAGTTTTCCTCTATTGTCTGGCTGAATTTGCATCCAGATCTTTCTCCTCATTCTGGGAATTATTTTCCTTTTCATGTTTTAAAGATTATCCTCTTGAACTTTCTTTTTTTCAGGAATATTTTCTGTAAAATACTTTTCTTCCTTTCCCATTGAACATCTTAGACAACTTCTTAAGGGAAATTTTCCCTTTCAGATGACATTGAAGAAACACATTCTTTCTTCAATTCTACTTCCATGCAATCTTTCCTTAAGATTGACTTCTGAAGGCAAGTCTTCCCTTCTCGCCTCTGCACTGATGACTTTCTACTTCGGTTTCATTAGGGGGCATGTTTACTAAACTGTGCTACTCGGTAGAGTGGGATTTAACGCATGGTTTGGGCGTCACGCTAAAACGTCGAGCGGGCCCTTATGCCAAAAATCCCATACTACTCTGGTAGCGTACATCAGGGTGGGGATTGGGAAGAACAGGAGCGGAATGCAGGTATTGCTGGTGCAGGGCAGCTAGGATGGGAGTTAGTGGCCGACGCTAACTGCCCTTAGCATAGATGCGCTTAACATCACCTCAATAGGTGGCATCAAGTGTGCTCACGTGCCAGCTTGCATGGTGCTGCATCTTGGCCGTGCACTAACTGCAGAGGTACAGAAGCACATGCCCCCTGAAGTTAGTGCTGACCCGCCCCCCCCCTCCCCCCCCCTGCCGCTAGTAACGCAGCCTACATGCATGTCACTGGCACGGACCTTACTAAACATGCCTCTGAGCAGTAGCAGAAATTCAAATTAAGGGCCCCCAATCAACATATTCTGTAAGGGCCCAAAAACAGGAAGAGTCCATTTGAAAAGATCCATGAGAGCCTACAAGTGGGCCTCCTTCTTCTTTGGGCCCCTGCACTGCAGGGGCTGCTTGGCCAGAATTGACACCAGTGCCTCTAAGTGAGCCCCACTCTGCCTCCAACTCTGAATGGGCTATCTCTTTCTCATCTAACCTTGCAGAGCTCCATCCCTAAAAGGAGTTAAATGCACAGACATCTGAGGCTGCATCTCATGTAACTTTTGAACACACAGTGACAGCATTCAGTGTTCTGGGAAAATGAGACCCAGCGCTATTGAGGGGCCTTGTACCAAAGGATCACACCTTTCTCTGATCACTCTTAGAAGCATAGAGAAACAGAAAACAATGGCAGATAAAGACCATAAGGCGTATCCAGTCTGCCCAACCATAAGAACTAAGTTCTACATCCTCTTCTTCTCTCTCTGAGACTCTCTGCAATAGTTCCATGAGGTCAAATCCCACACCAAACAGCACAGTAGGAAACTCAAATACTAGTTTTCAAGATTGCTTTTGTAAAGTAAAGCAGATAGCCAAACTCAGTTTTCATTAAATAAACATTCACTTAAAACTTGAAGGTCAGATCAGAATAAGAATGTAAATCAAAAATATCAAAAGATTTAGAAGAAGCGGTTATTAAACAGGTAAGGTATATGGTAAACTAGACTCAAACTCATGCAATAAATCAGTTAGGAAAAGCAAAACAACTTCTGCACTTAATAGCTCAGGTGCAGACTTTAGCTCCGTTATAAAACACCAAATCCTCAGTGAATGTATTTAACATGGCTGCTCACTTAACTTGGCTAGACTTGCAGCTAGATTTCCTGGCAGCAATTATGATTATGTATAGGCGAACAGATCCAGTCAGGACAGCTAGCAAATTCATTTCAATATCTGGTGATGTTATGCAGGCTGGAAGTCGCTCACCACCAAGTAAGCCCTCAAATCCGGGTTTCCAGTCTCCAAAGCAGAGTCTGCCCCTGCTCTAGGCCTCTAACAGTCCTGTGGGTCCACAGCAAAGGGAGGCAGAGAAATCTGGGGAAAAAATTCCTTCTACAGCTACTGAAGGTAAGTGTCAGCCCTTCCCCTGGAGACACCTCCCCGTGTTCTACAGTAGGGAGACAGGCAGCTCACTCCCATCCTTGATCAAAAAGTTCGCCAGCAGTCTCGCCTGCTTGCTCACGAATCTCTCTTCTTAAGCAGTGCCAAAAAATTATATTTTTTCCTGTTCCTTCATATCTATCACAGATGTCCATGTGCAAAAGCCAGCAATTGGTGTTTCATTGGTGTTGCAGGCGGAGCCTTAAGCTAATTGGCTCACCTTGGTTCAGCTAATTTTCTGGGTGGTGATGTCCTCCTCCTCCTCTTTTCTCTTCTTAGGAGCAGGGGGTTGCAGACAAATGAATTCTTCGTTGCTAGAATCACAGAAAGTAAGCAGACTATGATAGCAAATATTCTTGTAGTCAGTACTGAGTCCTTTAGCTGCTGCTGGTGCAAGCACACTGAAGGCTTTTAGAGGATAATTTTGTAAAGAGCTGTGCAGTAAGTTTGCGTTACCATGCATGTATTTGGGGCCTATTTTATAAAATGAAGCATGTGTGTACTTTACAAATTAGGGGCATACTGACCCACCTTAACCTAGCCACGGCAGTTACGCCTGTCCTAGAAGTGGCGTAGGTGCCTGGCAGTTAGATTTGTAGACATGTGTGCAAGCTATAGGATTCTATAACTTACGTATGTAAACTGAGGCCCCGCCCAAGCTCCATCCTGCTGCATGCGTGATGAGGCTCAGACATGTGCTTACAGAATAGCGGCCACCCATTTACATGCATAAGCCCCTTAAAATAGGGACTTATGTGCGTAAATAATGCGCAACTTTCCATGCAGCCCTTATAAAACCTGCCTCTCCTAAAAAAAATAAACAACCCCTTAGTCCTAAAGCAGTCTATTTTGTGCTTTTAATCCACTATGAGTCTGGCTTCCTTATTTTTGAAATTTTGTGCTAGGGAAAGGATAATGACAGGAAGATTATTCACTAACAAGCCCTCGCTATTTAAAAGCGGCTAATGTTTCCAGAGCAGCCATCTATATAAATATTTACAATGGCCTGTAGAAACGGTCCTGGACAATGCCCTTTGTGCTATTGTCATTTACTGTGTTAGGTATAGTAGCCTGAACTGGATATACTTTTGATATTTTCTCATGCAATTTCACAAGCTGACGATGTTTAGCCTGCCTAATACATCAATTAGAGCCTTTAGAGTGCTGCTGACCATTCAGAAAGGATAATTTTTCCCACTGAGATGGCACTGTGCTTTTGTTCACAGGCCCATGTTTAGTGGATCCTTCTTAAACCCTGTTGCTACCGTATTTCTCAGCTTCCTCTTCCCCTTACAGCACAGACAGCAGCAGAGTCTCCACATGTGCTCAGCTAGATACCAGTCAAGAGTCCGAGGTATTAAGAACTGAAGATGTCTCATAATAGACTTTTTTTGTTTTATTAAATAGACTATGTTGTTATTTCCAAGTTTGTTTTCCTTGTTCTATGTAATATGTTCTGTTACTATGTAAACTGCTTTGACCAGTGAATAAAGCGGTATAGAAAAATTGTTAAATAAATAAATAATTGGATTTCAATATATAAAGATGGGTTCCAAGAGTCATTAGGAGTCAATAAGTTCAAACCATATAATGAAGATAAATTTTTAAATGACACTATACCGCATTTATATTCCTCCGATACTGATCTTGATGTTGTTGTTAATAATTGGAACATCATCATCTCGAAGGCAGCACACAACCCAACAACACAAAACTTCAAACCTAAAAACTCCAAAAATTGGTACACCTATGATCTCCGGAAGTATAAGCAAGCTCTGAGAAAACTGGAACACAACTGGAGAGCAACAGGCCCATATGTCCATGCTCAAATCCTACTATCATCAGCGTGAAGCTGCTGAAAACATGTGCGTCGTCATTATTGCCGCAAAATCTATTGCTATCAGCGTGAGGTTACTGAAGATAAATACACAGAAATGTTTTAATTGCCCTGTCCATGACTGTCGGGAGTTTGTTGCAAGAACAGTTAATCAAAAGATTTCTTACACTCGGTTTCACAGAGGTTTTCACTACTGTTGGTTGTGTAGAGGCACAAATTGGTGTGCTTTTTTCACACAATTGAATAAATGGTTCTATAAAGTATGAGTCATATTATTGATTAAAACGGAAGAAGAGCTGCGAGAGGGGGATTCCCCTCAAGGCTGGTCTTCCAACTTATAATTCAAAGTTTTGGCTCAGAAGTAATTTTGCTCTATTTTTGTTTTTTGATTATCAAATCCTATAAGGAAGCAGTAAGCAATAGGAAAAAGGATTATCACTCTAAACATTTGACAAGAGCACTAAACAGACTGAGAGAACTCTTCACAATTGTCAGATCACTCACTAAAATCCCAAACCCTGATTTGGACCTTACCCAAATTGATCCCCAGAGCCTAGCCAACTTATACCCATATCCAATTGTGAGTCCTCATCTAGCCCCAGCCACCATAAGTCAAATGACGCCAATCACCTAAACCAAGCTACATGGTCCTCATTCCATCTTGTCACCATCCAATAACATAAAATATAATAGCAAGCCTAAACACTACCACATCCCCAGCCGATCCATGTCCTGTTAGTTGGATTAATTCTAAAAAAGATGATTTCTCCCCAACCACACTTAACAGATCCCTGGAGACAAGCCAAATGCCAACAACACTGAAACAAGCAGTCATTTGCCCTATCCTCATACCCAATGTAACTGACAAAGGTTTAGGCATTTGATATACTGCCTTTTACTTATGCATCAGAGCGGTTTGCATATATATACTAACAGGTACTTTTTTTTATTCCCTTGTCCCCAAAGGGCTCACAATCTAGGTGTACCTGAGGCAATGGAGGGTTAAGTGGCTTGCCCAAGGCCACAGGGAACAGCCATGGGACTAGGGACCCCAGTCCCTCTGGCCTGAGGTTATTTATCCCCAAGCAGGAATTGAGCCCCTGGCCCTCTGGCCTGAGGTAACCTGTCCCAACCACTAAGCCACTCCTCCCTCTCCCAAATTCTTATTGCCTCATCTCTAGTCGTCCTCTGCTGACAAAAATTATCAAAAAAGCTGTGCAGACCCAATTATAAGTCTTCATTGACTTATATGCCCCCTTGGACACCCAACAGCATGGTTTTAGACAACACCACAGTGTTGAAACCCTTATGCTGTTTCTCTTGAACACATTCATATGCGGCATTAACAATTGCAAACAAGTATTTATGCTTGGGTTTCTCGATATAGCCGCTGCCTTTGACAGCATCTGCCACAAATCTCTCATTGGCCTATGAGGTACTGTATTACTTATCTCACAGATCATACACAACAGGTCCTGATTGGTTCAGCAACCTCCTCTATCTTCAAGCAGACCCAGGGTATTCCTCAAGGCGCCTCCCTCTTTGTCCTCCTTTTTAACCTTTATTTGCAACCCATTTGCAACATCCTCAGGAAACAAAAAGTACATTATCATCTATATGCAGATGATATAATGTTCTATCTCCCAATTTAATTATTTATTTATTTACTTCTCTTATATACCGCGCTATTAAAATCAGTGCGGTTTACAATTGAACAAAAAACATACTTCAATGTCACACGACAATTGAGTTTTTACATTGAACATGGACGAGATAACTTGGAGGTAACAGGGGTAACTAATTACAGAGTAATTATTCATGGAGTATGGTGAGAAATTATACATATAGTATAGCTTGGTTTCAACATATTTATAAGAGGTTTAATCAATAAGATATGTGATCAGTACCAATAATAAATAAGAGAGGGGATATGGTGGTAGAGCTAGTCATTTTCTTTATGGTGTTGGATTTTGGGTGGGGTGGAGTAGGGTGTAGGATGTGAGGATGGGTGGTTGTTTCTGGGATTGGATTCTGGGTAATGGATGAGGAAAAGGTGTTTGAGGGCTTTTCTAAATGACAATAGGTCTGGGGTGGAACGGAGCTCAGTGGGGAGGGCATTCCAGGTCATGGGTGCAAATAGGGAGAAGGCTCTATTGGCAGTAGCCTTTTTGCACTTAGTTAGAATGTTGGGGATCTCTAGAGTGTTTGCTTGATTAGATCTCCTGATCCTGTTGAACGGCCGTCTTTGAATGAGTTTGCTGATGGGTGAGGTGATCTGGTTCCTTAGGGCTTTGAATGTTAGTACTAGGGACTTATAATAGATGTCTCTAACCCCCTTTGCTCCCAAATTCAAGAGTGTCTCAAGGACATTACTAATTTGCTCTCTGCACACAACCTACGTATCAATTTCAATAAAACAGAAATTCTATATATAACCCGGAACCACCAACTAAAATTTACATAAATGAAGTTGATATAGAAGTTAAACAGGAAGTAAAATACTTACTGTAGGTATCATTCTCGACCAGTCACTATCCATGTCCTCATATATAAAAGCTGTAACCAAGACAATTTACTTTAAAATTAAAACAATTCAACCACTAAGACACCTTTTGGATAATAGCGACTTCCGCTCAGTCCTACAGGCCCTCATTACACCTCACCTCGATTATCGTAACAGCATCCTTCATGGCCTACCAAAAAAAACCACACATCGACTTCAAATGGCACAGAACCTTGCTGTTTGTATAACTCACAATGCTCACCGATACGACCACATCACGCCACTACTCCAGAACCTCCACTGGCTACCCATAGAAGCACGTATCAAATACAAATGTCTATTGATAACTTTCAAACTATACGATATTCACACCCTCATGCCTTTCCTCTCTTATTACCCCTAGTGACCCCATTAGAACCAGAAGAATGTGCACCCAGAATACCCTCTCAATTCCAGCCCATTTTCATAACACAATCAAAGCTACAAGTTCAGGAGCATTCTTGTTTGTAGCCCCTACTCTCTGGAATGCTCTAACAGACAACCTAAGACTAATAAAAGATCTACAGACTTTTAGAAAAGAGCTTAAAATGTTCCTCTTCATTCAACACTTTAACCTCAACACCTCTATTACTCTTCCTCGAACACCATGATCCCCCCCCCCCTACTTCTCTCCGCTATATACTGGAGAAATTCAAATACAATAAATACATACCTTCTGAACCTCTTTCTCACTTGATATTTCATACAGCTTATTAAGGTAATTACTCTTCTCCCTCCCCCCATCTAAACCTTTCCCTTTATGAAACTCCATTTAATATATTTCTCCCTTATCCCGTTCCCTTCCCCACCCTACACTGTAAAGAGCTCTGCCTCAGCATCCACTATTCTGCTGTATATGTGAACAGCTGATTTGTAAATAGTACCTTGTAATATAGTTTGATATGTTCTTTGTTCTTTGTAAACAAGTTCTGTTCATTGTAAACCGCCCCTGATCACTGGAAGGAGTGGTGTATAAAAACATGAGAATAACTAAATAAATAAATAGAATTTTCAAAGAAAACTAAGCACTAACCGAGGTATTCAGTTTTAGATTTATTTATTATTATTATTATTGTGTTTTTTCTATCAACAATTAGCCACCTGACTGAAGACTGAACACAATTTAGGATAACTCTCCACATGGTCACCATCAACTCAAAGGCATTTAACAACAACATTATTAGGAGATTCACAATAAACATTATAAAGGGGCCTATTTATTAAAGTGACGCAAAATTTTGCACTTAGTACAAGGAAAGTGTACGACCTGTTGGAGGCTTTGTTCCCATACTGAAAAATGCCGTGCAGTAAGTGTATTGACATTTAGCAAGGATGTACTTCCTATGACAGCATTTGGTAAAGTACCAGATGTTAACCACAAAGCACAGTCCACGTCTACTCCTTGCTCATTTCCCACCCCATAACAAGGTATGCAATTACCGCATGAATCAGCAAATAGTAACTCTCATGCAGGGTGGTAATGGTTATTACAGCACTCTTTAATAAACAGGCCCAAACAGTACAACTTAAAACCATGTAGTCCCCTTGCCCATAGTACAACCCCAAATTTCCTCATCAGAAGGCAGAGAAAAAGAGACAGGTGTTCACAGCATTTCTAAAAACAAAATCATTTAGCTCTTGCTGGATTTTCAAAGGAATCATGTTCCATGAAAATAGACCCAAAATACTGATTGTGTGCCACCCTGATAGCAGCACAGCTAAAAGGGCCTGTAGAGTGGATAGCAATGCCCTTTCTCGTTGGCGGAGCACTAATGAGTGTGACAGATAGGAAGGTCAAAAAACTGTTGCAGTGTCTTGCAAGTTAATGCACGTTACTTTTTTTCTTCTATTTGGCTCAGGCCTTCTAGAAGTAGTTCAAGGTATTTCTCTGTCCCAGGAGGCTTACAATTAAATTTGGAACTCAGCCAATGGAGTGTTAAGTGGCTTGCCCAAGCCCATAAGGAGTGCTACAAGGGAAGCCCCATTACTTTCATGGAGCTTGTTTACTAACCTCAAATTAACATGCACTAACTCATTAACACACAGTAGCAAATGAGGCCCTTAATTTGCCCTAAGATGGTGAGTCAATGCAACTTATCCAGAACAGAAGAGACATGGTCCCAGGATTTCTTTTGCAGTCAATAGCCTAACCCCAGTAATCTGGAAGAGCTGCAGGACATCTGAAACCATCTTAGCAGTGCTGGTCCATCTACTAGGTGGACTAGATGGCCACCCTGGTGGGCCGCCCAGCAAGATTCTTTATAGCTTTGGTGCTGGAGGCAGGCCATGTGCTTTGGCACTCGTGGTGCCGAAACCATGGTCTGTTACTCCTGCCCCCCTCCAATGCAACTTTCTGTTGGAGGAGAAGGGCAGGAGCGGCAGGCCATGTGTATGCATATGGGCACTGTAGCGCATGGCCTGCCGGGGTGCTGAAGCAGCGACACAAAGACCCAGGCAAAAACCCCTGCTGCCGCCTGTACCCTCCAAGTGAGGAGATTGATTAGAGTGGCGGCAACAGGAGGGGGGGCGGCCCAGCAGCTGCTCCTGCCTGGGGCAGCAGAAACCCTTGTGCCAGCCTTGCATGTTACGATAAGCCCTGATACAGCAAATTAAATAATCCACTTGGTTGATAAAGAAGGAATGGAGAACGGTTGTCTAATCCTTCTTTCCTAAAGCTTGGAAAATTTTTAGCCAGGCTTGGATTGCTAATGTTTTGGATAAAAATTTTCCCAACATTAGAAACATAAAATGAAGGCACCTGAATTTAGGACTTTTATTTATTTGCCTGCATTTAGGTACTTAAAATCACCTAAATTACTAAATCACGTTATGGTTGCCACAGGATTTCTGTTAATGTACTGCTGAACCCCACCGTTTATAGGCCAACAGGAATACACTAGGCTGGAAGACTAGGGCTGAGCGGCAGCCAGTTGTTAGAGTCAGTTGTTACACTTAGAGTACCCGTATATATTTCTGGAATATATTGGAAATGATTGGAAATGCTGCTAAAAGAGAGAATAGTGAGGTTTCTGGAGTCCAGCGGATTACAGGATCCGAGGCAGCATGGATTCACCAGAGGCAGGTCTTGTCAGACAAATCTGATTAATTTCTTTGACTGGGTGACCAGGGAGTTGGAACAAGGGAGAGCCCTAGATGTGGTGCATTTAGATTTCAGTAAAGCCTTTTGACACGTTCTGCACAGGTAACTTATAAACAAACTGTGCACCCTAGGGATGGACCCTAAACTTACTGATTGGGTTAGAAATCGGTTGAATGGGAGGCAGCAAAGGGTACGGGTTAATGGAGTGCACAATGAGGGGAAGGAGGTTACCGCTACTACTACTCTATTACTACTACTGAGCATTTGTATAGCATTACAAGACGTATGCAGAGCTGCACAGACATGTACAGTAAGAGACAGTCCCTGCTCATCAGAGCTTACAATCTAGTCAAGACAGATAGTACAGTAGGTGTACACATGGGATACATCCAGGGGGAATGGTAAGAAACACAAAGGAGATCAGGTGAGACAAGATCCAAAAGCGAAAGCGAAGAGGTGAGTTTTTAGCTTAGATTTGAAAAGGGCCAGAGAACATAAGAACATAAGATATGCCATATTGGGTCAGACCAAGGTCCATCAAGCCCAGTATCCTGTTTCCAACAGTGGCCAAACTAGGTCATACGTACCTAGCAGTTTCCCCAAAAGACACAGGTTCCATAATGCTTGTACTGGGTCAAGCATTGATATCCTGGGTCCCTTCTTAATAATGGTTTATGGACCTTTCCTCCAGGAACTTGTCCAAACCTTTTTTAAACCCAGCTACACTAACAGCCTTTACTACATCCTCCGGTAACAAATTCCAGAATTTGATTACACGTTGAGTGGAAAAATATTTTATTTTATTAGTCTTAAATAGTTTACCCTGTAGCTTCATTGCATGTCCCCTAGTCTTTCTATATTCTGATAACGTAAACAATCGATCTACGTTTACCCATTCCACTCCGTTCATTAATTTATTGACTTCTATCATATCTCCCCTCAGCCGTCTCTTTTCCAGGTTAAAGAGCCCTAATCTTTTTAGCCTTTCTTCATAGGAGTATCCTTCCATCCCCTTTACCATTTTGGTGGCTCTTCTCTGAACCTTTTCTAATAATGCTATATCCTTTTTAAGATACGGCGACCAGAATTGCACACAATATTCAAGGTGCGGTCTCACCATGGAACGGTATAGAGGCATTATAATATCTTTTGTTTTATTTTCCATTCCTTTCCTTATGATACCTAGCATTCTATTTGCTCTCTTGGCTGCCGCTGCACACTGGGCTGAGGGTTTTAACATGCTATCCATAATGACGCCTAAATCTTTTTCCTGGGTGGTGGTTCCTAATGTGGAACCTTGCATTGTGTAACCATAGTTTGGGTTGTTCTTCCCTAGGTGCATAACTTTGCACTTGTCCACATTAAATTTCATCTGCCATTTGATGCCCAGTCTTCCAATTTATCAAGATCCTCTTGCAATTTTCCACAATCCTCTTGGGTTTTAACAGCTTTAAATAGTTTTGTGTCATCTGCAAATTTGATAACCTCACTCGTTATTCCACTTTCCAGGTCATTTATGAATATGTCAAAAAGCAGCAGACCCAGCACAGATCCCTGGGGTACTCCACTATTCACCTTTCTCCATTGGGAAAATTGGCCATTTAGCCCAACCCTCTGCTTTCTATCTTTTAACCAGTTCCTGATCCACAGTAGTACACTGCCTCCTATCCCAGGCACTTGATGTACAGACTCAGGTAGTTTGTTACAGGCATAAGGAGCAGCAAGCTGAAAGGAGCAAAATCTGGAGTTAGCAGTAGAAGAAAAGAGCACAGATAGAAGCGATTTTCCAGAATAGCGGAGTTCCCGGGGAGGGGTGTAGGGAGAGATAAGAGAGGAAAGGTAGTGAGGAACTGCAGAGTGAATGCACTTATAGATCAGCAGGAGAAGTTTGAACTGGATGCGGAAATGGATAGGAAGCCAATGAAGAGACTTGAGAAGAGGAGTAATACAAACATGACGAGGCTAGCGGAAGATTAGCAGCGCAGCAGTGTGTTGAACAGATTGAAGGAGAGAGAGATGATTCAGCAGGAGACCAGCAAGTAGTAGGTTACAATAGTCAAGACAGGAGGTGATTAAGGAGTGGATAAGTATCTTAGTAGTGTGTTCAGAAAGGAATGAGCGGATTTTGTTGATGTTATGGAGAAAGAAGCGGCAGGTCTAACTATCAGATGGATGTGTGTGGAGAAAAGTAGAGAGTTATCCACAGAGACTAAGAAAGGAGGAAGGGGAGAGGATGGAATATATAACATGAGGAAGGATCTAGCTAAGCCTGAAGAATGGTCAAGTATTTGGCAGCTAAGATTTAATGCTAAAAAATGCAGGGTAATGTATTTGGGCTGCAAAAATGCAAGGGAGCAGTACAGTGTATGGGGTGAAGTATTTGTGTCCACAAAAGAAGAGCGGGACCTAGGTGTGATTGTGTCTGATGATCTTAAAGTAGCTAAACAGGTAGAAAAGGTGACTGTGAAAACCAGAAGGATGCTTTTGTGCATAGGGAGAGGAATGGCCAGCAGAAGAAAAGAGGTAATAGTGCCTCTGTATAAGTCTTTGGTGCGACCTCATTTGGAGTATTGTGTGCAATTCTGGAGACCGCACCTTCAAAAGGATATAAACAGGATGGAGTCGGTGCAGAGGGTGGCTACTAAAATGGTAAGTGGTCTTTGTTATAAAGCATATGAGAACAGACTTAAAGATCTTAATATGTTGTGACGCAGTGGCAAATGCAGAAGCCATGGAAACTGATACTGACCCTCTGGTAGGTACAGGTACTGCAAGAAAAGACAGAATTTTCCATTCTCAGCACAACCTACAGGCAACCAATCAGCTCACCTCAGGGGAGGAGAGAAGCAGAGCTATGGATTGGGCACGCCCGAGTAGGAGGCGGGCTTCCCAGAGCAGGAACCCCTTGTTAAGTAGAGAGAGGGAAGACACTGATAGATTGGGATGGAGAAGGAGAGTGAGGAGGACGAGTGGAATGAGAAGGAATGGAGAAGTGAGCACTACAAATGAATTGAGAAGAAAAGGTGGTTTGAATCCACAAGAGAGAAGGCAAAAGGCATTGGGAAGGCAAGAAGCTCTTTTGATTGCAGAACCCTTTGACCCTGCTACAGAAACACTGCCCAGCTGCAACAGAAGGGAAACTGATTCAGAACCAGGAGTAAAGCCTACGTTGTGGGGAAACAGTTTTTACCCTTGGAGAGAAAGGCATACTGGCAAGGCATTTTCTGACCGGTCTCATTCTAAGGTACCTGCTGCTCTTAATTACTTTAATAAGTTTTACCAGCCAGAAAGAGAGAGTCCTGATTTTAAAGTACAGGATAGTTTTAGGCAACATGAGAGACGTTGGTTACAGCCTGAAAGCTCTCTAAATAAGCCAAGCTTTTCTCAGCCAGTAATTCCTGCTTTTAACAAGCAAGCTGACGAAAGGCACTCAGCCAAACTGTTTACAAAAGGTTTAGGCTATACTGATACTGAAGGTCCTACCTTTGAAGCTTTTCTTAAGAGCAGAGCTTGTGCAAAGGAACCTGTGATTACACCACTCACTAACGGAGATAAGTGGGGGAGGGGTAACTCCACCACGGGCACAGAGTGTCTAAAGAGGGAGAGCAGTGTTTGCTTACCAGGAGCAGATAATTACCTGCCCAAGCAAGGAGAAGATTTACCCAATAGTCTTGCTAGGAGACAGGCAGAACAACTCCTGAATGAATTTAGACAATTCTTAAATAAAAGAGCTGTTTCAGAAGAGGCTAGCATTCAAGCCGGGAGTAATCCTGGAATAGGAATTCCCACACTGGCTCCACGTCCCATGATTGAAATTAACCAGCCGATGGACTGCTCGATTGGGTTAATTGAGAAAACTGATAAATGCAAAGCTTGAATGATTATACCTGACAGTTCATTCTGGTAAAGCTAACCCAGAATATGTGAAAAGCATATGAAAGAAATACTGTTTTGAGCAATTGAAAGGGAAGCTTATTGAAGCTTTGAAATAAGCTGGACTGTATCCTAATTGCAAAAGAAAACAATATTATTTCTTACCAAAGCATTTTTGTAAATACAGCATAGAGAAGACACATGAGGTAATGTGTTTTCCTCAGAGAAGAATAAGCTGAAGCACAGCATTGAAAGCCTCTGTTTTTGTATAATTCCTGATTGCTTAACCTTCTCACCTGTTCCTGACCATCAAGGAGCGGGGAAAATAAAATCCTGGTGAATATAAATTTTCTTGTTTCCAACTTTAATTGGCCCCCACAACTACACAAGGCCCATCCCTCCTTAACCCTCAAGGTTAGGGAGCGGGTGTAAGGGTGACAATGTATACTTTAGAGGCAAGATGGAGAGAGGAGACATGATAGAGAAGTTTAAATACCTCCATACCATAAATGCACAGGGTGAGAGCCTCTTTCGATTGAAAGCAAGTTCTTCTAAGAGCGGACATAGGATGAGGGCGAAAGGGGATAGATTCAGGAGTTACATGCAGAAATATTTCTTTATGGAAAGAGTGTTAGATCTGCGGAATAGTCTCCCAGTGGAGGTGGTAGAGATGAGGACTGTATCTGAATTCAAAAAAGCATGGGACAAATACAGAGGATCTCTAAACATAAAAAGGGGACTATTGTAGTTGATATGAAAGGGCAGACTAGATAGGCCATGTGGTCTTTTTCTGCCATTATGTTTCTTTGAATACTGCGAATACTGTTCTATTTAATATGATACAGTATTATTTTGGTGCATTAATTCTTTTGACACAGAGTTCCCTGGAATGTATGTCTTATCGGAATGTATGTCTTATCGGAATCAGACGCACGGAGGCACATGTGATTCTGATCCCGTGAGGCACATCTAGCTCCACGGGATCAGAATCACAACTAGGCCTGTACTTGAAGGCCTGGGGCCCGATCCCGTTTGGCCTCCACATACAGGTCTCTATCCGGCTAACCCAGTCAAGGCTCCTGAATGGAGCTACAGCACCATGGTGTCCAGTTGCCATGGCACTGCGGCTCCATTCAGGAACTGCGATCCCTGGCTGCTGACAACTTAATGCATTCCCCGCAGTCTGACCTCTGATCCGGCCTCCCAAGACCAGGGTCGGGCTTCAGGGAATCTCCTGTGCCCCCTCTACCCTTTGATGTGCCCTGGGCCTGCCATCTCCCCTATCTAGAGGAACATGTTGCACCTCAGAGGTGGAATAAGTTTCCCATTCCATCTGCTAGCCCTGGAATGCCCATAGCCTGCCCTGTCTCTGCATCAATGCCACCCCTTTCCCACCCCATCTAGCTTTCCAGTACAAACTCCCTGTTAGATTAGACGGGGTTGGCAGAGGGGGCCGAATAGCGGGGAAAGGTGAAGATGAGGGATGATTGAGAAGGACAGAAGTAGGGAGAGAAAGTGGTGTAGAGGAAAGAAGCAAGCAAGAAGGGAAGGATGGAGAAGGAGATACAAGAAAGAGGTGAAAGATGAGGGCATTATGGAGAGGTGGGAAAGGGTAGGTTGGTGAGTGGGGAAACAAGGAGCAAGGGACTTACGTGAGAGCAAAAGGGGAGGGAGAGGAGCATGGAAAAGTATAGATAAAATAAAGAAAAACACAAGAAAAAAGGAAAACAAAAGAAATGGAACCTTTAACATAAGCAAAATGAAAATGATGGAAAAATCTAGAAGAAATGCAGAGAGAATAAAATGAGTAACAGAAGAAAAAATCTTAAAAATCAGAGGGGAGAGGAAGAGTGGAAAAATGCTAGAGAAATAAAAAGAAATTTAAATAAAATAATCTAAATAAAGGAAGGCAAAAGAAATACAAAGTTTTGAAAATGTTATTGCATCACCCTGCTGCAGCTATAACTAAACACGTGGGAAGGTTGATGCTGGTGGTGGCAGGCCTGAAAAGGGGACTGGGCTTGAGTAATAAAGTGTGTATCTGTGTAAGAGAAGGTGAGTTTCAGGGGGTGGGTGGATGAGAGAAAGCTAATAGTTGCTAATCTGAGGGGATGGGAGGAATTGGGGTAGCCTTTAGGAAGGGGTTAAAAATATATTTGTTTAGGCAGGCATACTCAGTAAAGTGATGGGTTTTAAGGTTTGCTGTTACTGTTTTTGCTGTATTTATTATTTTATTGTGATGTTTTGATTTATTTATATTAATTTGTTTTATTGTAATTACATATGTTTTATTTGTAATCCGTGGTATTTAGTGTGAAATATTTTTTTTTTAAATAAATAAACAAAATAAATAAGTCCCTTCCCAACTGATCTGAACTCCCTACCTGTTTACCCCCCAAACAAAGCATACAAACTAGGCCTATGTCCAAAATAGATCCTGTCCTGCTTCCTTATAGGTATTTTACAAAAGGTTCCACATTCATAGAACATTCTATAAAATAATTGGGAAATTCTGCATGTCCAGTTTGGACGTCCCTCTTCTTGCCTAGGTAGTCTATGCAAAATCAGGCTTGCAAGAGGAGCCAATTAAGGAGTTGAGTGTAAAGCTCAAATTTTTGGCATTTTGAGGTAGGTTTCAAACACTTGAGGAGTAACTACATTTCTCCTGTTGTAATGTGGCGAGGGTTTGAATCCTGGGGCCTTTTGTAGGCCTTCAAACAAATATTCAAACCACAGTTCAAAGGCAAACAAGGTCTTTATAGGATTCAAACACAAAATAGAGGCTTGTTTTATCTTGCATTAGCAGGGCCTTTAGAAATCCCTGGCAGGGTCTTCGGTCCCTTAGCAATTGCTAACTGGTGGGCCGATGCAGAAAGCCGGTGCTGAAGTCACGCGCTATTAGTTGTGTACGTGTTTTCGTAGTGCACCGAGGATATGCAGCAAGGGGGATGTATTCGAATGAGTTGTGCACAAAACTTTGGCGTAAAGTTGAAAGGAGGGGAGCCAACACATGCATAAGCAATAAATGTGCTACAGGCTGCCATGTATAATGCGTGTAAACGTCAGCCACTCACGTTATGAGCGCATAGGATGTGAGGTTCTTTCACCACTGGCAAAGCCAGTAACAGCTTGATGGCGCCCACCCCCATAATAATCAACACTACTTTTGCCCCCCAAAATTTTTTTATTAAATCACAACAAGAAGACATAACAGGATGATATAAATGAGTCCTAAGAACACACAAGGATAAGAAGCAAAAGACATTTCTTCTTGAATGTCAAACTTTTGCTTATATGCTGAAAGATACACACAGAAGATTTTCATGTCGAAGATAGCTGTGCATGGTAGTCACGCTGAAACAGCCTTTCCCTACATGCACAAGATTTTTAAGTCACTTCATACCCGACATAAAGATAATGGCGCTCCTGGACTTTATGTCTGGTTATGTAATCCTCTATGCATTTCTTTGCATTGGGCGCAGGCCTTATTAGCATTTCATTTTAATGTGTGTGGCTCATTTGCATATCATTTAAATATGCGTGGCATTGCTGAGTGCGCATACTTTTTTGCCGTTTATATGCGCGTCAATCTCGTCTCTGCATTGGCACAGCAGAATTTGTGTGTATATGTTGCATTATTTGCATGCAAAGAGCTCACTAGCCTTTCTGCATTGGCTTGTAGATTCCAAAACACAAAGGCCTGCCTACCTGGCAGATACAGCAGATGGTCCCTCCTCGATCACTGACAGAGCTTTAGAATTGGGTCCCTTAGCAATTGTTGGTAGGGTTCTAGAGATGACCACTTCTCTTCGCAAGGCTCCCTGACTTCTCTCAACTCTTGCCTTTTATTCTTCTTGACCTGGCCCCTGCTAGGTTCTGTTAAGGTGGCTTGGGATTGGATGTGTCTTAGCGAGAACTGAGGTTCTCCTATATACTCCATCTCATTTCCTCAAGCTATTCTTCCAAGCCCAAGCCCAAGCCCACGTCCAAACCCAAAGAGGAATGTTAGCTCACAGTTATCCTTGAAGCTAGTGTGAGTGCCATTATGGAAATTCTTTAAAATATATGTGTATTACTGTTTGTCAGGTTTAGCAGGGAGATGGTGTATACCAGGATAGGCAGCCTATCGGAACTTGACTGGCTGCAAGTGGGCATTTGCTCCTGTCTTTCTAGTATGTTAAATGATAGCATTCTCCTGTGCCTCCTGCCTTTGGGTGTATCCAATTCAGATTGGCCCTGCTGGGGTGGGCTCAGACAGCTGGAGGTTTATCTGCCCTGCTTCTGGGCTGGCTCAGTGCTGGCTTATTATCTGTGCTGAATTCCTTGTCCATGTCTGAGTTTCCAGCTGGCTTTGTTTCCTTGTATTCTTGGATGCCTTGTCTTATACCTCATGTCCCATGGATTTATGCCTTGCTTCTTGCCTTGTTCCTGGATCTTGTGTGGACTAATGGACTATTGTACCAGTGAGTCCATTTAACTTGCCTATTGCATCAAGGTCAGTGTTGTATTGAACCTGCCTGTCTTGTTAAAGCTAGTGCTAGTAAACTTGCTTTTAAGCTGCACGATGAGGCTGCATCCATTATTTCCAATCTTAAGGGCGACCCTTTCCCAGTGGATAACTGCATCCTGGCCAAGATCCCTTCATACTGCTGCAAAATGTGGAATGCACATATAATTTCAAGGTCCTCCCAAACCACCCCCAGAACATACCCTTTTTAAATCTGTGCATGCCATTGCATACGTGTATATGTAATACCTATTCTAAAATACTTATATGTGGAGGTGTGTTGGATAAACTGTCACTGCTTTACATTTCTTGAACACTAGAGAGAGCTCCTGAGCATGTAACAGAATGCTGAAAGAAAGTGAGCCCACAAGAATATTGGGAGTTGTAGTTTTTGAGAGCCCTGAAATAACGGAAGTGAGGTCACAGAAGCAAGTAGTCTCAGTCCACAAGGGAAGGCAATTAGCTAACTGCAGCTAGTTAGGCATTATGCTGGTGAATGAAAAAAAAATTTAGACTGTTTGCAGAGAGGGTGCGGGCAGAAGACAAGCAAGGATAGTTCAGAAGGGGGAGCTCCAATGACCAAGCCAGAAGGACAGCTTTGGAGAAAACCCTCAGGAAGGAAATGTCAGAATTTCTAATAAAGGTAGGAACTTAAATGCCATTCTTGGTTTATGTCTAAGGAAGCAAGAAGCTACTGTACTAGTATTTGAGCAGAGGAATAATGTCTATGGTGTGTGATGTGTTCTGACTAGAAGCCATAGAAAAGCATTTACCTGATGCTATAACAGACAGACGGGCTGGAATGGACACCGTAATACAACTGGAAATGTACTCTGGTTTAGAGTGTTGCCATAGAGCTATGAGAGGACTGCGCATTGCCGACTAAGGGACTCAGGTGAAGTAAATGGAGTAAATGTAGTGGCTCAGAGCTATGCAAGTAAAAGGCATATAAGCTAAGTTAAAGAGAAGAATCCTATAATGGAAACGTTATAGCATGTCTGGAAAAGGTGCATAGTAAAGTAAACTGTTAGAATTTAATTGGAAATGAGCTGTTGAATACCACAAGCAGCAAGCTTACTATACAAAGCTACAAGCTGGGAATTGCTGTTTCAAGTTACAGGCTGCAGTTGTGCTATACAAGTGGCTGTATGTTAAAGGTGGGAAGCTGTTAATGAGAAGATTATGGTGAAACTTCTCAATTTAAACTTTTAAGTAAGCATATAAATAGTAGGGGTGTAAAGGACAAAAAGGTTAATTTTGTTTAATTTCCGATGTTGTTGTTTGTGGGATTTTTCATTTTGTTATGTGTTTTTTGAATTTCTTTTTTTGGGGGAGTGGCCTAGTGGTTGGGACAAGATACCTCTGGTTGAAGGGCCAGGAGTTCAAATCCTGCTTGAGGACAGCAACCTTGGGCCGGAAGGTATGGGGTTTCTGATCCCATAGGTGCTCCTTGTGGCCTTGGGCAAGCCACTTAACCTTCCATTGCCTCAGGTACTTAGATTGTGAGCCCTTTGGGGATGAGGGAAAAATATGTACCTGACTGTATGGACTTGTTAACTGCTTAGATATGGTATATAATAGGCAGTTGATCAAATAAAAATAACTGTAACTATAATAATTATTAATGGTGCATACTATTTCTCAGTAGTGCATGCCATGGGCAAATAGTGCACTCTGTTGAGCAATGGTGCACGCTATTGAGCGATAGTGCACACTATTAATGACAGATGTGAAGTAATGAAATTTTAGGGTTTTCCTTCCATTTTCATGGTATATGTTGTTTCAAATTAATGATATACCAGTATCCTGATCATTCATGGTAAAGGAGTTTAGTGCTGAGTTCCTGTCCCAGAGTACTATTATAGAAGGGATCTTTATCACAATATGCTTGCCAATTTACACACATAAATTACTTTTTTAATATATATAAACCTGTTTTATTTATTTTTCGTTTTCATCTACCAATCTCAATAGTTTACTTAAAACACACACAATAGAACACACAATTGTTAGTTACATTGCATCAAAATACAGACAATAGCATAAAATGTAGGTCCTGTTGGAAACCTGATAAACAGGAGAATCCAGAGACATTATTAACACTATTATTACAAAAAATCTAATTCAAATGATGCCAATGACACTAGATAAGAACCATGGGTTGCAGCTAAAATACATATCTAACTCAGTTCACATGCACAAAATTTCTAAAATATTCATATACAATCAGAATCAGCAATTTCTATTATAAAGCTTTGATGCATATTGCAATAAAACACCCTTGACTAGGAGACAGCCAAAAGAGACCATCACACCCAGCTTTTCAGATAGTGATGAATGATCTAATAATTCCATAATGTTACTCCCTCATGAGACACTCCTGGTGAAATTAAAAAGTCACGGGATAGAAGGCAGTGTACTACTTTTGATAAGGAACTGGTTAAAAGAGAGAAAACAGAGAATAGGGCTAAATGGCCAATATTTTTTCAGTAGAGAAAGGTGAATAGTGGAGTACCCCAAGGATCTGTGCTGGGCCCGCATCTTTTTAACATATTCATAAGTGACCTGGAAATGGGAATAAAGAGTGAGGTGATCAAATTTTCAGATGACACCAAATTATTCAAAGTTGTTAAAACATAAGAGGATTGGTGAAAAATTGCAAGAGGACCTTGATGAATTGGGAGACTGGACGTTCAAATGGCAGATGAAATTTAATTTGGACAAGTGCAAAGTTATGCACTTAGGAAAGAACAACCCAAACTACAGTTACATGATGCAAGGATCCACATTAGGAACCACCACCCAGATAAAGGATTTGGGCATTGCTGTGGATAATTTATTTATTTAACAGGATTGTTATACCACTTTATCATTTCAGTCAAAGAGGTTGACATTGTAACTTAAACTTGGTAAAATACATTCAACAGGGGCATTGATAACTTGGATTTTTCTGAGGCAATGGAGGGTTAAGTGACTTGCCCAAGGCCATAAGGAGTACTAGTGGTAATTGAACCCTGGTCTCTTCATTCCTAAACCAGCGCTCTAAACATTGGGCTACTCCTCCACTCCATAATATGTTGAAACCCTTTGCCCAGTGTGCAGCTACTGCCAAGAAAGGAAATAGAATGCTCGGAATCATAAGGAAAAGAATGGAGAATAAAACAAAGGATATTATAATGCCTCTGTTTTGTTCCATGGTGCAACCACACCTTGAATATTATATGCAATTCTGACCATCATATCTTAAAAAGGATATAGAAAAATTAGAAAAGGTACAGAGAAGAGCCACCAAAATGGTAAAGGGGATGGAAGGACTCCCCTATGAGGAAAGACTTAAACGTTTAGGGCACTTCAACTTGGAAAACAAATGGCTGAGGGGAGATATGATACAGGCCTAAAAAGTAATGATTGGAGTGGCCCAGATAAACATAAATCGGTTGTTTACCCCTTCAAAAACAGGAAGATTAGGGGACATGCAATGAAGCTGCATTGTGGCACGTTTAAGATTAATCGGAGAAAATATTTTTTCACTCAACGAGTAATCAAACTCTGCAATTCGTTACGGGAGGATGTAGTAAAAGCTGTTAGTGTAATTGGGTTTAAAAAAGGTTTGGAAAAGTTTATAAACCATTACTAAAGAGGATCAGGGAAATCCATTGCTTACCCCAAGATCAACATAGTGGAATCTACGTACCTTTTTGGGAATCTGACAGGTACTTGTAACCTGTATTGGCTGCTGTTCGAAGCGGGATACTGGGCTTGATGGACCTTGGTCTGACTCAATATGACATCTCCTATGTTCTTATGCATATATATCCCCTGATGATGCCACTTGTTTGAGCCCATACATTTCTAAATTGGCTCTTTCTGCTATATGTACCATCACTTATTCATGTTTTTTTGGCAACGCTATATATGTTTAATAAAAGACACAGGGCTTGGTGATCCTTTGATAAAATACTTGCCTAGGTTTATTTAAATGTCCTTTTTGCAGCCTACATGCCCTATGCAAACTTGTTTTAATTGTGTAGCAGATTATTTAAAAAGCTGGAAAGGAAACATTATTTCAGTTGAATGATTCTGCTGGAATTTTTCTTGCTGTTAATTTGAGTGAATTTCCTTTATATGCTCCGCAAAGCTAACTTTCCATTTCTTCGTTTTTTGAGACATGCCAGACTCTTAAATTGTACAAACTGCAGAGGAGTTAGGCTTATACAGCTGTCCGTTTTGATGCACATTCAGAAGTTCAGAATTTTTATGATGTCTTATAATAGTTTTAACAGCAGCAACGTTTTAATTTTTATAGTGAATTTGTTTTGAATATTTCTGTGGGGAAAGTCTCTCTATTCTTCCTTCCTTTCACTTTCCCCATCCTTGCTACTGGGCTAAAGAAATTTCTCTAAGCTTGCTATAACATCTGTTAGGTAGTGCATATAGTTTGCTATAATTTCTGATCAGAGTTCATTTAATTTCAAAGTAGTAATCTGCAGTAAGCGCCATGAGTTAGTGACTGGCTTTCTGAAAGTTTGCTAAGTATGTAAATAAGCATCATAACAAAATTTCATGTGTGTTCCTGGTAATGGAAATGCACGTAAAATAGCACTGACAGGGCCCCTTTGCATGCATGCCTAATTTTAATAGGGTCACATGGCCCCATTCACAGCCTCTCCCCTGATTAATAAATCCTTTGTGGTATAGTGCAGCTCTAGTTGGGAAGTTCATCATTCCTGAACCATGTCCCACCTCCCCATGATCCCCTGTGTGTGTGCATGCCATCAAGTCCATGCTGACTCAGCCTTTGGGTTTTCTTGGCAAGGTGCAACCAGAAGCAGACTGACAGGCCTTTTGTCTGTGTAGTAAGTCTACAGCATCTTGTATTCCAAGGTGTTCACCTATCCAAGTACTAGCCAGGCCTGCCCCTGCTTAGCTTCTGAGAGCTGCCAAGATCAGGCTCATTCTCCTGCTCCTCCCTAAGTTAACCTGCAAAGTTTCATAGGTCCTAAGGGTAAATAAATGATTCTCACTCTCCGCTTCCCCACTGATACCATCCTGGCAAATGGTGCAGGCTGACTTACAGCAATTCTTTGTCCCACCTATGGAGGAAGCATATGTTGCCAGCACATAGTATCACTCACTTCAGTCCCCTGGCTTTCCTAAGCATACTGCCGTTATAATAAGCCTCTATCCCACTGGCAAGGAGACTCGCACATTGAACTCTTGTGCTATAGCACTGCGCCTAATTCTTGAGTTGGTCTATCATTTCATGACCTTAAATGGTAAGCAATCCATGGGATTCTTGTAAGATTCTGGTAGCTCGATTGGCAAGTCCAAGAATAACTTGGATTTTTTTCAAAAATATGAAGCAGGTCATAATAAAAATCTGACAGGGACGCTCATTTTACTAGTTCTTTTCAGAACACATTTTTGTATAATTCCCATCTTATTTGTATGCTTTCTACTATTATGTTCATGATACCATGTTACGCTGCTTCTAGAATGCTAATTCTAGATTAATTGCAATAATTTAAATAATATGTCCATTCTAATTTCTTAAGAAACAGGGAATCTTTTGACATATCACATGATGACTTTTATTGCTGATACCTGCCTACATCATTTGTAACACTTTTAAGTCATAGATAACTACATTATTATGGGTCATACCGAAACGAAAAGTGGAAGGGAGGATACCTCATCACAGCAACATATTTTTGGAAGTAGAATTAGATATAAATTATTTTCAGAA
This sequence comes from Ichthyophis bannanicus, assembly GCA_033557465.1. Lineage (NCBI taxonomy): Eukaryota > Metazoa > Chordata > Amphibia > Gymnophiona > Ichthyophiidae > Ichthyophis > Ichthyophis bannanicus. Next base: position 881,404,819 of record CM066033.1, on the reverse strand, counting down.
TAAATGAATAAAGCAGTGTAGTTGTCAGGTGGGTCCACTTTTAACATGTAGACATAAAGGCCAGCAAAAAAAAGTTGTGCTCTTTAATTGGTCTAAATACATGTATACTAGCTCTCAAAAGCTATATACTTCCTTCATCAAATTTTGTAATGACTGGATAAAGCCAGCAGAACTTTTGGAAGCTATGAAAAAGTGTATTCAGTTGAATAAAAAGATATCATATACAACCAGTCTACTGACCTTTATTTCTACTTTTTCAAAATAATTGCAGTTCAGTTGAACCAATTAATCTGGTTATTGTAATAGTTCTCTTGCGCTGTTGGATAGGCCATACGTTTAGAGAATTTATAAGGTTACTATAAATGTTCCATAAAAATCTTAATGAAAAGCCTTTTCTTGTGTTCCTTTTTTGCATAAAGATAATTCTGTCAAATTGGCTTAATGAATTTACTGCACAATAGATCCACTGAATCCTGATATGGTCCTGTAACAGAATATCGTTCCTATGAATAGAAAATAAAATGAATGCAGAAAATACACTTTGCAACTTTAGGGGAGAATGAAAGCTGAGCTTTCAGACAGACAGAAAGATGGACTGTCCCCAGTAAGTGCTATTGCATGTGCAAAACGCACCTAAAAGCAAAACTCTTACACGGTCAGCACTTTAACTATTCACCAGCGAGTGATGAAACTGGGAATGAGACAATGAGAGAGTTAAATGAATAAAATAGCTCTCTGAGGGTGTTCTGATTAAATGGATTAAAAGTACATTGGGAGCTGAAAAAGAGCAACAAAGAGCAACTTCAGCCTGTAAGTCTGAGGAAAGATTTAAAAAAAAAATACACATCAAATTGCATTCGTTTTTAGATAAAATATGGGCTCCTAAGTATCACCAAATTGCAGAAGCACTCTTTAGTTCAGCTGCTGCACGGGCATTTTGTTTCTGCTAGGCATGGGTGACAGTGTATGACTGAAAACAGTCTTGCCTCCCTCCGTTTTAGGATTAATTCACTTGGGTGCTTTTAGAATGACAAAATTAAAGACATGGGGATGCACGTTTCTTACTGTTTATTTTCGTAGGGAGAGAGCAGTGACACCTAGGTTCCCAGTGGAGGAGGGAAACATGCATTCCAGTCTAGAGAAGATGTCGTGGTGAAAGAGAGGATACTTTTTTTTTTTTTTAGAGTGAAGGATGTGCTATTGCTGGGAAGCGGTCTGCATTTGTGAACATTGACCTGCTGGGATATTGTCTTGAAGCTTGGGAAAAAGGGAGATTTGGGTTAAACTGGAATTTTGTTTCTATTTAAAATTCCGTGTTTATTTATAAAATCAGATAAGGCCCAGTTTAGCTGTAAAACTTTCTGTTAGTGTTTGATTCTCACTCAACTCGGGCTCATTCTTTGATTTATAGGCTCTTAAGCCAATTAAGGAGATAAGGGGGGAATTTTTTTTCAACTTCAGGTTTAATTGGCTATCTTCATCAGCAAGTTTTATAGTCCTTAGAAATAGATTAGTTCTAAGTCCTTCAGCTCACCTTGAAGCAAATATAAAATAAATTATATACCATATACCTGATAAGTTTAAGGGACTTGATATTAGTTGATGTCTCCCTACTCCCTTAGAAATTTTAAATAACTAAACAACTCATTAAGATGCAAGCAGCAGTCCAGCAGTGAGATGGGAGTTATCCAGTATTTTGCACCAGGCACCACATGAATGATTATCTCCCAGTTGCTGAGAAGTTGTATGTGTGCACTTGATGCAAAGAGCTCCTAGCTCTTGGGGGAAAAGTGCAATTTCTGGCACAGGGCCGGCCCAAGGATATCCGACAACTTTAGCAATTGCGGAATTTGCGCCCCCCTTCTGAGTTTGGCTCAAGGCTTTGTTGTTGTTGCCCCCACCCCAGTTTGGCTCAAGGCTATACTGCCACTGCTGCACCCCCCAGTTTGGCTTAAGTCTTTACCGCCACTGCACTCCACACTCTGGTTTGCTTCCTGAAACCTTCCAGGCACAGTTCCTTTCTTTCTGATATTTCTGAATGTCAGCACTGAAAAAGTAAATTAGTCTGCCATGGAGCCTCACATTCACACATGCTGGAAGCCCATGTTAGTCCTTCCTTTTCAGACATGTGCTTCCTGCTGCCATGGGGGCAGGGCCAGCAGGGGCTTTGAGTGTGCTGGGATGCAAGGCTCTATGGTGGCTTAATTTACTGTTTCAGTGCTGACATTTCACCACCTCGAAGGGGGGAGGGTACTCATCCTGAAGCACTTGGAGGGTGGCAGCAGATAAATTAGCTGTCTTCTGCTGTGGCAGCTACCCCTAAAATTGTGCTGCCCTAGACAATTGCCTAGCTTGCTTGGTGGATGGGCTGGCCTTTCTCTGAAGGCTAGAGTGGCAGACTTGGAGTAGCTGAGGCAGACAGAGAGGTATATAGAGGAGACCTTCAGGGACACAGTAGAGAAGTCCCACCTCCAGATTGTCTGCTTATGTGCTGCCATGGAGGAGAAAGGTCACCTGAAAGGAGAACATCTCCTTGGTATAGCAGGACATGATCTTATAGCCAGGACCTGCCCTCCAGGTAATACAGTATCCTCTCACACCAAGTATATGTCGCCAGGGCCATGTACCCAGGAGGGAATGTTTAGGCTTACCATTGTAGTTGGTGATCCAATCATTAGACAGGTCGATAGCTGGATGGCTGCTGTACATGAGGATCACTTGGAACTTGCCTGCATGGAGCAAAGGGGATGGAGCGCACAGTCACCTAGATAGGTTTTAGACAATGCTGGATAGGAGCCAGCTGTCTTGATACATGTGGACACCAATGACATAGGAAAGTGCAGGAAGTACTTTCTGGAAGCCAAATTTAGGCTTTTAGGTAGGAAGCTGATTAATATAAAAATTTAGTTATGGGTATTGACATTTTTATCTAGAGACCATCTTGCAGCTTACAAATCACTGGGTAACTCAAATTCCTGCCAAATGACTGATCCAAAATATATACTAGGTAGAGAAAAACTCTTAATTCCCATGTTTGTCAGTTTCACTTTGTCACAAAAATACGGTGCTAACTGATCAGCAGTGCGACCTAAAGCTTGTTGTGGTGAGGGCAAATTTTCTAATCTTTTCACAATTTATAGGGGTATTTATATTTTCCTGTCTTCTTAATCTTAACAATTGTTTTGTAAATTAGTCCAATATAGGGCTGTTTGTTGTTTTTTGATTTATTCTTCCTTCATTTCTGCTCCATCTTACTCCATAACTGCTTTGAGGAACAAAGTTCCTTTGTAAATCATGGAGCACCATGCTGATATCTATTCCCTTTTACAACCAGGCTACCTACACCATGTTCTTCAACTTCTTCCCTCCAAGTTTTGAATAGAGCATCAATACTTCTAGACTCTAGGATTCATAGGCCATTTGGCCATTTTAATTGAAATGCTTGTGTATCAAAATATCTTCACTGATACCAAGTTTTAGTAGTTTTTTCTCCATCAAATAAAAAAAACTAAGTTCAAATAAAATGAGCTACAATATGGGTACATTCCTTACTTGAAGGCACAATTTAGAAAGACCATACTAGTCAAAAAGTCTGAAAATCCTTGGGAGGGGCAGTAGAGAAGAAGGGCCCATGTAAATGTGTTCCAAGATCGACCTATCTCCATCCTAAAAGATACACGCCTCCATTAACTTACTAGAAAATAGGGACAACCAAAATAAAGCCGCAGTTATGTATAGGGAACAGACAATTTCAGAAACATGCACGTGCCAATATAGACATCAGTTGATCTGACATCATAGACATGTCTGTCCCAGCATTTAAGAATGTGCACATAGATATGTCGCCATATACAGTACATGTCCGAGCCTGCCATTTTGCAAACAGAGACCTGCAGCACTGCAGCAGTATACAAAGAGGCCTTGATATTCATGTGCTATCCTTCTATGAGGGGGAGAATATTATTGTGATGATAAGAGGGAATGTCCTGCCATCTCTACTGTTGAGAGCTGGCTGAAACAAGTACTTTTGAGATGCCTATTTGTGCCGAGGAGCATGTCTAAATATGGATGTGTATGCTGGTGGGTTTAAATCCGCAGCACCACTTTGAAATTAGAGAGAGACATGGATTTTGTGTTGATGTCCCAGACACACCTCCGCCATGCCCTCGTGCAACATGGACATGATCGTGCCAGACATGCAAATTAAGATCTTTTTAAATGGCTCTTGCGATGAGGATGTGATTTGCACATGTGAATGGACATTTTCAGACATGCAAATCACAAACAAAGCTACCAAAACGACCTCCTTTAGGGATAGTTAAACCTCAAGAGTTCTTAGGACAAACAATAAATCATTAATGTGCCTTCCCATTATGAGTAGCTGTTTTAATTAGATGTTCAAACCCCATTGCTAATAAAGTTCCAGAAATTCCACACCAACCCACCTATATTTATTTCATTAAAGTGTATGTTAAAATCTCCAATTAATACAAAAAAGATAAGTCATGATGTAGTGCTAACCGGCGCCATACCTAGCCCTCTGCGAGCAGTGCAGCTGCACAGGGTGCAAAAAATAGGGGCGCATTTGGGGTTGCCTGCCCTTGCCCTGCCACCACTTTTCATGTTCCCTTGGCGGCAGAGGTGGTGGTAGCAACAGCGGACCTCCAATTGGAAAAAAAACACACGTGGGTCAGAGGAGGGAGGGACCAGACCAGTCATTCAAGCGTGGCAAGCTTAAGAGGAGTTTAGCATGGTATGCTTTTTCACCTTTATTGATAGTGATTTGGTATGATTGTAGAAGCACCATATAGTTGTCTTGGTCTGTTGTTGTTCTAGAGCAGGGGTCTCCAAATCCAGTCCTGGAGGGCCACAAACCAGTTGGGCTTTCAGGATATCCCTAATGAATATGCATGAGATCAATTCAAATACAATGGGGGCAGTGCATGCAAATATATCTCATACATATTCATTAGGGATATCCCAAAAACCTGGCAGGATTGCTGCCCTCCAGGACAGGTTTGGAGACCCCTGTTCTAGAGTGTCTCCATTTTCTTTCAAGCTGACAGAGTGAGCATTGGATATTTCTACGTTCTTTTGTGTACCATATGGCTGAGTGGTACTTTGTGTTGTGTCTTTTGGTTGGTGGTACTGCTGCAGCTTTGGCAGTTGTCTGTTTCCAGTTTTGTACTATATAGTCTGTCCTGAGAGTCTATGTTTATTTGGGGGTGGATGGTGTTGAGGAACAGTTCTTTCCTCAAACCCATCTTATGCTAGAGTGGTGTTTTGTGTGTGATTGTTGGGATGGGTTATGAGGGAGGCCAAAGTTGAGTAATTTATGGTCAGACCACGGTATCAGAGTAGTTGTAGGAGAGGGGAGGGTCTTGAAGTATGTTATTTGTGATAAAGGTGAGATCCAAAATTCCTCATTTATTGTGGGTTGGCTAGCTTATTATTTGAGTTTATTCTAATGCATCCATTGCATTTGTGAAGGATTTGGAGGTTTTTGTGAGGGACTGAGGACAGACTCAGGTTACCCAGGAGTATGGCTTGTTTGGTGTTGGTAGGCTGGGCGCAGATGGTCTGCAGAATGACTGTTAGTTGGTCTGCCAATGAAGTATACCAGGGTGATTGTAAATTGTTTGCTATGACAAGCATGTCTAGACCATTTGATGATGTTGCATTGATTTGGCAGAAGCAGAGATGGTTTTAGCCAGTATGAAGACACCCCCATCTCTGTCGTTGGTCCTGGGGCAGTGGAACATGTAGTCTGAATTTACAAGTAGGGTCATTAGGAAAGTGTCATTGTCCATGAGACATGATTCAGTGATGCACATGATGTCTATATGATGATCATTCAGGAGATCAGATAGTATAAGTATTTTGTTGCGTGCAGAGCGCACATTGCTGAGAATACATTTAAGGTAGGTAGAGGCCATATGGTGAATATGTATCTATATTGCTAGGTTGTTTTGCGATCTGATTCCTTTGTATGCTCTTGTTTTTCACTCTTGGTGCCATGTAGGAACAAGCACGACTATGATAGTGTTTTATTATGGGCAAAATAATGAACAAACAAACCTCTTCCAAATACGGGGCTGCTGTAAAACTAGAGGGCATAACATGAAGCTGCAAGGTGGTAAATTGAAAGGAAATGTCAGGAAATACTTTTTCACTGAAAGGGTGGTGGATGCTTGGAATGCCCTCCCGATGGAAGTGGTGGGGGCAAACACAGTGGCGGAATTCAAAATGGCATGGGACAGACACGGTGGATCCCTTTACAGCAACAGGATGAAATCAAAATAAACTGAACCATCTAATTTCTCAACAAATAGGGGTGTCCTACATGGAGCGGTGGGTTCACCCCTAAACAAAGACATGGGGAGGGGTGGCCTGCACAGAGTGGCAGGTGCACCCCTGAACAAGACATGGGGAGGGGTGCACCTACTCCTGGTAGATGCACCCCTAAACAAAGAGATGGAGGTACACCTATTCCTGCCATCTTATTCCTGTCATCTTACTGGCCAGACTAGATGGACCATACTGGTCTTTATCTGCCGTCATTTACTATGTTACTATGTTGTGTAGCTGTTGTGTAGCTTTTTCCTTCCCTTGCTTTATCCCTGCCTACACCTTCTGTGTTCGTCTTAACTAGATTGTAAGCTCTGATGAGCAGGGACTGTCCTTACTTGTCTGTGTAGTGCTGCGTATGACTTGTAGTGCTATACAAATGCTCAGTAGTAGTAATAGTAGTAGTAGCTGGGGTGTGAATGATTCTATGTTTGTGATTAGGAGTGTGCTATATAAGAAGATCATAACTATTCATGATTGGTCAGGTGACTGAGTACAGATTGGTGGACTTTGAGTAGAGTTCTTGAGATATCCTTGCTAGACTTAATATCATTGCCATCAAATCCTAGACCATGACAATCCTATACTCTGCTCTCTCTCTGCGGTACATATCAGCTCGTGCATGAGCTGTCTCATGTTCCCTATCACACTGCACATGCTCCAAGTACTGAGCATGCTCAGTGCCCACATACTTCCAGGTCTGTGGCTCTATATTTGTTCTTATTAAATTTTAATATTGATTCAGACCCCTAGAGGACCAGACAAAATCACCCCACTGACGTTTGCTAAACCAATACCTCTGAAGCCCGCCCAAAGCCTCTAAATGCCTCTATAGTGATGCTGCCCATGGCCATGTTTTTTCTTTAGAATGCTTCCCTACTCCATAGCTCCAGTCTTCCACAAAGCCGTGAACCCCAGATTCAGCGGTCTAAGCAGCCGCCAGCACTGGATCACTCAAAGTCCCATACCTACCAGTTTGTCTCCCAAAGCCCAACTTCTTAAGGAAGACACCCTCACTAAAGCTCTTTTTTTTAACATCACAGCCCACAGGCCCCAAAGACCGCAGGAACCAGCCCAGCATGGCATCACCAAATGCAGGTCACAGCAGCCACTATTTATGTGGCCCCAGACATGGCAGATATTTACTTATTTGTTTGTTTCTTTGTTTATAAACACCTGGTTACCATGTTGTTGTTGTGCCATTTTTCAAGGGTAGAGGAGGGATGGAACAAGTACCTTTGTGAACAAAAACATATTTTGAAATGTTTGTATACAAATGCCAAAAGCCTAAAAAATAAGATGGGAGAGTAAGACTATATAGCCCTGAATGAAGAGATAGAATTAATAGGCACCTCAGAGATCTGGTGGAAGGAGGATAACCAGTGAGAAACTGTCGTTAGCGGGATGGGAACAGCAGGGGGATGTAGAAAAACAGTGGGCAAAACTGAAAGGGGATATTTTAAGGGCAGCCAACCTTTTTGTTAAAATGGTAAAAAAAGGTAAAAGGAAAAGGAGACCGCTATGGTTTTCAAAAGAAGTAGCTGAAAAGGTGAAGAATAAGAGGGAGGCCTTCATGAAATACAAGAGATCACAGAGAGAGGAAGACAGGCATCTATATTTGGAAAAAAATTAGAGAAGCTAGCAAAGTAGTCAGGAAAGCAAAGATTCAAAAAGAATAGGAAATAACCAATGCAATAAAATGGGGGGAAAGGCAAAAGTGGTATTGTCAGACTCAAGGGTGAAGGGGAGGAATATGTAGAAGCTGATGAGGATAAAGCAGAATTGCTTAACAAATATTTCTGTTCTGTGTTCACAGATGAAGAACCAGGAGCAGGACCTCAGAAAACACCCACAAAGGAACAGAAGCGAGGGGCATCTTGAACAATTTTCAGAAGACTGTGTTCATGAGGAACTAGCTAAATTAAAGTAGACAAAGTGATGGGACCAGATGGAATACACCTGAGAATACTTGGGAACGTTCTAGCAGCTCCACTGACCGACCTTTTCAATGCCACTTTGGAGTTGGGAGTAGTGCCAGAGGACTGGAGAGAGGCATATGTGGTCCCTTTTACACAAAATCGGAACTAAGGATGTGGTTGGAAACTACAGGCCGGTTAGTCTAACTTCTGTGGTGAATAAATTATTGGAAAAGCTGCTGAAAGAGAAAATAGTGAGGTTTCTGGAGTCCAACAGATTACCGGATCCGAGGCAGCATGGATTCACCAGAGACAGGTCTTGTCAGAACTCAACAGAGATTTCCAACGTGCAGCAAGACAAGACAAGGAGAAGTACTACAATGACGCATGCAAGGAAATAGAAGCAGAAGCTATTAAGTTAAAGAAAAAATTCCAGCCTCGAATTGGAATGTTACAAGATGCTCAAGGATCTACGTTGAATGATGCTGAGAAGACAAAGAAAAGGTGGAAAGACTATATAGAGTTTTTATATGATAAAGATCAAGTGGACCAACAGCCTTTTCAACCTGTACCTTATGATCCGGAACCATTGGTGATGAAAGAAGAAAGCCTTATCAAAGAACAAAGCAATAGGGATTGATGGCATTCCCATTGAAGTATTACAGCAATCTGATGCAGCTGTTACCATATTTACAAGGCCCTGCCAGGAAATTTGGCAGAAAACATCATGGCCTACTGACTGGTAAAGATGGTAAAGACCTGTGTTTATACCAATACTAAAGAAAGGTGATCCAACTGACTGTGGAACACAATCGCTCTGATCCCACATGCCAGCAAGATTCTACTGAAGATTATTCAACAGAGACTACAACCATACCTGGAATGAGAACTACCTAAAATGCAAACAGGATTCAGGAAAAGGTGAGGAACAAGAAGCATCATCACGGATGTGAGATGGATCCTTGAAAAGACTAAAGAATACCAAAAGGATATCTATTTATGCTTTATTGAGTACAGCAAGGCTTTTGACTTTGTAGACCATGATAAACTCTGGGACACATTAAGAAGCATGGGTATACCAGAACATCTGATAGTTCTCTTGCACAACCTTTACATTGATCAAGAAGCAACAGTTTAAATGGAACAAGGAGAAACAGAATGGTTTAAAATCAGCAAAGGCGTATGACAAGGCTGCATACTTTCCCCCTATCTGTTAAATTTATATGCAGAACAAATCATCAGAGAACCAGGATTATATGAAGACAACAGAGGTGTGAATATAGGTGGAAGAATCACAAACAACCTTTGCTATGCTGATGATACCACATTACTGGCTGAAAGTGAAGACGATCTGAAACATTTGCTTCTCAAGATCAAGGAGCATAGTCTTAAAATGGGCCTGCACCTTAATATAAAGAAGACAAAGATCATGACGACTGGCAATATCAATAAGTTCATCGTTGATGGAGAAGAAATTGAAATAGTGGACAACTTTAACCTACTTGGATCAACTATTAATAAAGAAGCAACAAGCAGTCAAGAAATCCGATAACACATTGCTCTTGGCAGAATGGCTATGAAGGACCAAGACAAGATTCTCAAGAGCAGAGATGTCTCTCTCCATACAAAGATTCAACTTGTTCAAGCCATGTTATCTTCAATAACATCATATGGATGCGAAAGTTGGACAGTGAAAAAGATAGACAGGAAGAAAATTGATGCCTTTGAATTAAGGTACTGGCGACGAATACTGTGTATAACATGGACTTTCTGAAGGACAAACCAGTCAATACTAGAGGAGATCATGCTCTTCTCTTTCAAATCTGCTTTAGCTCTTGCCAAACAAGATTACTTTGTTCGCCTGACTAATTCTCATGCCTCTGATCCTCGCCATCTCTTCATTGCTCTCAATTCTCTCCTCAAAGTGCCTCCGCCTCTGATCCCTCCTTCCCTTTCTGCCCAAACCCTGGCTGATTACTTCCATGATAAAATCCATAAGATCACTCTCCAATTTCCCTCTAAATCCCCGATCTCCCCCCCCCCCCCTTCTCATCCTACCTTCTCTTCCTTTCCTATGATTTATATTGATGAGACTGCTCTTCTTCTCTCCTCCTCCAAGCTCATCACTTCTCCTCTGATCCTATCTCCTCCCATCTCCTCTCCTCTCTCTCCTCTACCATTGTCACCTCCATTTCTCATATTCTCAACCTTTCGCTCTCCACTGCTACTGTCCCGGCTGACATTAAACATGCTGTGGTCACGCCTCTCCTTAAGAAACCCTCACTTGATCCCTCTTGTCCTTCTAATTATCTCCCCATTTCTCTCCTTCCTTTTATTTCTAAACTGCTCAAACATGTGGTTTACCACCGTTGCCTTGACTTCCTCTCTTCCCATGCTCTTCTCGATCCCTTACAATCCGGTTTTCGTCCCTTGCACTCTACTAAAACTGCTCTTGTCAAAGTCTCCAGTGACTTGTTCCTGGCTAAATCTAAAGGCCTTTACTCTGTCCTTATCCTCCTTGACCTTTCTGCTGCTTTTGATACTGTTGACCATGATCTTCTCCTTGATACTTTGTCCTCGCTTGGCTTTAGGGACTCTGTTCTTTCCTGGTTCTCCTCATATCTTTCCCATTGCTCCTTTAGTGTATGTTCTGGTGGTTCCTCCTCCTCTGTTATCCCGCTCTCTGTTGGTGTCCCCAAGGCTCTGTCTTGAGTCCCCTTCTTTTTTCTCTCTATCCCCAATCCCTTGGTGTGCTTATTTCCTCTCATGGTTTTCAGTACCATCTCTATGCTGATGACTCCCAGATCTATCTCTCTACTCCTTATCTTTCTCCTGCTTTGCAGTCCCAGATCTCTTGCTGTCTCTCTGCAATTGCTGCTTGGATGTTCCATCATCGCCAGAAATTGAACATGGCCAAGACTGAACTTCTCGTTTTTTCTCCTAAAATTTCCCTTCCTCCTTCTTTTTCAGTCTCTGTTGATGGCTCTGTTCTCCAACCTGTTTCGCAATCTGGGTGTTATTTTTGACTCTTCGCTTTCTTTCTCCTCTCATATCCAACTCATCGCTAAGACCTGTCGCTTCTTTCTCTTCAACATTGGCAAAATCTGCCCCTTTCTCTCTGAGCTCACTACTAAAACCCTCATCCATTCCCTAATCACCTCCCATCTTGATTATTGCAACCTGCTTCTTGCTGGTCTCCCTCAGTCTCATCTCTTCCCCCTTCAGTCTATTCAGCACTCCGCTGCCCGTTTGATTTTCCGTCAGTCTTGTTTTGCCCACATCACTCCTCTTCTCAGATCTCTTCACTGGCTCCCTATCCGTTTCCATATTCACTTTAAGCTTCTCCTTCTGACCTATAAGTGCATTCACTCTGTAGCTCCTCAGTACCTTTCATCTCTCATTTCTCCCTACCTCCCCCCTCGTGAACTCCGTTCTTCTACCCAGTTGCTTCTTGCTATACCCTTCTCCTTTATTGCCAACTCAATTCCTCTCGTTTCACCTTGCTGCACCTTACGCTTGGAATAAATTTCCTTTGTCTTCACACCAGGCATCTTCTTTGTCCCTCTTCAAACTTAAGTTAAAATCTCATCTTTTCGCCTGTGCCTTTGGCTCTTGATTTTGCTGTTCTTATTCTTCTCCTTTTCTTGCTTTGTCTTTTTTTTAGATTGTAAGCTTTTTTGAGCAGGGACTGTCTCTTGTATGTTTTCATTGTACAGCACTGCATGTGCCTGGTAGCGCTTTATAAATGCTTAGTAGTAGTAGTAGTAGTAGATCAAACCTAAGCTTTCTTTAGGAGCTCGGATGACAAGACTTTGACTTTCATATTTTGGACACATCATATAAAGAGAGAGATCATTAGTGAAAGACTTCATGCTTGGTAAGATAGAAGGTCAACACAAAAGAGGAAGGCACGGAATAAGATGGATTGATACAATAACAGCAGCTACAGGTGCCAATCTGTCAACAATAAGCCCCCTGACAGAAGACCGAACAGAATTTAAGACAACTATCCAGAGGGTCACCATGAGTTGACACCGATTTGATGGCACTTAACAACTACAACAGAAGTTTATTAATATTTCAATAGAAAGGGTAGGAGATCATTTTAATTCAACCAGGCAAGGAAATGATCCAGACACCCAAAATAAATATAAGGGGAAGAACATCATGTGCAAAGTTTGCAAGGGAATTTTTTATTGAAAATAGCAGATTATGGAGAGTTGGAATGGAAATGGGAAGGCTGAAGAGGTAGTAGGCTTAAGTGCGGGAGTAGATAATGGGGGATGGCACATTTTACTGTTGGAGTTTTGGATATGGGAAGAAGATGAACTGAGTTTATTCCAGCTTCGAAGGGTGCAATAATCTTAAGACAGGCTAGATCAACTACTTGTGAGTTAGATCCCTGCGCTTCAGTAATAGTGAAAAAAACCAGCCCATTGGTATGGATAAACTATGGGAGGGGTTAACATGTTTAAACAGGGGCGGCCCAAGGGGGGTGCGGGGCCATGTGTGTAGACTCGGTGCGGGGCCTCATTTGCATAAGGGGCCTCATTTGCATAAATATTTGCATACTGTTACCATACACTAACTTTTAGTAAACATGCCTCTTAATGAGTGTATGGATCAAGAAAAACTAAAATATTTCTACATTACTACAGTAAATCCAGTGCCAACCGCCAGGCACATTAGGAACTACTACAAACACTGCCCATTTAGAACCCATAGAAAACCCGCTGTATCCTAACAGCACTACCAGGACTCACAAAGCGCCATACTCTACCTATCAAAAGGCAACACTGCAAATATTAAACCAATACATTTCAGAGAATAACAATACATGACCTACTGGGGAAAGAGAACAAGTGGCAAAGTCAAATAGGAATTACATAAACAGAATACCTCAGCTCAGTTACACATGCAGAACATAGACCATCACCAAACAAGGAATCACAATTTAGAAACAGGAAGACAATAATTAAACTGGGAACCCTAAATGCCAAACTTGGAATGTACAACAACACTGTAGAAATAAAACTATAAATTAATTTCCTCTTGTACTAAACAAAGCGCCAACGTTAATGATGTACATTTCCCAGAGCTGACATATTCCAGTTAATAAATTAAAAATAAAGAGATATTTTTCTACCTTTTGTGCATTTTTTTTCAGTTGCAATTGCTCCAGCCACTTTCTTCTGGTTTCTTCGTGTCTTCTGCTAACTCTCCATCGTCTGCTGTCCATTTGTCCTTTCTTCTCTCTTCTAGTTTTTTTTCCTTTCTTTCTCTACATCTGCTTTAACATACTAATCTTTCTCCTTTTCCACTTTCCTCATTCCTATTTCATCCACTCAAATTTTACCCCTCCATCCTCAATCCCCACTTACTCTCCCAATACCCGGCCAATTGTAGATTTGTCTTCCCTCCCACACAAAATATTTTTCCCATCTCTATTTCACTCTCCCAGCTCCATCCCATTCTAATCCTCCCCCAACATCAGCTCCCTTCTAGTTCCAGCCCCACCCAGCATCCGCTCCCTTCTAGTCCCTGCATCAGCCCATTTCCAGTCCTAACCCCCCCATAAGCCCATTTACAGTCCTATCCTAGCCCCACCATCGTCCTAGCTCCTCCATCCATTTCCAGTCCTATTCGGGTCCCTCCATCAACTCATTTCAAATCCCATCCCCCCCATCAGCCCATTTCTAGTGCTTTCCTAGCCCCACCATCAGCCCATGTCAAATCCTAGCTCCCCTCCACTCAGCCCATTTTCAATCCAAATCCCCCATGAACCTACTTCCAGTTCTAGCCCCTCCATGAGTCCATATCAATCCAAGCCCCCACCACAGCCCATTTCTAATCTTAGCACCCCCCAACAGCCCATTTCCAGTCCTATCCTAGCCCCTGCATCAGTCCATTTCCTGTCCTAGCTCCCCCCTCCACTCAGCCCATTTCCAGTCCTAGCTCCCTCCCCCTTCCACTCAGCCATTTCCATTCCAAGCCCCCGTTCCCATCAGCTATTTGCATTTCAAGCCCCCCTTCCACTCAGCCCATTTCCAGTCCTAGCAACCCCCCCCCCCCCCCGCCCATTACCAGTCCTAGTCCCCCCCTAGCCCATTACCAGTCCTAAGCCCTCCATCAGCTCATTTCCAGTCCTAACCCCCCCATCAGCCCATTTCCAGTCTTAGCCCCCATAGCCCATTACCAGTCCTAACCCCCCTATCAACCCACCTCCAGTCCTAACCCCCTATCCGCCCATTTCCAGTCCTAGGCCCCCCCATAGCCCATTACCAGTCCTAACCCCCCATCAGCCCACTTCCAGTCCTAACCCCACCATCACCCCATTTTCAGTCTTATCCCCCCCATAGCCCATTACCAGTCCTAACTTCCCCCCATCAGCCCATAGCCCATGACCAGTCCTAACCCCCCCCCCCCATCAGCCCAGGTAGATTAAGAAAAAAAACTGGCTGCTGCTGCCGCTGCCACCGTGGCAGCGGCAGAATCAGGTGTCCTGTGGGGCCCCCCTGCCCGGCAGAGCCCTCCCTGCAGCATCAGCTCCCTCAGCGTGGGCTTTTCAGAGCCGCGAAGGGCGAGTTTCCCTTTCTCGCAGATCTGTTAAGCCCGCTGGGGTTGATGGGAAACAGGAAATGCCTGTTGGAATTTATACAAGTTTATACTCCTAATAGATTGCTGCATTCAATGTGTGATAGAAGGTCGGTAGTGACATCCATCACTCAAATAAGTCAATAGCATACTCATGATTGTGCATTTCCTGTCGAATGACTTACCTCGAGCGTTGCCATTACTTTCAGATATTAAACAATTTCAGAAGCAATTTAAAGCATGGGGAGGTCACAAGGGTGTGGACACAGGTAGAATTGGGCCAGGTAGTTTGATTTTAAGGGTTGTTGTTGTTGTTGCCGTCAAGTCGGTGTTGACTCATGGCGACCCTCTGGATAGTTGTCCTAAACTGTGTTCGGTCTTCAGTCAGGCAGCTCATTGTTGATAGAGTGGCATCCATAGCTGCTGTTATTGTATCAATCCATATCATTGCTGGCCTTCCTCTTTTGCATTGACCTTCCACCTTGCCAAGCATGGTTTCTTTCTCTAACAATCTCTCTCTTCGCATAATGTGTCCAAAGTATGGAAGTATGAAAGTTGAAGTCGATTTTTAGGGATTATATGCCTTAAAATGATGTATTATTGTTCTGCGGTTGCAGATTTTGTAGTAAAGTCTGCTAAATGTAATAAATGAAATGAAATGAATGACTTTTAGACACACCCACAGTAGCAGCACAATGCCAAAAGAGAGTATCCAGAAAATATGGTCTAGGTTTCCAAAAGAAGCCTAACGTTTATCTTTGTACTTGCCTATTTATTTTAAAAAGCTTATATACTGCCTCCCCAAACATAACACAACATACAAAACCATAAAATGCAATCTTAAAACACAACAAAGCAATTCGATTGATTGAGAATATCAAATATGAGTCACATTGAACATTAATTCTTAGCTACCTGATATTTATCTCCTTTCCCAATACATGGCTTAGGTTTTGCGCTGGCAAATGCTTTAGCTGAGATGCATAATTGTGAACTTCTTTTGTAGCAAGCTTAGGCGTAATCTTTCTTTTCTCCTGCATGTGTCATTGTGAAATGATGGGTCAGTCTCAATTCTATAAATGCTGTTTCTGAATCACATTCTGTCTGAGACAATCAATTTAACAGGTTTTTTTATTCTGCTTTATCATTTAGTCAAAGCAGTTTACATTGTAACTTAAACATGTACATTGATAACTTGGATTCTTCTGAGACAATGGAGGGTTAAGTGACTTGCCCAAGGCCACAGGGAGTGCTAGTGGAAATCAAACCTTAGTTTCTAAGGTCCTAAGCCAGTGCTCTAACCATTAGGCTACTCCTCCACTCCAATCAATTAAGAAGGAACCAGCTCAGGAATGACTATTACTCCCTTGGTTGGCAGTAGAAAAGTGCTGACAATAGCTTTCCAGTGTGGGCCCAATCAGAATATTTGGGTAGAAAATGTCTCCTAATGCATCCCTAGCAGAAGATCATATGATAAATAGCAATACTTCATATGTTAAAATATAAAACGTTACTGCTGCACATGAGTGATTTTGTGCACAGATGTATGTATGCATCTTCTGAAACATTTCCAGTCATTCGTGGTTTGTTTTTCATCTGTTGCAGACCCTTGCACTGGACTGTGACTTACAGCTTGCAGTTTGTCAGAGTGGATCTTGGGTGCTCTCCTTTACATTGCTAACAATAATATTTACATATGCTATATGTGCTACATTAAATCACACTGGGGCAATGTTCAAAAGTTCTTATCTACTTAGCTGCACAAGCTAACTGGAAAAGTGCTAGCCAGCGACATATTCAGTGTCACTGTTCACATAAATGTCACAAGCAGAGCGAGCAGATTCGCAAGAAGCAGGAGATACACACAAGAAAGTGAGACATGTAGAATGGTCACAGGTGCTTTATTAAAAACCTCTACGTGTTTTGACAAATTGCCTTCTCCAGGGAGGAGTTGTTAAGTGCCATTGAGTCGGAGTCGACTCATGGCTGCCCTCTGGATAGCTATCCTAAATTGTGTTCGGTCTTCAGTCAGGCAGACTGGTACCCATAGCTGCTGTTATTGTATCGATCCATCTCATTGTTGGCCTTCCTCTTTTGCGTTGACCTTCTATCTTGCCAAGCATGATGTCTTTCTCTAATGATCTCTCTCTTCACATGATGTGTCCAAAGTATGAAAGTCGAAGTATTGTCATCTGAGCTTCTAAAGGAAGCTTAGGTTTGATCTCCTCTAGTACGACTGGTTTGTTCTTCAGGCAGTCCATGGTATACACAGTATTCGCCGCCAGCACCATAATTCAGAGGCATCAATTTTCTTCCTATCTATCTTTTTCACTGTCCAGCTTTCACATCCATATGATGATATTGAAAATACCATGGCTTGAACAAGTCAAATCTTTGTATGGAGAGAGACATCTCTGCTCTTGAGAATCTTATCTAGGTCTTTCATAGCCATTCTGCCAAGAACAATGCGTCGTCTGATTTCTTGACTGCTTGTTGCTTCTTTATTGATAGTTGATCCAAGTAGGTTAAAGTTGTTCACGATTTCAATTTCTTCTCCTTCAACGATGAACCTGTTGATTATGCCAGTTGTGATGATCTTTGACTTCTTTACATTAAGGTGCAGGCCCATTTTGAGACTATGTTCTTTGCACAGGTCTGCAAAAAAAATTTTTTCGAGAGCTGTTTTGGTTATTCCACGTAATCTTTATGTTTTTTGGTGTGCTGAATCCGAAAATGACCTCCATTTTGTCATAGAACATCACCTTTCCTGACAATTTAGGTAACTATGTTAAATAAGGCAATACCTCAAAATAAATGGAAATAGACTTATAAAATTAAAGTTTTATTACAATATTTTTATGAAAATCCTTTTTTGAACTGAAATGAGCTCACCCACACACACTAAACTCGATTCTTCTTCCTTGTGAGGCTCCTCTTGGTGCATTTATGCTTGTGAGTAGCATCTGGAATGTCTCTCTGAAGCATTCAACAGTAGTCTGCCATCATTGTAATGCTCCATTTTCCCTGGTATCTCCTTTCCATCTCTTTAATGTCTTGGTGGAATCGTTCACCTTGTTCCTCACTCACAGCTCCCAAATTTTCAGGAAAGTAGTCAAGGTGGGACTGGAGGAAATGCACTTTCAAACTCATCAAGCAACCTAAAGCTTGAAATGCTTTCAGCATTCGTCCGACGATCTTTTTGTAGTGAGGATCTTTGTTATTGCCTAAAAATTTCTGTACGACTTCTTTAAATGCAATCCACCCTTCTTTTTGAGGATCCGTCATGGTATTGACAAACTCTTGATCAACTATAAGCCTTCTAATGTCTGGTCCGACGAACACACCTTCCTTCAATTTTGCCTCCGACAGGCCTGGAAACTTGGTGACCAAGTATTTGAAGCATTCTCCATCTCTTGGAAGTGATTTTACGAATTGTTTCATCAATCCCAATTCTATGTGGAGAGGTGGTAGAAGAACTTTATGGGAAGGTACCAAAGTTTCTCGGCGGACATTTTTTTCACCGACTGTTAGCACACTCGGCTGCCAACTCTTCTTGGTCCATTGATTTTGTCGGTCTCGACTGTCCCATAGACACAGAAAACAAGGATATTTGGTATACCCAGCTTGTTGCCCGAACAGCATGCACAAGACCTTCAAGTCCCTACACACTTGCCAACCATGGTCTTCATATTTAAGTTTACGAAGAACCAATTCCAAGTTCTCGTAGGTTTCCTTCAAGTGTATGGAATGACCTACAGGTATGGAAGCATAAAAACCGTTGTGGAGTAAAACTGCTTTGAGACTTCTTTTTGAAGAATCTATAAAAAGACACCATTGCTCTGAATCATATTGGATTTTAAATTGACCCATCAGACCTTTGACATCGATGCAATAAACCAACTTGTCTTCCTGGACGAAGTAAGGAACGAAGTCCTTTTCACGATGTCTGAACCATGAAGATGACACTCCTGGCAACAATAAATTCCTGCTTTTCAGCCTTGATCCGAGTAACTCAGCGGCATCTTTGGGAAGATTCAAGTCTCTTACCAAATCATTCATCTCCTCCTGAGAAAACAATTTTGGTCTTGTATCATCTTCAAAGTCAGAACTTGATTCGTCATCTGGTTCAGGTATGACTTCACCTTCATTGGAGCTAGGTATCTCTTCCAAGGTAGCAGGGAGCTTGGGTACTGGTATATCTGTGCCATGGGGGATGGGACGAATTGCCGAGTGAAGATTGGGGTATGAAATGGAATGCTTCCATTTGGAATTAAACCCTTTCACATCGCATGAACAAAAGTAACAGTCATCACTATGGTTCTTTTGCTCTCGCCATACCATAGGAATCCCATAACGGAAAGATTTTTTCTTACCCTTGAACCAGTTTCAGAGGTTCTCAACACACTGTTTGCACACTTTATGAGGCGCCCAGACTTTATCTTGATCTCAAATTTTTAGTCCAAAGTATGCAAAGTATACTTTTTTCACAAAGTCTGTAATATTCTGCTGTTGCTTCACCACAGCATATTCACCATTGTACGGCCCTGTTTCGTACAAAAATAGACCACCACCTAATTATTATTATTACCTGAAATGATCAGATCCGAAAAGTCAGTACAGGTGCAATCAGAGTCTCTGTTTATTAGATAACTGATGACCAAATACAGGCAGCGAAGTGGGGAAGAGAGTTCTATCGGGCACTAGGCACCTCAAGAATGCAACTCTCCCCATTAGAATATAGAAAGCATATTACAATTTATACCTTTTTCTCTTCCGCATTTTTACATACAGTCCAGTCCCCAGAGCTATTCCTTTGTGTTCTCTCCCCCTCCCCTACCTTATTTCCTATTATTACCCTTTACTCCCCTTAGTTCCTGTTGCAAAATCCCCCTGGCCCCCCTCTTCCCATACTCACCATGATCCAGCTAATCTGCTTTCTTCAGAGCCGGGCCCAGCATATATGTTGGTAGCTTTGTGGTTTCCTGTGTATGCATTTCTTGACACATAGACCTTACAGGCCTATATCTGATATCCCCTTGCAGGTCCTAGTCTAGACTCTCCAGCCCAAACTGGCACCTCACAAGGCTCATGATATCTCCTTATATGGTTCTTTCCGGTGCTGGATCTCTTCTTGCTAAGGCCTGTATTCTTGGCTCACATGTTATAGCAGAATGACTGTGCTTTAACTATTTTGTGAGATTCAGGGCAGCCAGTAAGTGATTATGAATCAGGAACATTATTAATCCTTAGCACTTAAAAATTAAAAGCAAATCTATCATACTAAATCCCAAATGTATCATACTTAACCTCTACCTCTACAAGTACTTAAACCCTACAACTCCCCCATTTTTTATTTATTTTTTTTTTTTATTCGGCTGGGGAATGGGAGAAATCCAGGTCTGAATAGTCTGACATGGGGACGGCTGCATAAGAAACATTGACAAGAGTAGGGCTAGTCTGAACAGGCAAAAAAGAGGTAGATACTTTGGTGCAATTTTTCTTACAGCAGGATATAAACATAGAAACAAACAACAGAAGAGTAAAGCAATGATTAAAATAAAGCCAGCAGAAATCAATAAACCTTTCAAGCCAGAGCCAAGGGAGTGGAACCAGGAGGAGAGAGATGAAAACCAATCTCCAATCTGGAAACCACCCTTAAAATCATCAATATGTAGTTCTGACAAGTGACGTATTTTATCCATAGCATTAAGCACAAACACTGAATGATTCGCTATGACTATACAACAGATAGTGGCATTAATAAAAGAACAAAAGGCCTCATTCAGAAGCAAGGAGCAAATCTAGGGCTTGTCTATTTTGCAGAGTCATTTGTGTATTCTGCTCTAGGGACTCTGACAACTTAGTTATAGAATCAATAACAGCTTTCATTTGAACATACAGTAAGCATTGTAGACGGCAGATAGCCATACCAAGTCCAGCAGTTATGGCAGGGGTCTAGAAAGATATCAAGGAAGTCCAGCATCTAACCTACGTGTAATAGCAATGGAGCAAAAAGTTCAACAGACTGTCCCGATTTCAGTTCAAGGCAGGGGGTGATTGAGAACCTCTTTGGAGATGTGGGTTGTACTGTGAACTCGCAGAAGTAAAACTAATTGTCCATCAGGATGAAGGAAACAGATGGTGTCCCAAGGAGCAGGTTTGGCAGCAATTATCTTGGTCAGCAACAGTTCATACAGGAAGGAAGTAGATCAAGCAGAGGTGACAGTTGAAGAAACCTTCAAGAGTCCAAGTGTCAGTATCATTCAAGTGGGCAACAAAGGGGGAAGTAACGGTGACAATGGTGAGCTGGATCACATATTCAAAAGTAGCCCTAAAGAGGTAAGCTTAAAGCATGGCTTAGAAAAGAGCAGAAATACAGCCTGATACACTAGCTTCCAGGCATAAAAAGGATTAAGTACAACAGCAGTGAAACTTTGATACATGACAGCATTTAAAACACAATGCAGCAAACACTTGCCATTCTTCAGAGAGAGCAGAAGGAGAGAACACACCATACTGTTTATACCATTATACCATTCTATATAAATTTCAATCAAGCTTGAACCAGTTCAAAAGGTCACACAAAAGTCAGCATTATGTAGTTGCAGTAGGGGTCGCTGTTGTCCACAGGTGTGCTGCATTAGATCTGAAATAACTTCTTATCAGAATGTCTGTCACTCGCTCCACCAATTCAGTTGCCTGAAATTCTACAGGTACAAACAAAAGAGAGAATGCTGTTTCCCCTCCCCCTTTCCTCTTCTTGGATTGCTTTCTGGGATTGCTGCTCGCACACAACAGCTAATCCTGCTTCTAAAACAATTGTTAAAAGTCAAACAAATGGGAGGCAGAAAATATAAATTTAGATTGTTAAACAGTGTCTCAGTCCCACTAACTTAATTGGTGTAGTTTTGAATGGATATATGTGCTCATTCTAAACAGCAACTAAAGACAGAACTCCTGGAACTGAAATTCAAAAGACTTACACAGTAATTCTTACAGTTCGGGGAAGCGAAACTGATACTCTTTTCATGAAAAGACTGGTGGACATCTAGAATGCAAACACTTCCCTTTTTTTAAGTTATTTCAATCACTGAGAGTTACAGCTAACCTCGACCTTGCCACAATATATAAAATCCCTGTTTAACTTTTAATTTTGCTTAATACAATCAGAACAAAATCCAAACATGGTTAACATTTTATTCATTCAGGATTTAAATCATTCTCAAGTTGCAATCTGCTCAGAATACCACATAATCCTGCAGGGATCTTAATCTCTACTTTGAAGGTCAAATGGAAAAAGGAAACAGTTTTCTTCTGTTGCACCAGTAGCAAAGAATTCTAAGCAGTTCAATTTCAGAGATCATAAAATCTAATTAAGAAAGCGTTGATTGCGTGAGTGTTATACAGAACTTCCAGAAGGGAAACGGCTGCACTGGTAATTTTTGCTTCAAAAGCAAAGTAACTTTTGAATCACACTCTGCAGATATCATAGCTGTTATTGTTCCTCTATTACTAATTTTGTTTCCAGAATATACCACAAAACAATAATCATATATCAAAGCATGGAAGATCTTCCCATTCATTCACAACAATTATAACTATCACACATAGAACAGAATCAGGTCCCTAAGTTTTTCTAAAAACAGTTTTTTTTTTTCAGTGTCATTTCCGTACCTAGAAAGCTAGCAAGCTAATTACAGAGGAAAAAATACTTCACCGAGTTCTGAACTTCAACTCCTGTCACACTGAATAAATCCTTTATTTAAACAAACAAGAAAGACTGCTCAATCGAGAGTTTCCTCTAGGTAATGCGTCCATCACCAGAAGAAAATCCCCCAGCAGTCCCCCTCCCTCTTTCTAGCTAAAAACAGGCAACCATCTTATCCTGCTGCAGGCAATTAGCTATCTTTCATCAGACGACATATAGGAGCAATTATTCATTAAACACAACCAAGCACTGACCAGGTACTGGCAATGTTCAAAGAATAAACCTCAAAGTTCAGAACTCCATAATTACAATTGATGTGTATCTTGTTTACATTGTTATGTAACTAGACTGATTCTTTCAATTGATCTAATTGTCACCCTCTCTGGTCTGATCCCAGATAAGGAGATTTCTTCCATTGTTTTCTTTTAGAACAATCTTTTATTCTCCTTCACTGTCCCTCAGCCTATAAATCAGTAAACCTGTTGTTTTCACTGTGTGGGGGTGAAAATAGACAAAAACTTTCTCTATTTCCTTTCCTAATAAGGGATTATCTCTCATCATCCGTTCGACCGGAGTCATTGGGGAAACCTGATTTATCATTATTCCATGATTGTCATCTTTCTCTCTCCTAAACAGAGACATGATTCCTACGTGCAACCTTTTATTTAAGGGTCTCAATACCCACCCTCTTTATTTACAGAGGAAGGAAGTGCACGAAATGTCCAGGACACCTTTCAAACAAGAATTCGCTTCGTTCAAGCCCAGCCAATCTCCTCACGGAGGTATGGAACCGTGAGCAAGAACACACACACGCTTCGTGTCAGACGACACGTACTGTCTCAATCACTTATCATTCAGTCCCAGTTTATAACAGCAAATTATTCTTACACTTTATGCATATAACAACAACAAAAATTAAACAACACATACCAAGCTTGGTTAAAAATATACTCACGATGCCATCATTACAGGCCGCCGTCATCCTAGGGAATCAATCACTCACTTCTTCTCCGGTCTTCACTCAGCACCGGGAACACACCTCCCTCAACCTTTTGAGGGGAATCCAAATCTTTACGTACCTCCCTCTTTTTCTTGAGGGGAATCCAAATCTTTAAATTTATATCTTGGCCATAAAGACCCACCCGTAGGCCAATCCCGGGTTTCGGCACTAATTTTGTACGGCCCTGTTTCGTACAAAAATAGACCACCACCTAATTATTATTATTACCTGAAATGATCAGATCCGAAAAGTCAGTACAGGTGCAATCAGAGTCTCTGTTTATTAGATAACTGATGACCAAATACAGGCAGCGAAGTGGGGAAGAGAGTTCTATCGGGCACTAGGCACCTCAAGAATGCAACTCTCCCCATTAGAATATAGAAAGCATATTACAATTTATACCTTTTTCTCTTCCGCATTTTTACATACAGTCCAGTCCCCAGAGCTATTCCTTTGTGTTCTCTCCCCCTCCCCTACCTTATTTCCTATTATTACCCTTTACTCCCCTTAGTTCCTGTTGCAAAATCCCCCTGGCCCCCCTCTTCCCATACTCACCATGATCCAGCTAATCTGCTTTCTTCAGAGCCGGGCCCAGCATATATGTTGGTAGCTTTGTGGTTTCCTGTGTATGCATTTCTTGACACATAGACCTTACAGGCCTATATCTGATATCCCCTTGCAGGTCCTAGTCTAGACTCTCCAGCCCAAACTGGCACCTCACAAGGCTCATGATATCTCCTTATATGGTTCTTTCCGGTGCTGGATCTCTTCTTGCTAAGGCCTGTATTCTTGGCTCACATGTTATAGCAGAATGACTGTGCTTTAACTATTTTGTGAGATTCAGGGCAGCCAGTAAGTGATTATGAATCAGGAACATTATTAATCCTTAGCACTTAAAAATTAAAAGCAAATCTATCATACTAAATCCCAAATGTATCATACTTAACCTCTACCTCTACAAGTACTTAAACCCTACACCATAGATGAAACAGAAACTATCTGGCAAATTAATACACTTTCGCGGAGCCATAACATAACGGTTGAAGAATGACGAGCTAACACGAATTGCGATGAAAAAGTGTGAACAGCCTAGAACCAAGAACCTGATGATGATTCGTGACCAAGTGCGGCATGCAGGAGAGAGCAGCTCTGTGTCTGTACACAAGACGTCACAGTGCTGGCCATGCCCCCCCCCCCCCCTGCACTGACCAGAGCTGCTGCTACCTGCCCTGTGTCTCCCTCCCACTGGATTCTTCAGGAAAGATTAACCCCTTCTACCATTAGAAGCACGGACTTAAAACTTGCTTAGCTTATGTATATATTGCTGATCATCAGATTTACAGTGCTACATTTTTTTTTACACAACTCAGACAACCCCTTTAAGGTTTTTTTTGGCATTTTATATCTTAAATGCACTTATGTGAATTAATTAATAGTAATTTGAATTAATTAATAGTAATTTGAATTAATTAATAGTAATTTGAAAAAATTTGATAAATTTGAAGACAATTTTGCATGTTGTGGCAAATCATAATGTCTAGGAGTTTTTTCACTATTTTATTTGTTTTCAGCACACCAAAATACATGGAAATTAGATTAAAATAATCAAACAGCTTTTTAGTCGCAGACCTCTGTTATGAGAAGCAAATGTTTCAGATCATCTTCACTTTCAGCCAGTAATGTGTTATCATCAGCATAGCGAAGGTTGTTGATGAGTCTTCCACCAATCTTCACACCTCTGTTCTCTTCATACAATCCTGCTTCTCTGATGATTTGTTCTGCATATAAATTAAACAGGTAGGGGGAAAGTATGCAGCCTTGTCTTACATCTTTGCATATTTTAAACCATTCTGTTTCTCCTTGTTCCATTCGAACTGCTGCTTCTTGATCAATGTACAGATTGTGCAAGAGTACGATCAGGTGTTCTGGTATACCCATGCTTCTTAATGTGGCCCAGAGTTTCTCATGGTTTACACAGTCAAAAGCTTTGCTATAGTCGATAAAGTACAAATAGATATCCTTTTGGTATTCTTTAGTCTTTTCAAGGATCCATCTCACATCTGCAATGATGTCTCTCGTTCCTTGCCCTTTCCTGAACCCTGCTTTTACTTCAGGTAGTTCTTGTTCCAGGTATGGTTGTCTCTTTTGAATAATCTTCAGTAGAATCTTGCTGGCATGTGGGATCAAAGCGATTGTGCGATAATTTCCAGTCAGTTGGATCACCTTTCTTTAGTATTGGCATAAACACATCTTTTCCAGTCAGTTGGCCATGATGTTGTCTTCCATATTTCTTGGCAGAGCCTTTTAAGTACGGTAACAGCTGCATCAGATTGCTGTAATACTTCTATGGGAATGCTATCAATGCCTGGTGCTTTGTTCTTTGATAAGGCTTTCAATGCTGCTTCAACCTCTTCTTTCATCACCATTGGTTCCCAGTCATAAGGTACAGGTTGAAATGGCTGTTGGTCCACTTGATCTTTATCATATAAAAACTCTGTATATTCCTTCCATCTTTTCTTGATCTTCTCAGCATCATTCAACATAGAACCTTGAGCATCTTGTAACATTCCAGTTCGAGGCTGGAACTTTTTTTTTAACTCGTGTAGTATTAAGAAAGCCGATCTTGTTCTTCCTCTAATAGTTTCTGCTTCTATTGAGTGGAGGAGTGGCCTAGTGGTTGGGGCAACATACTGAAGGTCAGGGGTTCAAATCCCACTAGAGGACAGCAACCTTGGGCCAGAAGGACTGGGGTTTCTAGTCCCACAGGTGCTTCTTGGGCAAGCCACTTAACCCTCCATAGCCCATGTTACCTGTAAAAATAGTTATCTCCAAGTTATAATGCCCTGTTCAATGTAATTTCAGTTTGTTCAATGTAAACTGCACTGATGCAGAATAGCACAGTATATAAGAGAATATAAAATAAATAAATTTCCTTGCATGCGTCATTGTAGTACTTTTCCTTGTCCTGTCTTGCTGCACATTGGAAATCTCTGTTGAGTTCTGTGATTGTCTTTCTTTCCCCTCTGGCTTTAGCTTCTCTGCATTTCTGCGCAATTTTCAGAGTTTCTTCCGTCATCCATTTTGGCCGTTCTTTCTTTTTCACCTTTTGTAGAGACTTCTCGCTTCCTTCCAACACAACCTTCTTGATTTCATTCCATAACTCCTCTGGAGCTCCGTCATTTGTATCTAAAGCAGCAAATTGATTTTGCAGGCAGTCTTTAAATTCCAGTGGTATATTCACAAGGTCATATTTTGCTGCGTTCATGAGTGGTTTACTCTTTTTCAACTTTAGCTTGAGTTTGCATACTAGTAGTTGATGATCTGTACCACAGTCAGCTCCAGGTTTTGTCTTTGTTGATGTAATAGAGCTTTTCCATCATTGACTTCCACAGATGTAGTCAATTTGATTTTTATACAATCCATTGGGTGAAGTCCATGTGTACAGTCGCCGCTTGTGTTGCTGGAAGAAGGTGTTTGAGATGAATAGATCATTGGTCTTGCAGAATTCTATCAGTCTTTCTCCAGCTTCATTTCTGTTGCCAAGTCCATATTTTCCAACTACTTTGTCTTCTTCTTTGTTGCCAACTTTTGCGTTCCAGTCACCCATGACTATCAGGATATCCTGTTTGCATGTTCTGTCAATTTCAGCTTGTACTTGTTCATAGAACTCTTCAATTTCATTCTCTTCTGCAGCTGTTGTTGGGGCATATACTTGAATTATAGTTGTGTTGATAGGCATTCCTCGTAGACGAATAGAGTTTAAGCGTTCGCTGACTGCATTGTATTTCATTACAGTTCTTGCAAGTTTCTTCTTTATTATAAATGCAACACCATTTCTTCTTTGTCTTTCATTTCCAGCATAGTGGACCATGTGATCATCTGATGCAAAGTGCCCGATGCCAGTCCATTTCAGTTCGCTGACACCCAACAGATCAAGTTGTACACGTTCCATTTCATTCTTGACCACCTCCAACTTCCCTTGGTTCATGTTTCGAACATTCCATTTTCCAATGTGAAAGGCATCTTTACAGCTTCTGACTCTCATTTCATGTGCAGCTACATCAGCAGTCAGACATCCCGAGGGCTTTGGTCTAACCACATCATAAATGCTGGCTTTACTCTGAAAAGTCTTCAGGTCTTCCCCAGTAGCTAGTTGAGTACCTTCCGACCTGGGGGTCTCATCTTCCAGCACTATAGCACAATTTGTTTTGTTGTAACTATCCATTGGGTTTTCATGGCAAGACACAGAAGTAGATTGCTGGGCCTTTCTTCCGCGCAGTTCAAGTTTGATGTTGTTGCCGTTGTCAGAGAAATGTGATCCTCTGCCGTCAACACTATCCCATTCTGCTGCTGCCCAGATGAGTGATTTGTCTTGGTCTGGCACCTCAGCTGAGACCTGTCCATCTTGGGAGACCCTACCAGTAGTTAAACTACCAATAGTTTAGCTCTCAGCATCACTGATGCACACAAGCCCTCACAGCACGACAAGCTGCAAACCAAGTGCAGGGGGTAAAACCTCAAAAATAAAACTATTTTTTAATTATTT
The DNA here is from genome assembly GCA_033557465.1 of Ichthyophis bannanicus. Taxonomy (NCBI): domain Eukaryota; kingdom Metazoa; phylum Chordata; class Amphibia; order Gymnophiona; family Ichthyophiidae; genus Ichthyophis; species Ichthyophis bannanicus. The sequence goes on along the minus strand of CM066033.1, from coordinate 881,376,707 downwards.
ATTTAACTATTTTGTTTTAGATTCATGTTGTCATCATTATTTATTTATTTTTCACTGTCAATATTGTTTTATGTGATTTAGTTTTATTTTTGAGGTTTTAACCCCCCCCCCCCCCCGAAGAAGGCAATTTGCCAAAACCAAGTGAGGGTCTCCAGGGGGTAAAACCTCAATATAAAACAAATAAAACTAAATCACATAAAATCAATACTGACTGTGATAAATAAATAATGATGAAAAGCACGTATTCCCTCTAGCACTACAGGGGTACATTGGATTGTCCTTATACTGCGAATAAATTTTGAATAAATACTTAGAATAAATTTTTAAAAAACCGAGGTTCTAATCATCACAAAAAATAAAGGCTTCTCACCCCCTTCGACCCTAAAAGTGAGAGATGCAGAACTTCCAATCAAGTCCACTATACGCTACCTGGGTGTGACTCTGGATCGACATCTAGACTTCAAAGAGCACATAAAACGCACTGTAAAAGCCATCTACTACAAGATCAAGACCCTTCGACACCTGAGACCCATGCTAGAACCAGAGGACTTCCGCACAATATTCCAAGCGTTAGTCACACCCCATTTCAACTACGCGAATATTATAGTCCACGGCCTCCCCAAGAATACACTAAACCCGCTACAATTAGCGATGAATGCAACGGCTCGAGTCTTGTATGGAGCATCAAGGCGTGACCACATAACCCCCATCCTAAGGGATCTACATTGGCTCCCGATAAGTTGCAGGATCTCATATAAAGCCCTCCGTATTACCTTCAAAGCCATTAATAAAATTTCGTCCTCCTCAGTCTCAGCCCTTCTCAACCACACCCCCAACAACAGATCTAGGAGGTCATTAGCTGCCAATACACTAGTTATCCCAAGGGAAACCACAAAATGTGCACAATCAACTAACAATAGAGCATTTTCGTCCTATGCTCCTAGATACTGGAACAGCCTCCCTCCCAGCATCAGATCGATCAGCGACCTAATGCAATTCAGAAAAGACCTCAAGCACCACCTGTTCCTTATGTACTTCTCACAATCTAACAACACCTCTCCTCCTCCCCCACAACAACCCAATCCCTCAATATGATTTCTAAATATGTACTTACGGAGTATGAATAACAGACCAGATAGTACTTGTATTCAAACGGTACTGCCTCAAGATATATTTTACTGTAAATAGACTGGCCAATATGTAAATAGACTACCAATATTGTAACCATAAAATGTCATAGTTTCCCCCAGTTCAATCCATGTTACGTTCCCTGTTATATGTAAACTTAGGACAGATCTTCCACTGTCTGAGAGTCATATTGTTGAATGTAAACCGCACTGATAACAAAGAGCGCGGTATAGAAGAGCTGTTAAATAAATAAAATAAATAAATAAAATAAAATACTCTGCCTTATTTTTATCTTTTATTTTTTAATTTTTGTCTTGATTACTATTTTTTAATTTTTAATTATTTATTTAACAATTTTGTTTTAGATTCATGTTGTCATTATTTATTTATTTTTCACTGTCAATATTGTTTTATGTGATTTAGTTTTATTTTGAGGTTTTATCCCCTGAAGAAGGCAATTTGCCAAAATGCGTAGGGGTTTTTAATAAACACCTGAGACCATTCTACACTGTCCGTATACTGCCACTGAATATTTCTTCTGATCACCTCAGCACTATGAGGATCATTCAGTGGCATGAATAGCAAGTATGGAAGTCTGGATTGTACATCCATCCCTGCTATTCATTCCCCCGCCAGCCCCTGCTAATACCTCCCCATACGAAAAGCTCGTTTATATGGGGAGTCTTAGATGGGGTTGGGAGGGGGCATTACTGAGGCAGAGCAGGGCATGAGCAGGCCATGACCCCTGATGTATAGGGCCAATTTATTTTATTTATTTATTTAGACAGTTTTGTATCCCGCCTTATCCTTCAATCAAAGCGGTCACAACACAATTGGGGGATACATTTAACACGTGGGGATATGAGACACATACACTAATACTTACAGGGAACATGGGCAGTGGAGGGTTAAGTGGCTTGCCCAAGACCACAAGGCGCATCTGTGGGACTAGAAACCCCAGTCCTTCCGGCCCAAGGTTGCTGTCCTCTAGTGGGATTTGAACCCCCGACCTTCCGGCCTGAAGTACCTTGCCCCAACCACTAGGCTACTCCTCCCAATTCTGAATTCAGCTCTGTATGTCCATGGCCATGAACATAGACGGGAGACTTATTCCACCGCAGAGGACATCAGGGGTTCATGCCGCTGGGTCAGGACAAAGAGGTAGTGGGGGTGCAGTAAGTTCCCCATAGCTGGATCCTGGTCATGGGAGACTGGATCGAGGGTCCAGCTGGGGGGAAAAGATTAAAACCCCAGCAGCTGGCATTTGCGGCTCCTAAATGGAGCCACGGTGCCATGGCGTTGGAAAGCCACGGCACTGCGGCTCCATTCAGAAGCATGACTGAGGTAGCCGGGGATCTGCTGTGTATGCAGGCAGACCAGAATCAGGGCCCGGCCTGCACGTTCGGGCCACAGATGCTATTCTGATCCCGCAGGTGCATCTAGCCCCCACAGAATCAGAATCGGGTCTATCTCTGGGCGTCCCACTTCTGGTCTGCCCACAAGCGGCTGGTAGGCCTAATCAGAATGTGACTCCTCCTACAGAGTGCCAGCATGATCCAAGGGTGGAGTTTGGGCAGAATTAGGAATTATACAGTCAATGTGATATTTAGTCCATTAACCGGATATCTATCCAGATAAAGTTAGGACAGTAAAAGGGCTGACCTATCTTTATCTGGTTAGCTGTCTAGATAGCAGACTGAATATCATCACTGTCCAGATAGTGATGGCAGTCAGTAGTGAATCTGGCCATGCAGCACCATTCCCTATCTAGATACTGGCATTTTATTTAGCAGTGGCAGTCAGCAGACCTGCAAGGGATCAAGTGACTACTACTAGGGATCAAGGTGCCAAACAGGGTCAGTGCTAGGGTTTCTGGTGCCCCCCCCCCCTGCACACCGTCTCTCATTATTATTAATATTGGCTACACCCCACCCTCTTTTTTCCCAAAACTCCTTTAAGATCTCTTTCCACATGATGCTAGTATTTCTCCTTCAAATCCAATGTTGTAAAAAAATTGCAGTGAAAGGGCAAATGCATAGCCAGAATAAAAATAACTACTTAGCAGTAAATACTTAGTATCATACAAACAGACTGTGATAGTCCAAAAAAAATATCTGATTCTGGTCATCTCACTAACAACATCATAAACATTCTCCAGTACCAGGCATATTGTGAACTAATATAAAACCCTACAAAGTCACCGAAGATCTACAAGGCCAAATCTATCATACCATACCAGCATAAACTTCCAAAACTCATACAACAAGGGACTTACTGAGAAAAAAGTAGCACTATAAATACTGCAACAGGCCCTAAAATATCCATACATCTATGTGAAAAGCTGAACAAGTCAAATTACTACAGTGCAGATTCCTAGATACAAACTCCATGTTAACAGAACGCCTGGCATTAGTCACACACTCAGAAAACAGACCCTCACCTATTATAGAATAAGTGACTACAACCTAAAGTAAAAATAAAAATATGAAGACAAAAATTAAACTGAAACCCCAAGAAGCCAGACTCCGCATGTGGTGTAACACCAGAAAAATAAGAGAGATTCCCCATACTGTGTAAAATATGAAGATAGCGCAAAGTCCAATCACTAAATTTAAAATAAATTTATTTTCTCTACCTTTGCTGTCTAACCATTTTATTCTCTGATCATGCTATTTTATAAACTGCTGGACCATGCTGTTTCTAAAGGTGGTAATAAGTTTTTCCTATTTCTCATAAGAAATGCCGTGGTCCAGCAGTTTATAAGATAGCAGAGCTGATGGGAGCAGAGATGTGTTCTTGCAGCTCTCTCAAGTGGTGAATCAGGGAGGGGGCAGGCAGCTAGCGACGGCACCCCCTTGCGGTGCTAACCTGGCTTAGCGACTGCCCTGGTACCAAATAATGCTGCTGGGGGGTGACTGGCACCATTTTGAGTCCTGGCAATTCTCAGGGCAGAAGCAACTGGAAATCACTTCTGCTTTACCCCTGCTAGCCTCCAGAGAAACACCCACTAGTTCCTGGGGAGTTTTCGGAGAAGGGGGATGGGATTTTAATCTCAGGAGTTTGAGAGGTGGAGATTTGTATGCTGGGGGGTGCTGGAAGTGGGGGATGGTGAAGTTTTGTGGATGTATTAATGTATTCCACCACCTGCCCCTTTAAAAATAGTAGGCCCGATATTCCAAGTGATTAAGGTAGTTAGCAGAGCTGCTAGCTGCGTTAATTGCGGTGAACAGGATATTCAGCAGCACTAACATGGTTTGTGTTACAGAATATCCATGGCTACTGGCTCTACACGCCCCAGTGCTAACCGCTTAGCATCAGGGCATGTCAGGGGGTTCTGGAGTAGAGCAGAGGCAGCACTGCTCACTAACAGCGATACCGAGCCGCTGCCCGGATAGTAATACGCAGCAAAGAGCAGGCGCAAGTAACCCTAGCCTAACTTTCACCACATATCACTAACCAGGCAGTGGCTCAATATTGCTGCCGCCCACTTAACGATTGGGCTTTGTGGCAACCCCGGATATTCAATACCAGAGCCAAATATGACTCTGGCATTGAATATCCGGGTTTAATGTTCAGCGCCAGCAGCTAGTTGCTTTAGCAGCTCTAGCCACTGGCGCTGAATATTGAGTCCGGTATGCCCGTCTTAGAGCAACGTTCCTGGTTGCAGCAATGCAAATTTATATTTTCCAAGGGAAGTACTAATCTTTGGTATCACAGGTTAGTAACGCCCATGGTATATATTGCTGCAATAAAATCAGCTATCTTATTGCAGCTTAGTAAATATTCCTTGGACACATCTAGCCAGTCAGGTATTCAGGATAACCACAATGAATATGCATGAAAGAGATTTGCAGGCAATGGAGGCAGAGCATGCAAATCTCTCTCAAGCATATTTATTGTGGTTATCCTGAAAACCTCACTGGCTGGGTGTGTCCCGAGGAGAGAGTTGAGAACCCCTTCTCTAAGAGGACAATTTTATAAGAAGTCGCCTAACGTTATGTGCCATCAAGACACGTAAATTTGGTATTTTGCTATTTTATAAGTATCTGTGCACATAAGCAGACTTCAGGCAGAGCATGGATAGAGCACACAAGTATACACGTAACTTATCAATTTATATGCATTCTTGACAACTCTAGGCACAGACATCTACACCAGCCCTAGGGCAGTAAAAATGATTGTGCCTTAAATTAATACGTTCATGACCACTTATGCTAGTATTTTATAAAGAAAATACAATATCAGGAGGTAAGGAAAATTTGGCACTTTTAAAATATATTTCAAGAGCGAGAGGGTTCAAGACTATTGGACTTGTTTCATATTTTTGGAGAGAAGGTTGCAGGGAGATCAGGACATCTTGTACCTAGATTTTTTGATACCTCATGAAGTAGAAAGGGAGGGGAGCTGAGGTAGTCAGTACCTATAGTAAGAGTTTTTGTATCTTGGGAGGAAGGGAGAGTTGAGGTGCCCTGCACTTAGGAATTTTTAAATTTCTGAAGGAAGGATTGCAGCTAGGTGCTTTTTTTAACAGAACTTAAGCAATTGGAGGTAATTTCTAGAGATATTTTGCATGGTGTAATTCAGCACACACTTGTATGCAGCTTTATAGTAGGCGTGTTTGTGGAGGATTTAGGCGGAGCATGGTCCGTCACAATTTATAAAATATGCAAGTACATGCATACTTTACATGCTAACATTTACATCTGTTTCCAGTGTCTGCAGCTCCAATCTAGGCACCATATATGTGGGATTTGTGCTAGCATTCTATAAAGACGCATAGGTCTTTATGTGTCTCTGTAAGATACATTACGATTTTAAGTCTGTGGCCTTCACACATAGGTGTCCTGTTATAAAATGATGCTCTTAGTACTTGATTTTCAGGCCTAACCAGCTAGGAGGGATATTTATCCAACTACATTATTAGTAAATATCTTACACTGCAAATAATAAATGCATTGTAAATAACTCACATTAACTTGATTTGATATCTATACCCCTAAGTTTGCAAAATCTTGCCTGTCAATTTAGACCAACTGTATTTAACCAAGTTTTCAGATGATCATGTAACCTGTTAGATTCAGTTGAATATTTAGCTAGCGAAAACTAGTTTATTATTTACCTTGTTTGTTTTATTGCTTTTTATTGTCTTAGGGTCCGATTCTGTCCCGGATGTAGATCCCCTCTGTGCGTCAGGTCTGAACCAAATGCACAGAGGGGATTGTGATTCTGATCCCGCAGGGCACATCAAGCCCCGCAGGATCAGAATCACAAACAGGCCTGCATGTGAAGGACTGTACCTACCTAACTCAGTCATTGCATTTAAATGGAGTTGTGGCGCCATGGCGTCATGTTGCCATGGCACTGCGGCTCCATTTAAAAGCTGCGATGCCAGCCGCTGACCAAAAAGCAAGTTCCCTGCAACCCGACCCCCAATCCAGCCTCTGAAGGCCAGGGTCGGGCTGCGGGGAATGTCCCATGCCCCCCCCCCCAGCCCATTCCACATACCGAATGTAAAAAAAGAAACATCCAGGGGAGTTATTCCACCACGAAGGCCCAGACATTAGAATCGGCCCTGTATGTCTAGGACCAGCGACCTCCCATTGCCCTCCCACTCTCCACCCGCGGGCCGCCCATTCCCCGCCCCTGACTAACTTCCCCGCTATTCACAGTTCAGAATGACCCCCTTAATGTTCGCTGTATTGTGTTGCTTGTCATTTAAATGATCCCTGTACTATATCTGTAGAGACTACTTGAATACTGTACTAAGGGAAGTAGCACCATCCATTGTCCCCACTAAATACTGCAAGAAGTTACAGAGAAAAGTCTGACATTTTCCAGAACAGAGAGGCTCTTGCTGCCAGTCATTGCATACTAGGAGGAGATTCCTCTGGGAGGGAAAACCCCCATCTCATATATAAACGATTCCCAAAGCAGAACTCTGTCTTTGACACCTAGCCATTGCACCTTAAAGACATAGGGTCTCTATCCTTAAGCGGCAGGTGTCTTTGGCATCCAGTCAGTGCACCAGAAGGGAGAAGGGAGAAGGGAGTTTTCTGCACCTCGCCACTCTAACCACTTAGAGTAAGCAACAAGCTTGAAGCCTGCCTAGGAGGAGAGAGCAGAAAGTTAAGATCTGTGCAAGTCCAGCCATCACCCCACTGCCTCAGAAGAAGAGCAGCTCAGCCTGTGCAACAGGTTCCAAGAATTGTATTTGAACCTAAGCCAGAAGCCAGGCAGAGCAGCACCAGGGACCTGCATTTGCAGAAGCCTCCTCTCTCCGAAGAAGGAACCCAAGTGAATATCATGCACTAGTGGTATCAGATCCAAGTGTGTCATCCAGCACAGGACCAGGGACCTGTGACTGTCTCACATACTCAGGTACAGTGGGGAAAAGTAATATACAGAGGAGATAGAGATTTCTACTAAGGGAATCCAGACGATGAAGGTGTATGAGTCGTGGTAAATTCGGATTAAATAATGCAGGTGTACAAGTAGTAAAGAAGGAAGACTGAGTAGCAAGAGTGGTATAGAAGAGAATTATTGCTCAGATTAAAATGAAGAGCAATTGAAAGGAAGTGCGGTAAAATACCCCACTGAGAGGAAAAATAAGTAAACTGCTTGTAACCATTTTTAGATTGTGGAGGAGTTAACTGTTTGTAAATACTTGTTTGATGTTTGATGTTTTTGCAAATTGTTATCCTTGCTTTATTCAGTGACCTAAAGTTTAAGTAAAGTCCTGGTTCAGAACACCATTTCTGGCCTGAACTCAGTTATTTGAGAAGGGAGTGCTGTGAGAGTCTCAAGTGCCAGGGCCTCTTGGCTTATGCCGGTCCCCACAAGCAAAGCCTGGTAATTAGAATCCTTGAGCTGCAGACTAAAAGACTGAAAGAGAAAGCTCATTGGATTGTTTTCCTCCTTGTCTGGCAAGCAGCTGGTGAGGTGGCTACTAAGAACATAACATAAGAACATAAGATATGCCATACTGGGTCAGACCAAGGTCCATCAAGCCCAGTATCCTGTTTCCAACAATGGCCAATCTAGGTCATATGTACCTAGCAGTTTCCCCAAAAGACACAGGTTCCACAATGCTTGTATTGGGTCAAGCATTGATATCCTGGGTCCCTTCTTAATAATGGTTTATGGACCTTTCCTCCAGGAATTTGTCCAAACCTTTTTTAAACCCAGCTACACTAACAGCCTTTACTACATCCTCCAGTAACAAATTCCAGCGTTTGATTACACGTTGAGTGAAAAAATATTTTCTTTTATTAGTCTTAAATTGTTTACCCTGTAGCTTCATTGCATGTCCCCTAGTCTTTCTATATTCTGATAACGTAAACAATCGATCTACATTTACCCGTTCCACTCCGTTCATTAATTTATAGACTTCTATCATATCTCCCCTCAACCGCCTCTTTTCCAGGTTAAAGAGCCCTAACCTTTTTAGCCTTTCAGAGGTATCCTTCCATCCCCTTTACCATTTTAGTGGCTCTTCTCTGAACCTTTTCTAATAACGCTATATCCTTTTTAAGTTATGGCGACCAGAATTGCACACAATATTCAAGGTGTGGTCGCACCATGGAACGATACAGAGGCATTATAATATCCTTTGTTTTATTTTCCATTCCTTTCCTTATGATACCTAGCATTCTATTTGCTCTCTTGGCTGCTGCTGCACACTGGGCAGAGGGTTTTAACATGTTATCCCCAATGATGCCTAAATCTTTTTCCTGGGTGGTGGTTCCTAATATGGAACCTTGCATCGTGTAACCATAGTTTGGGTTGTTCTTCCCTAGGTGTATAACTTTGCACTTGTCCACATTAAATTTCATCTGCCATTTTGATACCCAGTCTTCCAATTTATCAAGATCCTCTTACAATTTTCCACAATCCTCTTGGGTTTTAACAACTTTAAAAAATTTTGTGTCATCTGCAAATTTGATAACCTCACTCATTATTCCCTTTTCCAGGTCATTTATGAATATTGTGGCGACGGTGCCCCCACTAGGCGGTTGCCTAGTGAAAGCAGCAGGCCATCTTGTATCTTGTATGTTGCTTTAAGCTTCAGGGCTAAGACCTCTGAATGTGTAGTTGCATGCAAAAAGCAGTCCAAGTGGTATTTTTGGCCAACACAGGAAAATTTATTAAATTTTTTGTTTTAAACTTCAGCTTTGCAAACAGACCTTTGTAGAAGGCTCCAACCACAACAGAAAAAGGATGTTTTCTCCAAATAAAGTTTCTTTACAAAAAGTGTATTTCAGCAGTGTTATCAATGAGCAGTTTCTTCCAGCTCTTTAACAAAAGAATTTCTTCTTCCAGAAACAAGCATAATTGAACTAGTATTTAACAGCAGAGTCCAGCAAACCTTTTAGCTTCCCTTAGCTGCTTCAGGTTTTAACTTTAAAACACGTCTCTGCTTGTCAGCACAGAAACTAAAACTGCTGTGTTTAAACTTTCACTCAGCGCAAGTGTTCTTGTAGCTTTAACCATGAGGTTTCCTTCTCTCTCTAAAGCTTCTTAGCTACAATAATCAGGATAACTGTTTCCTGGGTTTCCTTCCTATTAAACCCTTAGCTTTTCTCAGTCAGAGATTATGCACAAAGAACATTCCATTTGGGAGTCTGTGGAGTCAGGTTCCTCTCCACAGAATTCCACCTCCATGTCTTCCTCTGCATTACATGACTGTGGGGCTTGGACAGGTTCAGGGATTTCAGGTTTTACTTCCTTTAGAAGCTTGAACAGTCTTTCCCACTGAACTTCCCTTCTTCTCCCCGGGATTATATTAGTGTTCTCAGACTTCTTTCCCTTTAGTAAAACATTTAAAGGCTTTGTTTGCTTTACCTTATCTGTAAAAGCATTCTTCCTGTCATGCGTCCCATAAGGTATAGCTTCTTCCTCAGAATTGGGTATACTTATTTCTGAGTCAGAGTCACACACATTAACTCCCTCAAACTTTCCCCTCCTACCTCTGAGCTTGACTGTAGACCTTTTACAGCAAGGGCATCTCCTAGGAGTAGCGTCCTCTGAATCAGAGCTGCCTGGGGGATCACTGCAGTGTTTGTCTCTAGCCCTTCTAGGCTCTCCAAGCCTGAAAACTTGTTCCTCTTCAGATGGAGCTGAGACCTCCTGCTCCAGCTTCCTCACAGCTAGCCTTCTCGCTTCCTCTCTCCTGGAAGGAGTGCAATTAGCCTGGATTCTGGCTCTTTCCCGACTGCCATCTTTCAAGCTGCTCCCGTGTCTTACTTCTCTCCTGCCGGTCTTGCTGACGCTTCCTGCTCTCTCTGTTTGCCTGTGCTTAAATGTTTGCAAGTGTGCTCCCTCTCCTGGCCCCACCCACAGGTGTCTCCTATCACTTCCTATAGTTGCCCTGGAGTCTGGGTGTGGCCTCCGCCTAGCTTTGCAAGTGTGGGTTTTTCCACTGCTTTCATTTTGGAACATGTGCTTAGGTGAGCCCATCCCCCTTTTGGAAGAAAACGTTTCTTTTTTCTTTGTTTCCCAGGGCTGTGCTGCACCCTCCTTACCACAATATGTCAAAAAAGCAGCGGACCCAGCACAGATCCCTGGGGTACACCACTATTCACCTTTCTCCAATGGGAAAATTGGCCATTTAGCCCTACTCTCTGCTTTCTATCTTTTAACCAGTTCCTGATCCACAATAGTACAATGTCCACTATCATATATATGCGGACGATATAATGATGTACATTCCATTCATGATTCCTAGCCTACCAATGCAACTTTTAAACGAGTGTCTCAATGAAATAACAACATGGCTAAAAGACCACAATCTCCATATCAACCACTCAAAAACAGAAATACTAATTGTAACGAAAGACCAATCGTACACGCCCCCATCACACATCACAATTCAAAATCAAGATATTAAAATAAAAAATGAAGTAAAATATCTAGGCGTGATCCTTGATACGCATCTCAGTATGGACTTTCACATCAGAAACACAACAAAAAAAATCTTTTTCAAGCTCAAAATTCTAAAGCAATTACGCCATCTTGTTCATTTACATGACTTTATGAGCATAATTCAGGCAATCATCACACCTCATTTCGACTTTGCCAACCTAATCCTTATAGGCACATCAAAACAAAACATTAAAAGACTCCAATTAGCACAAAATGCAGCAGTTAGAATCATAATGAAGATTCAAACATTTGAACACATAACACCAATACTAGCTAACTTACACTGGCTACCAATACAATGTAGGATAAACTATAAGACTATTATAACCACTTTCAAGGCATTAAATAACATGTCTCCACCGACACTAAGCAAGCTGATCACTAAGGACTCTAATAAAATAGTACATAGGAAAGGCTACACAAACAAAATAATAACCCCGAAAGATTACACGAAAGCTAAAAAGACAACTAACAAAAAGGCATTCTCCCATGCAGCACCCACCTTATGGAATTCCCTCCCTGAGGAAATCAGAGCAGTAACTGAAATTAAGGAACTCAGAAAGAAGCTAAAAACCCATCTTTTTACATCACACTTCGATCCATTGTTATACTCCTTCCCCCATAATGAAAACGGATAACTAACAACAGCTCAAATCCCACCAAGAAAGACATAAATAATAGCAACTAGTTATATCAATACCCTTATTCTGATACTCAATGCCTCTCTCCGGTGAATCCTTACTCTAACTATTACTTTTAATCATTCTACAACTAAGCTTTTCACATAGTATAAACACAATATCTTGTATATAGTTGTACATAGTTGTAACACATTATAACGTTGCTTTGTTATTGAACCTAGACCCAGTTTCAAATTAAACTAAGCTTGTTTTGTTTTTAAGGTCCTGCCTCTGTACATAGTTTACTACGTTCCATGTAAAACAAACAGATTTTGCTCTGTCCATTAACTTGTTCTTTGTAAACCGCACCTGATCCATGGGAAGGTGTGGTATATAAGTGATTGTTAAATAAATAAAATAAATAAATAGTACACTGCCTCCTATCCCATGACTCTTTAGTTTTGCCAAAAGTCTCTGATGAGGGACTTTGTCAAAGGCTTTCTGAAAGTCCAAATACACTATATCAACCGACTCACCTTTGTCTACCTGTTTATTCACACCTTCAAAAAAAACATAACAGATTAGTAAGACAAGATCTTCCTTGTCTAAAGCCATGTTGACTGTCTCCCATTAAGCTATGACTATCTACATGTTCAGCAATTTTGTTCTTTATGATGGTTTCTACCATTTTTCCCGGTACTGACGTCAGGCTCACCGGTCTGTAGGTTCCCAGATTACCCCTGGAACCCTTTTTAAAAATTGGCGTTACGTTCGCCATCCTCCAACCTTCAGGTATTACAGATGATTTTAATGATAGTTCACAGATTACTAATAGCAGGTCTGCAATCTCATATTTCAGTTCTTTCAACACCCTTGGTTGTATATCATCTGGCCCAGGTGATTTGCTACTCTTCAGTTTATCTAATAGTTGTAATACATCTTCCCGATGTATCGATATTTCCTTCAATTCTTCCGCACCTTTAAATACCACTTCAGTCATGGGTAACATCCCTACATCTTCCTCAGTAAAGACCAAAGCAAAGAATTCATTCAGTCTCTCAGCTATCGCCTTGTCGCCTATCAATGCCCCTTTAACCCCTCTATCATCTAATGGACCAACTGACTCTCTCACAGGTTTTTTGCCACGAATGTACTTGAAAAAGTCTTTATTATGCGTTTTTGCTTCCGCAGCAAGCTTCTTCTCAAATTATCCTTTTGCCTGCCTTATCAATGCCTTGCATTTAACTTGCCAGTACTAGCACTACACAGAAGGGGATTACATTTGCTTTTATTGTAAGCCTCCCTGCGTCCAGGCTGTATGGATGAATCTATACATTTTGAGATATATATCAAAAATAAATAAGTTAAAATTAATTAGTTATCTTTGCTGCACAGCAAAGTTTCGAAATCCACTCATTTATTTGTTCCTTAAGGTCTGAAACCGAGACTATTATATTTAATTTTCTTAGTAGTAAGGAAGAGAAACAGTGCTGCAGCTGCATCCTTTCAGTTCCTGCCCTCAGACTTGAAAAACTGTTTTAGTGGGCTGTAATTATATGACTGTTACTTTAGCTGACCTGCTGAAAGAAAGAGAGATTGCTGAACAGGAGCTAAGGTTTTGTTGGCTGCTGATGAAATGCTGTCTTTCAATTGTTTTGTCACTGAGTAAAGTTGTCTATAATTTGAATTATATGAATGTTCCCAACCGTCCCCTGTCAGTCCTCCCAGGGCACTTTTCTGTTTGTATAGTATGACACTAAGAAGACACTTATAATTTATTCCTTGAGTAGTGAGAAACTAACTGTAGCATATGACCTATTTTGTTCTGTGTTGTTTTTTTTTTAACCTATTTGTTCTGTACTTTTTTTCATTTTCTAAAACTGCTTCTAGTAAGTCAAGAGCTTGTCAGAGGCACTGGGTTGTAAGTACTTGAGACAAAATTCTGTGAACCATATTGTTTTTTACAATAGCAAAAGCAGCAAGAAGCCCTAGACTCTGTGCCAATCAGGACTGACACTAGCATTAGGCAAACTGAGGCTCCTATTGCCACCCCGGTCACCCCTCTCTGAGACCCAACAGCAGCAGCAATAGCCACAAACAGCCCCATGGAACCTACCTTCAAGCTATTTGCTCCCATCTCTCTTCTACTCCTGATGCTGACTGCACGGGAAGTCAACATCAGGCATCAAAGAGCAGCAACAGCAAACAGTACCATGACACCAAAGCTTGAAGGTAAGTTCTGTGGGGCTGTTTGAAGCTATTGCCACCATTGTCAGTCCTATAGAGGTGCGACAGCAGTGGCAATAGTTGCCATGTGGGGGAGGAGGGGCAGAAGGGGTGAGGTTCGCCTAAGTGCCAATTGTACTGGTAGCATAACTCTGAACAGTGTTTTCAAGAACCTTTATTACTGAGGCCTAGCAGTAAGGTTGCCAACTGGCTCCAGGCATGCCTGAGAGACATGATTCAGTCTTGGGTTTACCCCATTGCATGCAGGGATATGTAGTTCTGATTTCTCTATTGCACGCTGGAAGAAAAGCAAGTCTACAAGTCCCTGCATGCAGTGGGGTAAACCCAGAACTGGATCAAACCTGTCGGGCACATCTGCAGCCAGTTGGCAACCATACCTAGCCGAATGTCACCATTAGGGTTACCTGATTTTGGAGAGCAAATCTGGGATACCTGGGCAGAGCTGAGCTGGGCTGGGCTGGGAGGGACAGGGGTCCTCCCCTCTCTGGCATCTTTTGCCCATATATTTTGAAATTGCCACTGTACGCAGCATTCAGTAATTTCAAAAGTTTAGAAAAGGTAGTAGCAGCCCTTCTCGAGTTATAAGTGCACATACATACATATATGCTTAAACTTTATTTTGTACATATATAACATTATCAGATTTTTTGTTATCCAAAGTGGGGGGAAGAGGGAACACCTCAGTTCCATCCCATGACAGCAACAATATCATTCCCAAGCAGATAAATCAACAGAGAAATGGAAACAGTGATGCATTTCCCCAGTACTGTGCAATATGTAAAAATAATGGATGTAAATTCTAAATCTGACATATTCCAATCACTAAACTGAAAATAAAGGGGGGGATATTCAGTGGCGGCAGCGGCTAGCCACCACAGCTGAAAATTAAACCTGGATATTCAATGCCGGGGTCATATCCAGCCACTGTCCAGTTAGCTTCTGCGGTGAAAGTTAGGCCAGCCTTTGCTGTGCCTTACTTTCACCATCTTGCCATAACCGGGCTGCAGCTGCTGCACCCGGAATGCCCCAGTGCTAACTGGTTAGCATTGGGGCGTGCGTTGGCAGCACCCAGAAATATGTTAGTGCTGCTGAATATCCCAGATAGAGGGTTATTGGCTCCAAAGCGTTTTTCTTCCCTCTCTGTCCCCATTGCTGGAATTGGAGACAGGATATGGCCAAATAGGTGGGAGTAGGGGACATAGCTCTAAAATCAGGGAAACTACCTGAAAATCTTTGATAGCGATATTCAACAGTCTAGCAATAACCACTTGGGGCCTGTTTTCATTCTCTCTGTCTTGACCAAACACAGGCCCTCCTCCGTCTTCAGACCCAGACTTCCGGTAGCCACGTTTCTATAAACCTCTACTGTTATTGCTCTTTGACAGTTTCAGGCATCTCCCTCTATTTTCCTGATCTTCAGCTTATTCAGCTTATTGGAGTGGAGGAGTGGCCTAGTGGTTGGGGCAAGGTACTTCAGGCCAGAAGGTCAGGGGTTCAAATCCCACTAGAGGACAGCAACCTTGGGCTGGAAGGACTGGGGTTTCTTTTCCCACAGGTGCTCCTTGTGGTCTTGGGCAAGCCACTTAACACTCCATAGCCCATGTTTCCTGTAAAATAGTTGTTGTTATCTCCAAGTTATGATGCCCTGTTCAATGTAATTTCAGTTTGTTCAATATAAACCACACTGATGCAGAATAGCATGGTATAGAAGAGAATATAAATAAATTCAAGCAGCATTTTATTATGAGCCTCCATTACATTTATACATGCTTCCAGCATGTCCGCTCTATCCTCTTGCTTTGTGATGCACTCCTCTGCTTATTGTATTCAGTTAGCAAGACCCTCCAGGCAGGGCTGTACCAAGCTATAACTGCACCCTGTGCAACTCAAGAACCCGGTGCCCCTGCCCCTCAATGACATATCAAACTTTTATCAGTTGAGCTCCTTTTGCAGCTGGGGGGAGGACAGCACTCCTTTTGAAACCAGAGGGCTCCTGCTCAAAGGTGCATGTCCCTCCTTCCTTCCCTCCCTCCCAGCTACCAGGGTCCAGGGACTTGCTACTGCCTGACGATCTGCACCCGTTGGATAGAGGAAGGAGAGAGTCCTCTAGTCCAACTGATCTGAACAGCTTGCAGTGGAGTGGCGTGGCTGGAAGGGATCCCAGAACCGGCCAAGACAGGGCAGCAGGAGCTTATGGGGCAGGCAGCTTCCCACCGCTCTACCCGTACTTCAAAGCCAGCAGGGCAAACACATTCTAAACACGTCCTTGCAGCCCAGCAACATGTATTGATGCTAATCTCATTCATTGCAAGATTTGCGTCAGGCCATAAGTCCAGGTAGAGCGGTGGGGAGTCGCAGTATACACTCCTGCTGGGACCTGCAGAATCTGATTTTTGGATCCTGGGGATCCCTGTCAGTCAGGCCGCTCCACTGTGAGGCGAGGGCTCACACTATGCTGCGATGGACTACACTGACTCTTCTCCCTGCCTCCAGTACAGTTGCGCAGCATGACTGAGCGCTGACCTAGAAAAGTGAACCCTCCTATTTCCCTAAACCGCGTGGCTCAGGGCACCTGCAAAAGGCTGGTGGGGGCACTACCAGCATGCTTCCACTTCCGATCCATGTCCAAATACGCCCCTACCATTTTACGTCCTGTGCAGTCACACTGCTTGCACCAGCCTAGGTACAGCACTGCCTCCCAGCCCTCTTTAATCTCTTCTATGACCATTTGAATTTTCACTAACCTTCCATCCAGGACTGTACTAATATTCTGCATCAGCTCCTGCACTGCTTATGCTCACACCGTAAAGACTGGAGCAACATCCTCTACTGTCATCTTGGCCTCACTTTACTACAAATCTTACCATTTGAAAAGCTTCCAATATAGAACTGCAATGCCTTCCTGAATAACAGCTAATTTTGCAATTTTATGCAAGTTCAAAACTCTTTTCCATTGTTTCCTGTTTAATGCTGACTTAAAATTGCTAAATGAACTGTCTTTAATCATTTTATTTTAAAATTGCTTTCAAACATTAAAGTTAAATAAAGACCATATTGTAGTATCTAGTTGGCAATATGTAATGGCATTATATCCAGTTAAAGCTAATTTGACAAATTATGTGGTTAACTATAGCTTAATATTCATTGATTTATCCAGTTAAATTTATTTTGCTGAGTATATATTCTTAAAGATAACCAGATATCTTTATCCAGTTAACTGAGGAATGTTGGGCCTGATATTCAAAGGATGTATGCTCCTAACTTTGAAAGTTATGATTCTAAATTGGCTTCTTTGGAAATTTTGTAGGGTTGAGTACCTAAATTTTACTTAAAATGTCATTAAACTCCTAAATTTAAGAGCAGCAGCTACGTATCTATGTTCACAAAACGGTTCCACTGCATGTGTTAGTGCTGACATTTACACATCCAAGTTGTGAAATGCCAGCACCTGCACGTGTACATTGACAAGGTCCCTCTGTCTATTTTTCCCCACATGAATATGGATTTTAGATACAACTGCATGTTTAGCAAAGCCATTTCTAAAATACCCACTGGAATGGAATGTGTCCTGACCTCAGTGTCTCAATTCCAACCCCCTCATCCTATCTAAAATGTGCCTTCACATCTATAGTCTACAAGGGAAAATACAGTATTTCAAACAAAGGAGAAACTATTTCTAAGCCTAATTAGGTGGAACCTTGGCAGGTTAGATTGCACAATCTATGCTAGAATTTAGCCATGAAGCCATAAAATTATTACCTAACAAGAAAAAAATGGCATGCTAGCTCCTGAGTTTTCTATCAACACCCAGCTCATTAACCTTTCCTTCAGTTATTTGCATTGTGCCATTAACTCCTCAAGGTCTGTCAGACTCTCTCAGCAATTTCCCTCTGCTTGATCATTTCCATCCTTTTGCCCTTCCCCCTTTAGGAAAGTACTTAAGATTCAAAAGTTGCAGATTCTTTTTTCTTCCTGATATGCATATAGAGAGGGAGGCTGTATATAATAATTCTGCTCTGTAGTTTACGGGTGTAAGGATAATTTATCCCATCTCATTCTTACAATACCAAAGCATATCCCATAGATGAAGTGTAAAAGAAGAACTATATAGATTTCTTTTTCTTGTCCCAATGGCTTGCTAGTTCATTTCCCTTTCTCATTAACTCCTAAGCTAACAAACGAGAGAACATTTTCAGAGATTACTCAAGATGAGAGCATAATAATGTGAAAAGGGTAATTTGATTTGACCTGTATTTCAGGGAGTACTTACTGTGCTCCTGTAAAGACAGAATTACACCCTTTAAGAGAAGAACAGATGAAGAAATCAGCCGGCACTAGAGGAGATCAAACTTGAGCTTTCATTAGAAGCTCAAATGAGAATACTTCGACTTTCGTACTGTGGACACATCATGCAAAGAGAAAGACGTCATGCTTGAAAGGTTTGGAGGTCAGCACAAACGAGGAAGGCCAGCAATGCAATGGACTGATAAAATAACAGCAGTTATGGAAGCCAATTAATCAACAGTTAGCCACCCCAGAACATAGTTTCAAACAGTGGCTCCCAAATTTGGGGTCACATCATCAATCAGGATGGGGGTCACAGAAACATGGCCATTTCCCCCTTCTCTCTGGACTTTCAAAATGGAGTACAGACAGGGACCAAGACAACTCACACAGTAATCACTAGCAAAGTCTTCTTTTCTAAACGAAAGCTACTTGCACTGATAACCTGGGCCAGGGAGATTGACTTATATAAGTTCCTCGCAGGGATGTGGGGGATAGACTGAGCATGTGCATCTTATAACATGCTCTACAGTATTTCTGTAATATGCAAACCATCATGATTTTATGCAACTACACCTTCTGGACAAACTACTTCAGTGAATATTACCTTAATCTTTGCCTGGTAGCACACCCTATTTTTCATCAAAAACATGCTTCACTAAGTAGTGGCAGTCACCAGTCAGCATGTGGCCTGGAGCCAGTGAACATTCATAGCCCCTGTCCCCTCCTGGGTAAGCTTCCAGTTGGACTAGAAACCCATGCTGAGTACTGGGGTCTGTAAGCACACACTGCACACTGACACAAGGGATCCTGTGCTGATTGCACCTGTTGCCACTACTGTTGCTGCTGCCTTCCTGCTTTAGATGAATGAAGGAAGTGGAAGGAGCCTGGAGACCTGCTGTTTTGATTTCATCATCATCTGAGGTCATGTGAATTTTCAGTTGTTAAAATGGGGTCATAAGGAATAAAAGTTTGAAAAGCACTGGTTAAATCTCCATAAGTGGACATTGGGGTATGTTTACTAAACCGTCTTAATGTTACCTGCGCTAGTTGCAGCGATAACGTGAGGAATGCCATATAAGGTAGTGGGCGTTTCTGCGGTAAGGTAGCAATGGTGGCTTATCACGCGATAGAGGGTACCTTGCCGTTATCGTGCTATAGAGGGCGCAGTGGCGCATTATCGTGCGTTAACCTTAATTTCGCGCCATGGTATAGGATCAAAGAAATAGAGGTGTAGCACACTGGTTAATACAATGACTGCTGATACAGCAGTCATGAGTTCAATCCCTCAGTGGGCAAATTTCATTAGGCTGTCAGAGGCAATTAATTTTCCTACCTGTAATGGTCAGACACATCTCAACAACCTGTACTGCCAGCCAAAAAAACCCTTACCCCAGTTCCGTAACCTAATGCACCTTTTAGGGCACACCATAAGTACATCATAGAGCACCATGTCATCCAAAGCAGGTCATAATGTGCCCCAGAGGGCAGCACGAAAGGGTGGCACCCCCCAAGTCAGCATATAACGTGCCCCATAAGCTGGCCGAACTGAAGGTGATGCTAAAGATGGCCCAAGGATGGTAAGGTGACCCAAGAAATGTTGGCTAAGGGCAGTAAGGTGGACCAAGTTCACAAGCATGAAATGTATGGGCCAAACACAGATGTAACTCTAACACTGCACAGAGCAGCAAGGAAAGCCAATTAACAAGTGATGTAAGGAAGTAAATGTCAGAGGTGAAGGACCTGCCAAATCTCCATAAGGGCCATGTGGCAGCTGGTAAAGCAGACAAATATAACGGGGGCAGCTGTACCGATGCACAGGGTGATGGTACTGTAAAGTGCAACAATGACAGTGTGTGGCAGAAGATATGAATACGTGTCCACCAGAGGAGGTAGAGGTGACCGGATAGGTGCAATGACAGGAGGACAGAAGAGTAGCAATGCCATGCAGAGCAAACATGGGAGAGGCAAGCATGATGAGACGCAATGCAGAAAAGGGTCATAGTGCAGGTCATGGGGTAGCAGCCTGCACATTAGGGCAGGATGTCACACAGCTGGCAGATACATATAGACAGACAGAAGGATGTTTGGCAACTGTGATGAGGGTATAATGTGGCACCAGCACAGATCTGCACAGATATGGCTGTCACAGGAATGAAACGCAGTTGTGTACGACAGGCATAAAATTAAAAGAGAATAGAGAGGAGCTGAACCCATGACCAGTAGCACAAATGTCAATGCACAAACCTGTGGCTACATCACCAATGTGAGCACCACAGCAAAGGCTGCATACAGGAACACTGCAGGGCACCACACAAGACGCCTGCTGTCTGCCAGGATAGGGCAAACCTCAACAGCAACCATGATGCAATGCACATAGTGATTAGCTGTACACAGCTGATGACCCAATGGGATCTGCATCTCTCCGGTATCTCAGCCTGAAAAAAGATCGGACACTGTGTGATGCTGCCACAGAGCAGCTACAAACTAGGGCATTGTGCATATTCATGGTTCATCCTGGGTGATAGGATGGCCACACAGCACTAGGTCGGCAGCACAAGTGCTGCTGGTGAGCGGTCCTGCTGTATGTCCCCATCACTACCACTGTGTGCCAGGTGTTCCCTGCAGTGCATCTGAAGGTTATTTAGTGTCCATCTGCATTACACACTCACATGTGGCCCTCTGAGTCACATCACCACCCAGATTTAGGGTATGGCTGCCATTGACACCTGTTATTTGGATGGGAGGGTGTCTAGACACACACCATGTTTGTGTGGCCGTGCCTTTACAGGTTTACATAGTATACAGTACATACCCCATGGCACCCTAAACACCCTTTTGGCAGTTGAGGGAGTGGAGCAATGGCTGTATGACCAGCAAACCCCATCCTGCTGTCAATGGACAGCACCCCAGGGTTTGTGGCCCAGAGCCATAACTGTGACTGAGCCAGTGACACCCCAGCAGTACTGCTGTGTATATGCCTGTAAAGTCTCCACTGCCTCACACTGCAGTCTGCCATTTACCAGCAAACTGCACAGTCAGACTGCACCTGCAGCACCCTCAGGGAGATCCAACCATGCACAGAATAGCTGCAGACAGTCCACTAGACAATCCATAGTGCATGATTACAGAGGAACATTGTGCACCAAGCAGATAGCACTGTGCTTGCCAACAGCACTGGGAACACCCAGGTGTGATACAAAACACTTGATTATATAGCACTATGTGGGAACATAGACATCCCATGGTCACTGCTCGGTCAGGGTGAGAGTTACCTCACAGCATGACATGCTATGGCCTCACTATCCATGCAGGTAGTGGTTGGACTCTACAGTGTCCCAGCCATTGACCTACACCCTGTGCAGAAGCATCCTGCCCAATCTGCCCTGTCCGTGCCATACCCACAATGCCTTGCTCCTCATTATGCGCATTTGCAGCCTAGTGCTGGTAACAGTGGGACATTGAGGTGTGGCCAGCCACAAAAACAATGCCTGGACATACACATACACACTCTCCTAATGCATCATTGTGCAAAGATACAGGTGTTTAGCAAGGCTGCCAGGCACACTGGTCCTGATCACAGTGCCGACTTTGCTCAACTGTGCAGAAGGTAGTAGTTGTGCAGTGGTGGTAACTGCAGCTCTGTGCTGTAGCCAACAGCATGAGCTGCCATGATGCTGTGGGGGGTGGAGGCTGTGTGAGTGGGTGTTTGTCGCCCTGTTCACCGCTGCTTTGGGGATTGCACATTCTGATGGTTTATCTGAATTGTAGGGTAAAACATGAGGGTGTGCTGTGCAAAAGCCATAGCTGGGATGTGAACCTGTGACCTTCTGTTCCAGGACACACTGTCTGTGTGTACTGCACTACCCTGCTGCCACAGAAGGGCTGTGGTACCAGTGACTACCTTTGCCTTTCATCTTCCAGACCCTGTCTGTTGCACTGTCCACAACACCCTGGAGATGGGCATGGCCTTGGTCCCCTGAGGGCAGGTGTCACTGCCCCATCACCACCAACACCCTCTCCCACACCATGCTGACATGCCCATATGCTGTTTGTGATGGTGTTGCACTGTCCCAGGCCATCCACTGTACAGGTAGATGGGTGCCTAGCATCTGGCTTCTGGGGTGGTGGGACCTACCTGTACATCCCCACATCCCCTCCATCTCCGCCTGCCACTATTATGTCCCTTCCACATGGGCTGATGCTGGCTTTGGGTGTCAGGTTGTTGATCCCGCAGCTATTGGCTAGGGTGGACCTGGTAGATAGCTGGTGTTATGCCAGCAGACTATGGACTGGCTAGGGCATGCAGTGCGGGTACAGTGTACCCGGTTTGGACTACTGGGTGTACATCTGTTTCAGATGACGTGTGGTCACACTCTGCACTGCCTTCCAGGAGCTGTAGTAACGGGTGTTCGTTTATTTGGGTGTCTGGTCTATTTTGGACATAGCCTATGGAAGGTGCAAGGACCCTTGTAGGCGTGACCCCCAGATTTGCATTGCTTGCCCCATTACAGGCATTGTGCTTCCTGTGTGATGTTTGGGGTACCTATTGGCCATGTGTCCCCTGGATGCAACACTGTAGAGCACAGACTGATGTGCATGTTTGGCCATGGTCATATGCTGTCTTGCTGCTGGTTTGTTTCTGTGTTCCTATGTGCCACATAGGCAGCTGCCTAGTACCCTCTGCACCCCGGCTGCACCCACTGCCTGTCCTGCATGCAGCCCCATATGGCCCATTTGCGGCATCACCAAAGTGTCCTTTCATACCTGGCCACTATGCTGTTACTATCACCTTTCTTGGGCTCCCTGCCTATGCTGTACATTGCTGATTGAAGTAGTTTCTCTCTCCTGCAAATGTACCTCTAACGCGAGGTTTTCACTCACGGTACTGTTCTGGCCTTAGGATCAATGCGTTAGTGTAGCAGGGGCCTCTCCCCGCCCACTCCCCACCCATTGACCCCTTCTCTCCGCCCTCTCTCCACCCCTCACCGGTCCTTAACGCACCCGGTAAGGTTTACGCAAGTTATGTGACGTTATCGCACGTTAAGTAACGTTAACATGCATTACCATTAGGTTAACTTGCATTAACGTTACTTAACGTGCATTAACGTAGATGCTGTTACATTACCGCAGTTTAGTAAACATACCCCATTGACTCGACAGTACTTAACAAAAACAACAAAAGCATGTATAAACCTTTTAGGTAGCCTCACCTTTTTAAGTTTTCTTCATTCTTCGTTGTGAATTCTGATTTACACTGTAATTACTGCTCATATCTCTATTTTGGGGTATTTGTGGGCTATACAAATACGCTGCAGTACATTCACATCCAACTTAGTCTGCTGCTTTGCAGAGTGGCCGACTACGGCCGTTGGTTTCACCGTAAAATGATTTTGTCAAAGCCAAATTCTGTAACAAAGCATGCCAAAAGTTAGACCCCTGTTGATTAACTAACCACAGTGTAAAATCCTTCCTACGGGATTAAAAACTCAACATAGAACTACCTCTCTTTTTACTCAAGCACCATTTAAACTTTATTGAACCCATGGCTCGCTATGTAGTTCTCCACTTTAGACACACCCAATACATGAACCAATCAATAACTAACCATTCATACCAACCAATCAAAACTTGCACATCTCTATGCTCTCCCAATCATCTATTTCTCATTCATTTGCACAACCAATCAATCCACCGACATTCCCTTATTGAACCTCCAATCAAAATAACAACAGTCATTCATATTCATCTTAAATATACATGCAGAAAGCAACCCCCAAGTGCGCAAGAGTGACCCCATTTAAACTCAGTAATCATCAAGAATACTAAATAACTACTCTCTTTAATAGAACCATTGCAATTCTGTTGGTGCATTGAAACCTCCAGGACTGACCGTGTTTCAGCGATAGATCCAAGACTGCTCTCTCTGTAGCAAACACAGCGATAAATTTGTTTTAGAGAGTGACAAAACAGAGTAAGTGGATATGTACGGGATTAGAATGAAAAGTGACAGGGGAGCAACTGAGTGTAGGAAACAAGTGGAACTCTTGAGGATAGGAAGGATAGAAGTCAGGAGGAGGTGGTAAGAAGAGTGGAGCAGTAGTAGGGACCAAGCAGGGCATTTTTCAGGGGTATGCAGTGGTAATGAGTACTGGCGTCTTTTCCATTGCCAGCAAAAATTGACCCATGGTCCCCAAATATTAATGAAAGCGTCCAGGCTCTGCACATTCCAAAGAGTGCTGCTCAGGAGAGAGGCAGTGTCTTCAGCCGATTTCCTAAGGCCTGTGGGAGAATGTGGAGGAACATGCTATATCCAGTACACAATAGATCTGGCCCTTGAAAATGTGAGAGACATAGATTATAGAGGGTGAGCTGTCCAGACAATAAAAGGTAGAAAAATATTTACTTATGGTTTCTGGTTGTTGTTAAGTGCCATCGAGTCGGTATCAACTCATGGCGACCCTCTGGAAAGCTGTCCTAAACTGTGTTTGGTCTTCAGTCAGGCAGCTCATTGTTGATAGAGTGGCATTCACAGCTGCTGCTATTATATAGATCCATCTCATTGCTAGCCTTCCTCTTTTGCATTGACCTTCAACCTTGACAAGCATGATGCCTTTCTCTACTATTACTACTACTACTGATTATTTGTATAGCATTTCAAGGTATACGCAGCCCTGCACAAGCACATGTAAAGGACAGTCCCTGTTCATCAGAGCTTGCAATCTAGTTAAGACAGACAACACAACAGCTGAGGACAAGGATACATCTAGGAGTATGGTAAGGAAACACATAGGCGACTAAGCAGATCAGGATCCAAAAGCAGCTTTGAAGTGATGAGTTTTCAGCCTGGATTTGAAAAGGGCTAGAGATGAAGCCAGATGTACAGACTCAGGTAGTTTGTTCCAGGCATAAGGAGCAGCAAGGTGAAAGGATTAAAGTCTCTCGTCACATGATGTGTCCAAAGTATGAAAGTCAGTCTTGTCATCTGAGCTTCTAAAGAAAGCTTTGGTTTGATCTCCTTTGGTACTGACTGGTTTGTTCTTCAGGCAGTCCATGGTATACACAGTATTCTTCCCCAGCACCATAATTCAAAGGCATCGATTTTCTTCCTGTCTATCTATTTCACTGTCCAAGTTTCACATCCATAAGGTGTTGTTGAAAATTGCATTGCTTGGACAAGTCAAATCTTGGAGAGACATCTCTGCTCTTGAGAATCTTGTCTAGGTCCTTCATAGACATTCCACCAAGAGCAATGCGTCATTGGATTTCTTGATGGCTTGTCGTTTCTTTGATTATTGATCCAAGCAGGTTAAAGTTGCTCACTGTTTCAATTTCTCCTCCATCAGTGATGAACTTATTGATTTTGCCAGTTGCCAGGATCTTTGTCTTTGGGAATCTGAATGGGCAGCATCTTTAATATCTCTGTATTTTGCACGGTACAGTAGAAAAAGTATTTCTAGTGTTTGCACTGCATGGAGTGGCTTTTTGGAATTTTCAATAACCAGGGTATCCCGGAGGCCCCTCTCCTCACCCTAAGGGTAAGAACTTTACACCCCCCGCAAACCTTAACACCATGGCCCCCCACCCCCTTTTTTAACAAAAGACACATGCACCAATTCTGGAACAACCTTGGTCGCAGCTTTATTATCCAGATATAAGCACCGGCCTACAACATGGGCCCAAACATTTATAAACATCTCAAACATAACCCCGCCCCCCATTCCAGATGATGCCCCCCACCTGCCATATTATTAGCAAGGTGGTGCATCATCCTCCCCCCAACCCCGCTGCCTGCCTTGCCATGTTAGTAGCAAAGGCTGGCCCCAACTACCCTAGACCAGGCAGAGACCCCCAACTGATATGTCTCGCCTCACCCTCGGGAGTCCTTCACTCCCCCTAATGCTCCTTAATCTGTTTAAGCCCCACCGTCTCGATGAGCGCTAGCTTTATACCCCGCCACCGGCACAGGGTAGCCTGCCTATCCTTGTGCTGCCCCCACCAACAAAGATGCGACCAACCAACCCATCCAGTGCCTCTTGCCAGTCATTTAACAACAAATCTTGTCCCACTGAAGAGAGGAGCACACCATCCATGCGATATAAATCCGCACAATTCACATCCGCCCAAGGATGCTGCACCTGCACACCGCCGGTCTGCTAAACCCATCGCCCAATCTGTCTGTTGATCTTAATCAAGCCTCGAGTCCAACAACGCTGAGATTGGCAGGCAGGACGAGGAATGAGGTCTGTCCAGACGATCGCCACCCCCGGCAACAATTCCCGCAAAAAAACAATGTCTTGCTGGACTGCACAAATGAGCTGTCTGCAAGACCAGATGGAAAGATCATTGCCACCCAGGTGAATCACCAGCCCTTCCGGCCGCTGTCGCTGTCCGGCCCTCTGCTGAACAAACGGAAGGAGCTTCCACCAGCGCATGCCACGCTCACCCATCCATATCAGCTGTATGTTGAAGGTCGCCAGGCCCAAGTGCACTCCGAGAGGACGTGAGATGGCCCAGCATTCTGCCCAGTACACGAAAGAATGACCTATGAGCCACCACTCGCCGCCATGGATGCCACCTGTAACCACACTCTGCGGACTGCCACCTGCTGGAGATCCTGTAAAATGAACAAAATCATTAACGTCCTCCCCTCCACCTCCGTTCTCCCCCCAGTAACCCCCACCCCAACATTCCCGACACAGGAAGCCCCCAACTAGAGCAAATTCACAACTTTTCTGGGCGAACATAACCCGCATAGGCACCAGAGCATCACCTGCCAATGCGCTGAATCACGTCCCCCTCAAGTCCAGCTGCCGCCACACTAGTAGCAGCCCCAATCCTGAAAGAATGTGACGCAAACTGTGTCTCATCACAGCCAATCTGCCGTAAAGCAAAACGAAGCACCATAGTAAACTGGAACTGCGTCACAGGCTTCCCATCTTCGTGCACAAATAAGTAGCCCAGTACCTTCGGCCACCGGCGCAAATACAAAAACAAATTCTGCACCGGGCAGGAGCACAGCGCAGGGATTGCTTTTAGCAACACCCACCCTCCTTTCCTCAACTGGTCAGTTTTTGACTGAGGGAGAAAAATCCGCACTTGCGTCGCTGTTAGCACCACATGCTTGACATCCAGTCCCCCCAATGCCTCCCATTTTTTGGACCGTGGCACCAGCTCGCAAATGCAAAATGCCCCAAAAAAGGCAGTGACGAACAGAGCCCTAAACAACACGGACTCAAAGTCAGAGACCACCACCCCAGGCATCACCTCCCAGATCCGCAACAGCAACTCGTGCAACACTGGGTGATGCCAATCTTGCACCTTGGGGTGCTCTTTTGCCCACCCCATCAACAGGCGCTGCACTAAAAAGGAAACCCTGGGATTACCCCAACCTGCAGCATTACAGAAAAAGGAAAACCCAGCTAACGCCGAAAGGACTGCCGACCTGGACCAGCCTTCAACTTTGGCCCACACGACAAACAAACCCAGCATCCTATCATTCACTCTCCCTCCCCCCCAACCCCTCCCCTTCAAAAACTCACACACCTTGGAGTATCCCCACAGATATGATGACCATGGCCCCTGTGCCACCGATGAATGCAACAATGCCATCACTCCAGGATCCCAATCTGCCAAAGATGATCCGGCACTGCCAATGCTTCCTCTTCTGCCCCTGGGGCCAACAGACAAAACTGCGACCACTGAAAATGGGACAAAGCATCCACAATTGAATTCTGTATGCCTGGCACATGACGCGCCCTGGCCATCACATTGAGACACAAACAAGCTAATACAAAGACTCTCATCAGCGCCGCCACCCACGGACACTTGGGCAAGTGATTATTAATTATTTCCACCACCGCCGCATTGTCGCTCCAAAACACGACCCTCCTATTCCGCAACCGCTTGGGCCACACCCAAAAGGCCACAACAATGGGAAACAATTCCAAAAACGCTATGTTACGCATCAACCCGGAAACTGCCCATGCAGACGGCCAAGCTTCAGCACACCACGACCCCTGACAATATATGCCGAAACCAGAACTACCCGCCGCATCAGAAAACAGCTGCAAATCTGCATTTGACACTTCTGGTAACTGCACCACCGTGCAGCTGTTGAACTCAGATAAGAACGAATGCCAAACCCGCAAGTCCTCTCGCATCCCAACTGATACACGAATACGATGATAAGGCCGCCGAACCCCCACCATCGCCAACGACAATTGCTGTGCGAAGAGACGCCCCATTGGGATAACCCTACAGGCAAAATTAAGATAACCCACCAAAGACTGCAAGTCCTTGAGCGTGATCTTAGAAGAAGACCCCACTGCCGCAACCAAACCTTTTAGCCGTTCAACTTTCTCCGCAGGTAAACGTACCACTATATCCACCGAGTCTATCTCTATCCCCAAAAAGGAGAGGCACGTCACTGGCCCTACCGTCTTCTCCTCCGCTAATGGAATGCCGAAGTCATTGGCCATACCTGACCGGGACACACAAACAAAAAATCATCCAAATAATGAACAATGTAACAGGACCCTGTCCGCTGCCCCAACACCCAATGCAAAAAGGAACTGAAGGCATCGAAATAAACCCACGAAATCGCGCAGCCCATTGGTAAACACATATCAAAATAGAACTGAGAATCGAACTGAAAACCCAACAACGGGAATGCTGACGGGCGAACTAGCAATAGCCGGAAAGCAGATTCAATATCTACCTTCGCCATCAGCATGCCCTCACCACACCGATACACCAACTGAACTGCAGCATCAAACGATGCATAACACACCGTGCAATTCATGCGGAATGTGGTCATTAACTGACTGCCCCGGCAGAAATGACAAATTATGTATTAGCCTAAAATGCCCCAGCTCTTTCTTAGAGACCACTCCCAAAGGTGAAACAATGAAAGGCGAAAATGGTGGATCGACAAAAGGCCCAGCTATTCTGCCTAACGCACGTTCTGCCGCAATCTTAGGTTATAAATAAAAGGTATATGAAATCCCTGCAAGAAACCCAACAATAACACCCTCCAGGCCTTACCCTGCCGACTCCCCCCAAAATGAATCAACCACGAGCGCAGCGCCTCAACCCTGATAGGGGTAGGTGCCAAAGCCGAACTCTAGTCCTCACTTGCCCCCAGCTGGAGCACCCGCCACCCCTTTCCTACTACACTTCCTGGCAGGATGTCCCCCCCTGCCACAAAGCGAACAGGCGTGCCGAAACTTACAGTCCAGGAAAGGACAGAAGGATTTGTTGAAACGCCAACACAGGTCCCCCCCTGCTGGCCCACCCTTTGCTGGCGTGGAAAGACCTGCTGGCGCACGAAAGGACCTAAGGCCCGCCATTGCTACTTGTGAAACCACCTTAGCCGTACTGCTCACCCCCCCCCCCCCATCCCCTTTTTGGCAGACATTTGTGTAAGCCACAAATTAATGTCCTTCATCCCCCACGACAACTGCATATTTTCCTCCATCCTGTCGCGGAACTCCTCATCATAGTTTAGCCAGGCCCAACCCTTGTGGGCCTGAGACGCTGCCAATATAGCATCGGCATAGGCCAACAGCACACCATATTGGCCCGGGTCATGATGCCCCATACACTTTCTAATCTTAAAAAAGCCCGAGTCCAATTCAAGGTATTGCGGGAGACCTACCGCACCCTACCCGCCTTCTCATCCTCTTTTTGCTTCTTCCTACTCTCACCAGACCACTTCCTCCCATCTAGAAGTCGAAATATATCAATATACCAATGCTTCCTGATCCGGCACCTCAACTTCCGCGGAACACCCTCCCACAACACAGCACAACGAACTACTGAGGAAGCAGCGCAATCACCCTTATCAACATTCACCCCTGCCGATCCCACCGAGGAACTCTCTGAAGTTGACGACAAGGACGATGAAGATGAATCGCGACGACAGCGACGCCCGTGTCTATGCTTCGACTTGGCCTTGCGGCTTGCAGCAAACCCGGCCCTGGCAGGCGGTGCCACCCCCCTAAGTTACCACCTTCCCCCACACACTCACCATCTGCCGCATTGCCAGCAGCTCGCTCACATGTGACCTGCGCTTCCACGACAGGATTGGACTGATCCGGCACCTGTAACATCGAGGCTGCTCCACCGGTCTGATTAAGGTCGGATATACTGACCCTCGCACTCCCCTCCACCAGCACCTGTATAGGGAGAGAAGTACAAACACCAGCAGCAACAGTCCCAGAACTGCTAGCCCCCCCGTCCCCCCTACCTCCCCAATTTCACGCTGAAGAGTCCAAACCCCCAGCCGCCCACCCGGCCCCCCCCCCCATCACAGCCCAACACCACTGGTCCCCACATCAGACTAGTCTCCCCAAGAATAACCCCATGGCCCCACTCCACCTTGCTGACCCCCCCCCCCGGACCAATTCCCCAGAACCCCCGTAGCCGATGGAGACACAAAATGCCCGCCAGGATGCCACGTAATATAGCTGCCCGGAAAAATGAAGGGAATGGGACCCCAGCGGCATTGAACCCTGCCAAATCAGGGCCAAGCCTACCGGGGTTTCACACAAACCCCCCAACCCCCCATTTCATATCCTCACATCCCTGCCCCTGACATCTGCCCTGCATCACCTGGAGCCTCTACCTCCCCCAGATGCCAATGACCTGCCTGCTCCTCTTGCGGGGACTCCCCCACAGAACCCCAAGCCACCCCCTAGCCCTTAACCCCCTCCCAGACACAGAGCGCATCCTCCCCCCATCTCCCCCACAGAAACCAACCCCAGCCGACACCATACCCTGACGAGCCACAGGCGCCGCAGACCGAGAGGGACCAGGCGACCCGACACCCCGTAACCTGCCTGCTTTCCCCACAGACCGGGAACCTGAGCCCACCCACTGCCCCCTCACACCTTGCCCCTTCTGTGCTCGCACCATGGCCAATCTTGTACTACAATTACCTGGCCCCTATATACCACACCCTGCTTAAACTTTAACACCCCCTTTAGCACAACTACTTGCTTTTCTTTTTTTTTTTTTATACTGCCCACATCAGCAAATTTCCCCAAACAACCCTCAAACAGTTGCTCCACCACCCTTCCCCCCACCCAGCAAGGCAGCCTACCAAAGATACCCACCCACAGCACACACAGAATCACCAAAATCCCCTCCCTCCCCCAGAACCTATCAGCTTCTCACCCTTCCTTGCACACAGTTGCACCAGAAAACGTTGCCACCGACTGCCTCCCCCCGCCGCCGCCGAAAAATTCGCCCCCACCTGGCCTAGCACCTATCACCGCTAACCCACAAGCACTGGTGCTCCCATTAACCTGACCGGAGTTCACCCGATGACTGACATGAGGCCCCCACACTGCTGCACCGATCACCACCGACCCGTTCCCCCGACGCTTCCGAAATTCACCCCCCACGAAGCCTAGCACCGCTGGACTCACCACCGCTGCAAGCACGCTCGACGCCTCAAGGATTCTCCACCCACAAGGCCCCCCCCACTGCTAGACTTGCTGCCGCCACCGGATAAACTGACGGAGAGCCAATCTCCGCGGTTCCCAGCAGGATCCGCCAGCCCCGCCCACCACGCCATAGCCAATGAAATCGCCCCACGCATCTGACGGTGATTTCAAATGATGCCCCCGCTCCCTACTCTCCACCCACCCCACCCCACACACACAACGAGCACAAGGCTGAGGACCGGGCCCCGGGAACCCTGTTATTGTCAGCCTCGGGACCTGGCCCTGCGGCCTTGATCATTTCGATTTTTGTCTACATATTTCTGTTTCTAATTTGGGGTCATTGATTCTGGTATTGCATTGGTAATGCTTTATCTATGTTCTGCATATGTGAACTAGGTGAGGTATTATGTGAACATATTGTTTTTGTGTAGGTCTGGTCTTGTTCTCTTTTCCCAACGAGAGGTATTTTTTAGGGACTGGTGTAATATTTACAATGCTGCCTTTTCATAGAGAGCATAGTTATTATGGGGGCAGATCCTTCAGTAGTTTCCCGATCCCCTAAGGATGGCCCTGCATGTGAGAACCAGCAGAGATATAAGCAGCAGCAGGAGGAAGCAGGGAGCAGAGGAGCACCAGTAGTAGGTGGGATGTGGGGACAGGAGCCAGCCTAGCAGGGGACAAAGGAAGCAAGGGATTCCATCATAAGAGAAAGTGGGAAATAAGTGAAAGCCAGATGAAATGGAAAAGGAAGAGGAAGAATAACAGAATGGGAGTGAAGGAGCAGACGGGCAAGAAGAGAAGAGCATAGGACCCAGACAAGTGGATTACAGGCATAAGACAACAGCTAACAGGAGCCCAGATCACAATTAAGGGTGGTGTGTTTCTCTCTGGAAGATGAGCTCCTGATAGAGAAAGTCATTGAGAACTAGAATATGCTGTAAGAGAGGCCCGCTTCAAATAGCCAAGAACTGCATTTGGCAACAGAAAGCATGACGCCTAAGCACCATTTCCGTTTCCGTATTCAGCTCAAAATTCTCTTACTGACCTATAAGTTCACTCATTCTGCTGCTCCTCACTACCTTTCTTCTCTTATCTCTCCCTACACCCCTCCCTGGGAACTCCACTCTTCTGGCAGATCCCTTCTACCTGTACCCTTCTCTTCCACTGCCAGTTCCAGACTTTGATCTTTCCACCTTGCTGCTCCTTGTGCCTGGAATAAGCTAGCTAAGTTGGTATGTCAGGCTCCATCTGTGGCCCTGTTCAAATCCAGGCAAAAAAATCACCTCGTTGAGACTGCTTTTGGATCCTGATCTGCTTAGTTTCCTGTATGTTTTCTTGCCATTCCCCTAGATATATCCTTGTCCTCCACTGTTGTGTTGTCTGTCTTGACTAGATTGTAAGCTCTGATGAGCAGGGTCCGTCTTTTACATGTGTCTGTACAGTGCTGCATATGCTTTGTAGCGCTAGGTAAATGATAAGTAGTAGTAGGAAAGCAGAGCAATGAGAGCACCATTTCCAGTCTATAAAGACCAGCCTCGAAATCAAGACTGCCAACATCAGTGCCCATTGCTTATGGACTAGAGGAAGCAAACCACATCCAAAGCGGATCTCTCCTAGGCAGGAACAATTGCAGAATGTGAGAAATAATAGCCTAGTATGGCTCTGGTCTCTCCTGGAAGCCCTTTCAGGCCTAGATTTGACATCTCCTTTGGCTGGCGCAGCAGCTCCTCTCCCAGTCTTGTCAGTCTTTGTCGAGGTTTCCCTTTAGTCTGGGTCTTCTTCAGGGTAGTTGGCTGTAGGTCATCCAAGCAGTTTTCCCCTAAGTTTTTCTTGGAGCCTCTCATAGCCTCCTTTTCTCCTCTCCCCTCTCCCCTTTCCCAATTACCCGGCATCATCTGTCCTTTCGATGCAGTCTTTACAGTGGAGCTCAGTCCCACCCCGAAATTCTCTTCTCTGCCATAGCTGTATTAACAAGCATCTATGTCCCCAGATTAATGCCACAGTTTCTTTCCTGCCTCTTTCCTTATTCCATGTCCTCTCTCTTGTACACCTTGTCACAGTGTGTAAGTGTGACGGAGCTAATGAGTTTCTGTAACAGTCAGTGAGCCTCCAGTGATGGTCTGTCGAACACAAATGGTAGCAAAAAAGCAAGATGAAAAGACTGACAAGGGGCAGAGAATATCCACCAGAAAAGAAAAAATAGGTACACGGAGTAAAGGGGAAAAAAACAGTAAAATAACCAAAGGTGCTGAAAAACATGACATGGGCTGCAAAAAAAAAAAATCCTAAAACACAACTAATTTAATTGTTTTAATGCATCAAAACGAAGTGGTTATGCTATTTTAAATGTCTTATTATAACATAGCAAAAATAGGTCAACTTTTAACAGAGTAATAGACTTTACAAATAGTGAGATACTCTGAACAAAAACAAGAAAGTGTGTTGTATTTTTCCAGACGTATTTTTTGACAACACAGGTCTCAAAACATTGCGAGACTTGTTTTTTGGCAACACAGGTCTCAGAACTCCGGGACTACTTTCAACTGACACCAAAATGTCAGACACTGTTGTGCCCTATGTACATCACCGACCTGGACATTTGTCAAGCCATTTTCTATAGTTTTTTTATTTTTTATGATGTAGTCCCGGAGTTCTGAGACCTGTGTTGCCAAAAAACAAGTCTCGCAAAGTTTTGAGACCTGTGTTGTCAAAAAATACGTCTGGAAAAATACAACACACTTTCTTGTTTTTGTTCAGAGTATCTCACTATTTATTATAACATAGACCAAATTATTTCATTTAAAAATCCCCTTTTGTAACATTCATAATATAAACCCTACATAATGGTATCTGCTTCACAGGAGTTGGGGGGGCAAGGAATTTAGAGGCAGTTTGGAAGGTTTGCCCCAAGAGATGGCCCTGCTCAAGGTTCTGTATCTCCTGAACATTGCTCCTGCCAGCTTTTTCACGCCCATGCATTTACTGTATATATGGGTATGTAGGATAATTTTACAAAAGGGGACAAATGAAAATGTTTAAAACTGGGCCATCTGATTTTATAAAAAGATGCCTATATGAGAAGTCCAATAAGGTACCTATGTGTCTTTATAAAATAGTCTTGTACAATAATCTCCAATGGTGCAAAAATGCTCGCACATAATTTTTTACCTGCTCTGAGGCAGTTCAATTATAATGTGTGCATTTGTATGTCAAATGCTTTCATAAAATTAGGTCAGGCATGTAATACACATATTGGCATGAACACACATTCTTTTACTGTAGACATTGCCAGGGGGGCATGGTCTGAGTGGCGCACAGGCATATTGACTTACTCCAAATAAGTACTTGCATGCTCTTTGTGCCGACATTTGTGCCTTTTCTCTCAAGCAGGCACAATGTGCATGCGTTCACTCTAGGCTCTATTGATGCTGGATTTGTGCTGATATGTTATGAACACACACTGTGCCTTTATAAATTAGGCTTAAAATGACGCCTTCACCACTTTCAGATCTAGGTGCCTTGCCATAAAGGGTAACCTTAGGACAGAGAACCTGGGTTTTATGAGCAGGAAGGCACCTATTTTGGCATTATTTTCTAAAAATACCTAAGTGCCTGTATGAATTTATAAAATACTAGCACAAATCTAGCAACAATAGCTCCTACATTCAAGGTGTGGACATTACCTCTGCTCGAGAGCCAGCACACACTGTTTTGCACATGTGTGCATATTTTATAAAATACTGACGTAAATTGCATCCCTGCCCATGCGCTATACAAACTTCACCCCTGTGCACACCTCCTCTACAAGTTCATGCCGGCTTGTACCATGCAAACTATTAGGCACAACCTAACTTTATAAAATTTATTTTATTTATTTTATTTATTTAACTGTATTTATATCCCGCTTTTCACCGGGTCAAAGCGGCATTACATATAAGGGTGGGGAAATCAAGTAGAAGGGTGGGGGCTATCACCAGGTTGGCAACATTGATGATTCTGACATAAGACAGATTTTAGACATGGACAGTACGGTGTAGTTGTCACTCAGAGGGTCATGATAAAAGCTCATTTACAGGGATAAATCGCTGTTTCATTTGTAAAAATGGTTTATAAAATTCTCCAAAAAATGCCAACCAAACACAGTATCCTAGAGATTCAAATAAGCAAAAAAAAAATCTCCTACAGAGAGTTCCCTAGATATATTCAAATTAACAAGATAATAAAGGAGATCAAGAAATTGTACCTATAACATGCTAACCATCTGGGGATAAGGAGAAAAAGACACCAGTGCAATTTACTTTCCCTCTAAAATGCTAGGGACAACTCCCTTGCTTTTAGGGGATACAGTAATCATTTAGCCATTGCAGGTCAGAAAAAACTCCTTACACATAGTTCTCCTTTCATACATCACTTATCTGTAAATCCTTTGAGTTCACCTTCCAGACACTTGATTCCTGACAAAGATCTTTGTTTTGCCGGTGGCTATGTCAGAGACTCTCGGCTCAGCATCAAAGTTTCAGCATCTGGCATCACTCGCAATCCCTTTAAACAAATCACATGCTTCAAATGAACCAATTACAATAACACAGATCCTTCTCTCTCACAGTCATTATATAAAGACTCCCCACTCAATCATAGTATTCAATCCATTGTGTTCTAAAGGATTCAGTTCATAGATCTAGCGTTAATCACGCTGAATTAAGAATTTACTGCAGTCTCCACCAGGCACATCCTCTCTTATAAAGTCAATGGCCATACACCGTAGATCTGAAAATATATGTCCAAAATCAACACAACGTGTACCAAATGAGCCTCTTTCTTCTGCTTGTTTAGACAATATTTATGTTCAGCCATCCATATTTGTAACTATTGTGTAGTTTTCCCATCGCAAATTTTAAAACAAGGACATCGATCACATGCACAACCTAAGAAGAAGCAAATGTTGTAGCATAATGCAGTTTAACAAGTCTCGTTGAGGAGGCACATCTAAACTCCTTGCCCTCTTCCATCATCTCACAGATCTGACATCTGCCACACTTAAAGGGGCCAATGTTGGCACAACTGCTGACAATATGTGATCTTATAACAGTTGGACATAAAAGAATCTCTCAGATTCTTTCCTCTGCTGTACACAGCTCTAACCTTCTTATGCCAAAAACAAGGATGTACATGAAGAATATTCCATTGTTTTTTTATAACTGAAGTGATCTGCATAGACAGAGATGAATACAGTAATAGACACGTTACTGAATTTTGTTTATCAGACACATCCACTACATTCTGAGGCTGTCTGTACCGTAAAAACTGAGAGTAGGGGAGGCTGTCATTTAAATGGATGGCATGAAAACTATTGTACTTTAATAATCTATTGTAGTCAGTAGATTTTGAATAGTCAATAGTTCTCAATTCATGTGCTTCCCAGTATACTTGAACATCAAGAACAGTAATCTCATAGGAATTATATTACATATCCAAATATATAGCCATATTACAGCCATTCAAATAAGCCAAAAAATCTTTCAATTGTACTTCAGTGGCACTCCACAGTACAAAAACATCATCAATAAATCTCTTCTATACGATGATGAACTCCAAATATGGTGAGGTGTACACACACTGCTATTCAAACGCCTGTATATATGAATTAGTCAATGATGGTGCAATATAGCACCCATTGCTGTATCTAAAATCTGTAGATAAAACTCCTTTTGACAGAAAAAATAATTCCTCTTCAGGGCTATTTCTGCCGACAATATCGGAAAGTCCATTGGAACCTTCCATGGCTGAGATCTTTTCTCCCAAACATGAAACAAAACATTTAAAGTCTCCTTCGGAGGAATAGATGTATACAGGGAATTGACATCCGTAGTAACTAAGAAATTCATCTAATCCAGTGGCTGTGTTCAAAATCTGCAAAAAATGTGTAGCATCTTTTATAAATGAAGTCATGCAGGGCACTTCATACTGTATTTCAAAAGCTCATTCAGATATTTACCTGCTTATTCAGATACTGAACCATTACCGGATATAATGGGTTGGCGAGGCGGATCACTCATTGATTTAAGGATTTTGGGCAGTATATACAGTATAATACTAGTATCCTAGAATGCAAAAGTTTCAAAAAATATTTTTCTTTAGCTGTCAAAAACCCTAAGGAATGAGCCCTATCTGTTATAGATGCAATCTTCTGCAGGGAATTCGTTGGATCTCCATCCAATTTGACATAATTATTAACATTCATCAAATGTCTACTGATCTCCGCTTCATTCTTGACTGGCTAAAACACAGTCACCACAATATGAGTGCCGCTAAATACCCCCAGTCTAACAAAAAAACACCTGATAAAAAACTGGGGCAGTCTGTAGGCAGAGTGGAGGCAGGTACATGGTTGTCCTACCTTTAACGGATTAGTGCTATTGGTTAGCGCATGAATATCGCCGCTGTGTCATTGGCTAGGCAGCATGGATATTCAGTAGCTGAAACCAGATATGTTCTGCCACTAAATGTCCAGTTTAAATTAAAGTGCTAGCAGCTAGGAACTTTATTTTTCTTGCCACCTCTGCTGAATATGCCCTCACCCTGGTATCTTAGTCATTTATGTGTGAAATTGGCCACTTACACATGTAAATAACGTCTTTACTAACATCAAAGTACTAGAGATGTGCATTTGTAATGACATGGGAAATATCAACATTTCATTTCATTTTGCCCCCACCAATGGAAGTTGTGGGGGCAAATACAGTTACAGAATTCAAAATGGCATGGGACAGACACAGTGGATCCCTTTATAGCAACAGGATAAAATTAAAATAAACATAACTATCTCTTATATCTGAAAAAATAGGGGTGATCTACATGGAGCAGTGTGTACATCCCTAAACAAAGGAATGGGGAGCGGTGACCTGCATGGAGCAGCAGGTGCACCTACTCTTGCCGTCTTGCTGGACAGACTGGATGGACCATACTGGTTTTTATCTGCCATCATATACTATGTTATGTTACTATTTTTAATCCAAAAAGGACACTGAAAAATCCAAAATTTGTTTTCCCCAACAGTTTCATCATAGGCTGGGGTTGGAAGGTAGACATCTTCCAGAAGAGCCACCACATCTCCATCGGGGCTGGTTCTGACCAGCCTGCTCTTAACTCTACGGATGATCTTCCTTCTTGTTTACTGATTGGCCTAAAGTTTGTCTGGTCTGCAACTCTATGGAAAATGCTAACTGGATTTTTTTGGCCTTGAGAATCTCTTGATTCCTGCTGTTGACATTTGCTCCAAAGATTTTTCTTTTGCAGTGTTCTTGTGCCAGAAATTCTGTGAAACCATGTCTACGTATACTGTAAGAGACATTTATCAAAGCTAATCCTGATCCTGTTTGATCGTCATAAGAACATAAGAATATAAGAACATAAGAAATACCATACTGGGTCAGACCAAAGTTCCATCAAGCCCAGTTTCCTGTTTCCAACAGTGACCAATCCAGGTCACAAGTACCTGTAGGGTTCCTAGAAGGTAGAAAGATTACATGTTGCTTATCCCAGGGGTAAGCAGTGGATTTCCCCAGTCCAATTTAATAATGGTTCATAGACTTGTCCTCAAGGAACTTGGCCAAACCTCTTTTAAATCCAGCTACACTAACAGCTTTAACTACGTTCTCTGGTATCACCAATTGGACAACCAGGATCTAGATTAGGGTTGGTGATTTTGGGGTCTAGTAATAGGGAGTGGATTGAATTGGTAGGGGAAGAGACTATGGAGGTAGACCTTCTGGATGTATTTAGTAGGAAGTTAGTAGTGGAGGGGGAACGAGGGTGCTTGTGGTTCTCCGGGCTTGGAGGCATTGAGCATAGTTGGTGAGCCTGCTTTGTAGGTTTCTATGTCACTATTGTCACTGATGGTGAAGAAGATGGCAAGCCTGTCAGGTGCATTTTGCTTTGAAGTTGGTGTGAGGGTGTGGACCCTTAAGGGGTTGAGCAGCTCACTGCGCTCCCCGCCCCCCCCAAAGGCTGTGCATTGATGGACTCAGTGACCTTGGTTTGGGGTCAGAATAGGTGGTGGATTTTATGGATACAGGTGTGGTATGATATCGGCTTGTCCTGTGCACTTCGGGATAGTATGGGGGCTATTGGAATCCGGCAGGCCAATGATGATCAGCCATTGCAGCTCATTGGTAAGCAAGGCTGCAGGTGCCTACTGCGGCATTCCATGGGCAAGCCTGGGCAAGGGCTTTCTACTCAGCTTAGATTTTTCAAGAAGGGATCCTGCCTTACAGTGAGGGATTTTCTGCAGTAGAAGTCCTGTGATTGTTTTTTGGCCCATTCTGATTTTACTTTTTTGCTGGCAGATTCAAGTTAAGCTGAGTCATCTCTTTCCTCTTCAATCTGTTGAAAAATCTGCAGCTCGGGTAATCTTCCACCAGCCACATTGCACTCATGTAACCCTTCTTTTGAAATCACTTCACTAACTCCCCTTTCGTTTCTGCATCTATTTCATGCTATTTCTCCTAACCTATAAATGCATTCACTCTACTGTCCCTCATTATCTTTCTTTTCTCCTCTCTCCCTACACCCCTCCTCATGAACTCTGTCCCTCCTCTGGTTTCCTTCTCTCTGTGCCCTTCTCTTCTAATGCTAATTCCAGACCTTGATCCTACCTTGCTGCTCCTTATGCCTGGAATACGCTTTCTCTGTCCTTAAATCAAGTCTCTTCTCTCTTCCTTTTCAAATCTATGCTAAAGGCCTACCTCTTTGAGGCTGCTTTTGGATCCTGATTATTGTTCCCTTGTGTTTCCTCTGCCTTTTGACCTTGTGCTTCTTTGTACTGTACTATCTGTTTGTCTTTTCAGATTGTAAGTTCTATGAGAAAGAACTGTCCTCTTATGTGTTTGCACAGCGCTGCATACATAGGAACATAAGATATGTCATACTGGGTCAGACCAAAGTCCATTAAGCCCAGTATCCTGTTTCCAACAGTGGCCAATCTAGGTCACAAGTGCCTAGCAGTTTCCCCAAAAGACACAGGTTCCTCAATAATTGTAACGCTTAATAAATTATTAATAGTAATAGTAGTAGTAATCAATATTGGAGTCGCTATCAGTCATTTTCTGTGGTGAGAAAATGCTGGTTTAAAGGAACCCCATGACTCTGCAATGTTTCTTTCAAGCTGAGAGTGCAGTTTGGTAAGAAGCTACAGGAAACGTTTTCCTAAAGGTTGTTGACAATAATTTACTTGGTTTATTTTTCAGTTGTGGTTTTGTGATCTTGCCAGTGGGTCTTTGATCCACAGTTTTGGGAGCTTCTGTGATTTGAATGTCCAGAGAATTGTCCGTACATCTGAGTCTGTTTACTGAATTGGTTTAAGATGATTGCAAACATTTTAAAACATCAAACCGGTGTATGAGCAATGTTTTTTGTTAAGTTTTGAGCTTA
Source organism: Ichthyophis bannanicus (assembly GCA_033557465.1). Taxonomy (NCBI): domain Eukaryota; kingdom Metazoa; phylum Chordata; class Amphibia; order Gymnophiona; family Ichthyophiidae; genus Ichthyophis; species Ichthyophis bannanicus. The sequence goes on along the minus strand of CM066033.1, from coordinate 881,335,627 downwards.
GGCTTTTTTATTTATGTGGATCTCTTTGCTATCTTTTATGTATAATGCTTGGTGACCCCTGCTTGTTTAGAGTGACCCAGATCTAGAAGGCTATTATACTCTGTAATATATGTGTCTGATATCTGTCTTTTTAAATCCAGAAACGTTTTAATTTGCAAAGAACCGTTACCTTTAAACTGATCCTGCTTTTCAGTTTTACCCTTTGGATGGCGGGACGGTGGTTTATGCTGACTTTTTTTCTGTGTGCCCTTTTGTTTTGGGGAAGCACCAATAAACTTTTTTTTTTTTTTAGAAAAGACGCAGCTGACTAGGCTTGTTTCTTGTAGCAGAGTGGAAGAAAGTGTGATTTTGCAGGTCAGGCAGTGAGGACCTGGGGGAAGTTACCTTTCCCCATCCACCAGCATCCGTCCTTTTCACCAAAGTAGTTCCCACTGAGTGGCCCAAAGGTATATTAGGTTTTATTTATGTAGATGATATTGTAGATGATATTATAAGAACATTGAACAAGTGGTGTCTGCAACTGTGCCCCTGTTTGTGTATCCTTATTATATATTATTTTTCTTTTAGTCTCTGTGCATCTGCCCTGCTGAGTTTTGCAGCTTCCCATTGATATCACTGAAGACATGCCCCCCACCATAATGCAAAAGTCTTTGTGCTTCTGCCCTGTTGGCTTGTGCTGTTTTCCATCTGTATCACTGAAGCCACACACCCCACCATGATGCGAAAGGTGATGTTTGAAAATGCTCAGATTTAAGCAAGAAAACCATGGTACATAGCCGCCGCCAGCGCTCCAGAAGCCTGGATGGGATCCTATGCTCATGGCCTCAAACGGGCCCATATCATTATTCAATTGTGATAATAAATTACTTGCCAAAATACTGGCTAATCGCCTGGCTCATATTATGCCTGCCTTAATCCAGGAAGGCCAAGTTGACTTTGTATGGAATAGGAATCCGGTGCTAAATTTACGCCGGGTGCTGACCTCCTTGGCAGCAAGCCATGCAACTCATCAAAATTCTTTGTTTGTTAGCTTCAATGCCAAAAAAGCTTTTCATCTGGTTGACTGGGGGTTCCTTTTTAAGGTATTGGAATGTTTTGCTTTTAATGGGCTCTTTCTGCAGGCTTTGAACTCCTTTATAATGCACCTAGAGCGGCAATGGTGGCCAATGGCCAGATGTCCACAGAGTTTCCGCTGGGGCACAGCACCCACCAAGGCTGCCCTCTGTCACCACTGCTGTTCCTTTTGTTTGTGGAATCTTTGTTGCGGAGAGTCCAGGCTGATGCGTTGATCAAAGGGATTAAAGTGGGGTGCTTACAATTCAAGATTGCAGTTTATGCAGACGTTATTTTGTAACATTTGCGAAATCTTCAGGCAACTTTGTCAGCTCTTTTGGAAGTTTTCCAAGACTTTGGAGCGTGCTCGGGTTTAAAGCTCAAGATGGATAAGTCCAAGGCCATGCCCCTTGACCCATGTCAGCTGGAGAATTGGCAGGGCTGTTGAAGAGGGCTATGGGGTCCTTCAAATACTTGGGAGTACAAGTCCCTGCTAATACATCACAACTTTATCAACTTAAAATTACACCACTTTTACTCAAAGAAAAAGAGCAACTACAACTTTGCTGGAGTCTGCCCCTATCATTTTTAGGGTGAATTGCATTATATAAAATGATGCTTTTCCATAGATGACTTTATCTCCTGCAGGTGCTACTATTATGGTTGCTGAAAAGGGATCTCCAAGTATGGCAGCGAAATCTCAGTCTTTTCCTTTGGCGGGGGCACCGACCCCATATTGCTTTTATCCGGTTGCTGGGGGGAGTGGAGCAAGAGGGACTGGAGGTCCTCGACCTACAGCAATACAATTTAAGCTGTCTTTTATATCATGTTTGGGATTGGCTCTACCAGGGGACAGCGTGTACCCCTTTGCTCTTGGAGCATGAGTTCTTGGAGGCTCTACATCCTGTGTATTTTCTATATGCACCTTGGTCACATTTGTCTCAGCAGGTTCGAACATGCCCTTTGGTCTGACCATTGCAGGGAGTGTGGAGGACCTTCTGTTCTTATATGTCGCAGGCTCCTGCCGATTCAGGACAATTTGGAATTCCCAGCAGAGGATCTTTCTAAGGATTTTAGGATATGGGAGAGGCAGGGTCTAGTTCACCTCTCTCAATTTGACACACAGGATGCCCAATTCAAGCTCTTAGCGGAATACCAGCTTCCTCCTGGGGGTGTTTGCGCTCCAGCGAGTGAAACATTATATATCGACACTACAGAGGATAAGCATGGGGCTGATCTTTGTTGATCGAGTAGCTGTGTTTTTTGAGATTGATGATTGGGAACAGTTGTCGTCCCAGCTGCATAAGACTTGGGTGAGGTTGATGTAGCAAAACCAACATTATGAATTTGTGCAGCAGTGGAATGCAGTAAGATGGTAGACACTTATCCTGAATGACTCATGGCTGACACTGCTGAAATAGGGGCTTCCACCAAGACTTGAATCAAGGTGTGAAGATGTAAGAATAAAAACCAGAAAGTCTTAATTGCATAATTACTTTCTGAACATTTCTATCATTGTTCTTTCACATTGAAAGTGTAGAGTATGTTGTGTAGTTCAGTGCATTTTGAATTGTATTTTTGAGGCAACAAAATGTGGAGTTATATAAGGTGTAAAACCTTGCACAAGGCACTGTGCAAAGACTGCTTCCTGCATGACTAATAATTTACTTTTGTTGTTTGTCTCTGCATGAGCCTGTATACTTTGCATGTGTTCATTTACACTTGCTCTTGAGCGGGTGTAAAATGTTTGCACCTGCATTTAAGATGCAATCTCTGTGTCTTTATACTTGACCTCTTAAGTTACTGTAGATGCCCCCTTATAAAATTGCTCTCCCTTGGTCTGCCTCAGATACTATAAAGGAGGTGAGTGTCACTTATGAATGAATTTTACAATTACTGTAGACCATTTAATGTGATTGTAGATGTGTGCAGTATACAACATTTCTGATCTTTGTCTTAACTCTTTTTGGGTGGAGTAAATTCTCCCATTGGGTACTTGAGATATTCCTGTTATAATGCATTAAAGGGATTTTCACCTTTTGTATGCACAATCCTTGTTTTCTAAATGATTTCATAATGAAGTTGAAGCACACTGGTTGATTCTCTAGTGAAGTATTTTATTTATTTAGCTAGGTTTATATACTGTTTTTCTATAAGTCAAAGTGGTATATATTCAAGTACTGTGTATATGGTGCCCTTGTCCCTGAGAGGCACACAAACTGGTTTTTTGCCTGAGGCAATGGAGGGTTGGGTGGCTTGCCCAAGGCCACAAGGAGCACCTATAGGACTAGAAACCCCAGTCCTTCTGGCCTGGGTTGCTGTCTTCTACTGGGATTTGAGCCCCTGGCCCTCTGGCCTGAGGTGCATTGCCCCAACCATTAGACCACACCTCCCCCCCCCCCCCCCAAGTGATTCTCACACCAGTCATCAGACCACACCTAGGCCAGTTGGGTTTTCAGGCTTCCCACAATCAATATGTATGAGATAGATATGCAAGTACTGCTTTCATTGTATGCAAATCTATCTCTTGCACATTCATTTTGGGAATCCTGAAAATCCAATTGACCTAGATGTGCCCCAAGAACTGGCTTGAGAAACACTGCTCTAGTGTCTTAAAATCTGAGAGAGTGAAGAGTTATCTAACATACATAAGTATGCAAAGTGATAAATGAACCCTATTATTTAGCGGTGCAGCTGCAAGATACATCACAGAGTATTGCTAACCTTTGCCCAACCCCTTTTGGATAATGAAATACTGTGATTAGGAAAACACTACCTAGTTCTTGTCTTGTGATGTCATAATGAAGTTTTGGTGCCGATTGGCTCCTTGGCATTTTACATTTTCAACATGGAACTTAATATGGAAGGGCAGACTAGATGGGACATGTGGTCTTTTTCTGCCATCATGTTTCTATATTAGTGATTTTCCTTGTTCTCATGATGCAGATGATATCAAAATATAGGTTATGTTGAGTGTTCCCTTTGGGTCCCTCCTTTCTAAAGTCCTCTTTTGAGGTAAAATTTGAGTTAGCTCAAAATCAAAGAAAAATAGTTGTAGAGAACCATTTTCAGAATGATCCATTCTTACATCTACCTGTGGGTAGTTCCTCTTTGAAAATTCTCAATGACTGACATTCTAAGGCACATTTTACAAATGACGTCCAAGTACAATCTGGAATGTCCAAACCAGAACATCTGAGGAAAGGGCAGGCACGTTCATTCCATGCATGATTTCGCAAATGTGGATGTGCCTGATATGGACTTCTGCAGAGCAGTCCACATAGACAACTCCGGCATAATAGCAGATGCCGGAGATGTCTAAGAAACATGCAGAGGCAGCTCAAGCACAAGGCAAGTTGCCCAACATAATATATCATTAGGATTGTGGAGGGTATTGAAGATGGTTGAGTGTCAACTGCTCTACGCCCTGCAGATATTTTAGGGTCCAGACAAGCACTTTTCTGGTGCCTATTCATGTCAGGAGAAGGTCTAAACTTGGATGTGCTAACGTCTCCAAGGGTTCTGAAATCGATCAGGGACATCTAAACCTGTGGCAGCACCCCAGACATGCCTCTGCCATACCCTCTGCCTACTTGGGATGCCCCCCCCAACAGGATGGCTCCAAGGACATCGCCATGATTTGGACGTCCACATGCACATTTTTGGACTTCCAAATCATATCTAAACCTTTTAAAATGATTCTCTTTGTTTTGGTTCTTCCCTTAACTATTTGGGTTTATCTGTCTTCCTCAAGGGGTTAGAAATGGGCACAACAATGCTGAAGAATCCCTTGAAAAACTGGCCATAATAGTTAGCAAAGCCTAAGAAGCTTTGGACTCCCTTAAAGCTTTGAGGTTGGGGCCAATCCATGGTAGCTGATACCTTGGCAGGGTCCATTTCCAATCCTGTGGAGGATAGTATATTCCCCCAAAAGAATATCTTAGTGACCACAAACAAATTTTCTCAAGCTTAGCATAAAGATGGTTATCCCACCAATATTGTAAACATTCTTGACAGGTTGATGATGGAGAGTTAGAATGGAAGAAAAAATGAGAATATCATCTAGATATATTATGACATATCTTCCCAAAATATCTCTAGACATCATTGATAAAGTCTTGGAAGATGGCAGGGGCCCTACATAGTCTGAAAGGCACGCTTAGGTATTCTTAGTGCCTGTTCTGGGTGTTCAATATTGTCTTCCACTAGTCTCCTTCCTTAATTCAGATCAGATTGTATACCTCCTGAAGGTCTAGCTTCACATAAATTTGGGTGTCTTCAGAGCTTAAGGAAAGGTGATAGTGGTTTTTAATGCAATCCTGGACCTAATCTTCACCCCCAAGCACCCCATCCACACCAGTCCCTCCTCTCTAAAAACGCACTCACTACCCTGGACAGACCATAGTCTCATCTCCTTTACCTTACCACTAAAATCACCAATAAAAACAACAGAACAACAACAAACAACACGAAGAATCAAAAGTTTCAACAAGGCCACCTTTCTAGAAAACACTCTACCATATCTGACCACCAACTCAATGGACGCAACAAAACTAACAGAAAATTTGAACAATGTGATTGGAACCACAGCAAAACTACCGGAAAAGCACCAAAACCTCCCTAAAAAACATCACACCCACAAAACCCCATGATATACCCATACCCTCCGAAAACTAAAAACAGAACTGAGAAGAGCTGAGAGAAGATGGCAGAAAATCACCTCAAAGGAACACAAGAACAAATACCTCATGCTCCTTCAAAACTTATCCACACAGCAATAAACCGCCCAAGAGAACTATTTGACATAGTAAAACGACTCACAGAAATACCAACAAATCACAACCAAACAACCAATGTCACTCACCAGCAGTTAGCTGCACACTACAAACAACTACACTCTGACCCTGCTCACAACATCCCAACTCTCACTGAGAAAACTACCATAGGGGCTTGCTGACCCACATTCTAAACAATTGATACCAAAAACATCATGAACATCCTAACAAAATTAAACTCTATCACTTCACCACTAGACCCATGCCCCCCTAAATGGATCAAAACAAGCACAGAAATCAGCCCGTTCCTAGTCAAAATAGTGAACACAACACTCCAACAAGGAATAATGCCTCCCAATCTTAATATATCCTCCATCCACCCTACACCGAAGAAACCAAACCTAGACCCAGCAGACCCAGCATCATACCAACCTATTGCCAGCCTCCAATTTCTGACTAAAGTCATAGAGAAAACTGTACAGATCAAACTTCAAAACGACATCAACAAAAACCATCTACTGGATCCCCAACAACATGGATTTCACCCACTACATGGTATTGAAACCCTCATGACCTGCCTCATTGACACCATAACCAAGAGAATTCAAGATCATACATGAACCTACCTGTTACTATTCCTTGACATCTCCTCAGCATTCCACACAGTCAACCACAACATCTTACTATAAAGACTACAACTATTTGGAATCCAGCACACAGTACTCAAATGGTTTAAATCATATCTTACAGAAAGAAAGCAACAAATAAAAATTGGCACAAGCATATCCAAACCCTTCAAACAAACTCAAGGAGTAACTCAGGGCTTCACCCTTTCCACACCCCTCTTTAACTTATACCTGCAACCCCTATGCTCAATAATCAGAAAACATAAAATCCACTATCACATATATACCCAGGGCCGGATTTACCTATACGCCATGTACGCCATGGCGTAGGGCCCACAGCTGGCAAGGGCCCACAAAAAGCTGCCGCGGCAGCATGGACGGTCCCGTGGGGCCCCCTCTGCCCTGCCGAATCCCCGGCTGAGCCCCTCCGTGCCGGCTTTGAGAGGCATGAAGGGAGAGTGTCTCTCTCGCGTCTCTGTTAAGCCCGCAGGGGCTGATGGGAAATTTCCCATCAGCCCCTGCGGGCTTAACAGAGACACGAGGGAGACACTCTCCCTTCGCGCCTCTCAAAGCCGTCGCGAAGGGAGGGATTCGGCAGGGCAGAGGGGGCCCCGCGGGACCGTCCATGCTGCCGTGGCCTTGGTAGCAGCCAGCGGTTTTGCTTTTTTAAAATTTCATTTTACTTGAGCCGATGGGGGGGGGTAGGACTGGAAATGGGCTGGGGGGTTAGGACTGGTAATGGGCTATGGGGGGGGTTAAGACTGATAATGGGCTGTGGGCTGATGGGGGCTGTCTGGTAATGGGCTATGTGGGGGCTAGGACTGGAAATGGGCTGGGGGGGTTAAGACTGGAGGTGGGCTGATGGGGTTAGGACTGGTAATGGGCTGTGGGCTGTTGGGGGGGTTAGAACTGGTAATGGGCTTTGGGGGGGTTAAGACATAATGGGCTGTGGGCTGTTGGGGGGGTTAGAACTGGTAATGGGCTATGAGGGGGGTTAAGACTGATAATGGGCTGTAGGCTGATGGGGGCTGTCTGGTAATGGGCTATGGGGGGCTAGGACTGGAAATGGGCTGGGAGGGTTAAGACTGGAGGTGGGCTGATGGGGTTAGGACTGGTAATGGGCTGTGTGCTGTTGGGGGGGGGTTAGAACTGGTAATGGGCTATGGGGGGGTTAAGACTGGTAATGGGCTGAGGGCTGATGGGGGCTGTCTGGTAATGGGCTATGGGGGGACTAGGACTGGAAATGGGCTGGGGGGGTTAAGACTGGAGGTGGGCTGATGGGGTTAGGACTGGTAATGGGCTGTGGGCTGTTGGGGGGGTTAGAACTGGTAATGGGCTATGGGGGGGTTAAGACTGATAATGGGCTGTGGGCTGTTGGGGGGGTTAGAACTGGTAATGGGCTATGAGGGGGGGTTAAGACTGATAATGGGCTGTGGACTGATGGGGGCTGTCTGGTAATGGGCTATGGGGGGGCTAGGACTGGAAATGGGCTGGGGGGGTTAAGACTGGAGGTGGGCTAATGGGGTTAGGACTGGAAGTGGGCTGATGGGGGGTTAGGACTGGTAATGGGTTATAGGGGGGGCTTAAACTGAAAATGGGGTGATGGGGGGTTAGGACTGGAAGTGGGTTGATGGGGGGGCTAGGTCTGGTATTGGGTTGGGGGTTGCTAGGACTGGAAATGGGCTGATGGGTGGCTAGGACTGGAAATGGGCTGATGCAGGGACTAGAAGGGAATGGATGCTGGGTGAGGCTCGAACTAGAAGGGAGCTGCTGTTGGGGGCGGATTAGAATGGGATGGGGCTGGAAGAGTAAAATGGAGAAGGGAAAAATATTTTGTGTGGGAGGGATAAAAAATCTACAATTGGCCGGGTATTGGGAGAGTAAGTGGGGATTGAGGATGGAGGGGTAAAATTTGAGTGGATGAAATAGGAATGAGGAAAGAGCAAAAGGAGAAAGATTAGTATGTTAAAGCAGATATAGAGAGAGAATGGAAAAAACTAGAAGAGAGAAGAAAGGACAAATGGACAGCAGACGATGGAGAGTTAGCAGAAGACATGAAGAAACCAGAAGAAAGTGGCTGGAGCAATTGCAGCTGAAAAAAAATGCACAAAAGGTAGAAAAATATCTCTTTATTTTGAATTTATTAATTGGAATATGTCAGCTCTGGTAAATGTGCATCATCAACGTCTGCGCTTTGTTTAGTACAAGAGCAAATTAATGTATAGTTTTATTTCTACAGTGTTGTACATTCCAAGTTTGGCTTTTGGGATTCCCAGTTTAATTATTGTCTTCCTGTTTCTAAATTGTGATTACTTGTTTGGTGATGGTCTATGTTCTGCATGTGTAACTGAGCTGAGGTGTTCTGTTTATATAATTCCTATGTGACATTGCCACTTGTTCTCTTTCCCCAGTAGGTCATGTATTGTTGTTCTCTGAAATGTATTGGTTTAATATTTGCAGTGTTGCCTTTTGATTGGTAGAGTATGGTGCTTTGTGAGTCCTGGTAGTGCTGTTAGGATACGGCGGGTTTGCTATGGGTTGGCACTGGATTATAGTAATGTAGAAATCTTTTAGTCTTTCTTTATCCATACACTCTAAGAGGCACGTTTACTAAAAGTTAGTATATGGTAACATTATGCAAATATTTATGCAAATGAGGCCCCTTATGCAAATGAGGCCCCGCACCCCCCTTGGGCCGCCCCTGCTCGGGGCCCACAATTTTTGTTGGCATAGGGCCTCACTCAAGGTAAATCCGGCCCTGTATATACCAATGATGTCATGCTGTACTGTCCACTACTCTTCAATCAACCTGTCTACCAACAAATTCAAGACTATTTTATGGAAGTCATGCACTGGCTCTCAACCAACAACCTATCCATTAACTTAAAGAAGACAGAAGCTATGTTCATTATAAGAGATACCTCCTTCACTCCACCACCAACCATAAAACTAAACAACATATCAGTAGCTATAAAAACTGAGCTAAAATACCTCATATCACAACTGACCAGCAACTATCCTTCAAAACCCAAATAACAACGACAGCAAGGACAATCTACTTCAAAACAAAGACTCTACAGAGACTTAGGCCACTTTTAGAACCAACAGATTTCAGATCTGCACTACAAACCCTAACGCTTCATCATGCAGACTTCTGTAACAACATCTAACAAGGATTACCTCAATCAACACTCCTCCCACTACAAACTGCCCTACATACTGATGCATGTATCATGCAAGGTGTAACTAAATACAATCATATCATCCCCATCCTAAAGCAACTAAACTGGTTGCCACTTACCAACAAAATAAACTACACAAGCATCCTCCTCACACACAAAGCCCTTCACTCCCAATAAGACATTTGTCTCAAATCCCTAATACAGAAACCACAAATATCAAGATCACAAAGACAAGCAACAATCAGTAAACTCAGCAAACCACAAACCAAACGTAAATACAATCAACAAACATATCGCAGAGCATTTGAGCTGTACACCCCATCTCTATGGAACTCCATCCCATATACCCTAAGAAACATCACCAACCTCCCTACATTCCGCAAACACCTAAAGACCTACCTATTCACAGAACATATTGGACCCCCATCCTAACCTCGCAAACTACACGACTCAATTACAATAAACCATGAATGTAAATAGTATGTATATATCAGTTAAATGTTAATAGTTATTTATTTATATTAATAAATGTTTAGGTTCTATTAAAAATGTTAGAATGTTCAAATGTTACAATGTTTCTTGTACAACAGACATTCAATGTAAAATGTTTTGTTCTATGGAAACCGCTTTGACCTGATGAAAAACGGTATATAAAATACAGTTAAATAAATAAATAAAATTAAGACTCACTGCTGCTGTAGACCTGCCACAAACAGACCAACAGAAAAGGAAAGTGAACAAGTAACTCTGGTGACCCGGAGGCCCACCTCGCCTCCTAAACAGCCTTCTCCCCCCCCCCCCCCCACATCTACCTCCCGCACCCTGCCCCTTCAATAAACACCCAAGAGGCCGAACATGGTACAAATTTTGGTCGCAGCTTTATTTAAATGACATAACCGCCCAACATGGGCAACATTCTCAACATCCCCCACATAACCCCCCACCCGTCACCGGACAATGCCCCCTCCCGCCATGTTAGTAACAAGGTGGAGCATTCTCCTCTCCCACCCCCACCGCCTGCCTCGCCATACTAGTAGCAAAGGCTGGCCCCCGACCCCTTGTACCGGGCCGAGACCCCCAACCGGGATGTCTCGCCCCAACTCCGGGGAGCCCTCCGCTCCCCCGCTGGTGCTAAATCGGTTAAAGCCCCGCCGCCTTGGCGAGCACGGGCTCTCTCCCCGCCTCCCCCAGCTGCAACAACCCCACCCCCCAACAAAAAAGGGCGGGAGGGCGGGAACGTGGCTGCTTTCCCCGAGGAGCTGCACCGAAAGACTGGCCACGCGGCTCCTCCGGCACTTTGGCCCTGCCTCTCTGCGCCACAGCCAATGAGGTCGCCCCCATGTCCTGCGGCGCTTCCGTCACTCTGGCTCCGCCCCGCACCCCCGACACCTGACCGAGGCCGAGGCCGGGCCCGGGCACAGGTTACTGTCGTCCGCGGGACCCAGCCCGCAGCCTTGCACATTTAGTTTATTCATTACTATATTTTACAGTTACAGTCCAAGTTAAAACAAGTCAGGCAAATCACAAGAGCCAAGAAAACAAACAATAGGAACACATGGAATACAAAGCCTGCCACAGAGCTCCAGGATCACAGGAGGCAGGCAGAATATTAGAGCAAACTGCAGAAAGTAAACCGACAATAAATCAGCAGGGAATAGCCAGAGGCAGTGGAGAAAAATCCTGGCCAACTTGGTTTCAGCCCTGCTGCACCAATCAGAAACAAGAAAACATTAGGGTACGTATACACTGAGCAATCAGAACATGCAAAAATCTGTTGCTACTTGGGACGCAGAGCACACACTAAGCACACATTCGCTGCGACAGGCCTTGTTCGTAAGCGCGCTGCTGCTGTCATTGCCAGCATGTCTTCTCACAGAAGAAATCAAGAGCTTACTCCTTCCTAGTGTTGCTATAATAATTTTAGTACATCTCCTCATTAAGAAAAAAGAGAAAGTCTTGACGTTGGTGGGCCAGCATTTTATTTTAAAAAAGATCTGACTTGGAGTTACTTCAAGATTTAAAGTTTCAACATCTGAATGGACCGTATAAAAACTTCACCCGTATGTCACCTATAGACTTTGAAAACCTATAAAATGTGGTAGGGCACAGGATTTCAAAAAAGGAAACAGGTTTTTGAACACCCATTTCAATTCAAGACAGGTTAGCTGTAGCTCTACCGTTTCTAGCCACTGATGATTCGTACAGAAGCCTTCAGTATCTATTCAGAATATCCAGTCTATTGGAAGAATACTTCCAGAGAAAACGTTAAGGTAAGTATACAAATATTTCTTTAATTTATTTTCTCCATTTAGCTGAATCATAACTACTTCACTTCAACATTTATAAAATCAGACTTCCTGCATAATCAGACAAATCATCAGAAAATGCAGATGCTTGAAGAGATGGAGTGTATGTGGAATGACGTGGAGATGGCGTGCAAGTTGAATTGTGTGGAGTCTGAGTGGAAGTGGACTGCTATGGAGGGGGTTCCGAGGGTGGTATATATGACAATACATGAATAGATGATGTGAAGATTGTTGCAGTGGTTGCATTTGTGAACATGGGCTTGGGTAAGATGGCTTGCATTGTATGACTTGGTCGTTGTTGTCAATTGAACCAATAGTTTTGTTGCTGGAAATCATAAAAACCGCTGTCTGCTTTTACTATGATGTCAAATACAGCATGCTGAACACTTTTCCTAGTTTGTGGTGAAAATGAATTCATTTTGGTCGTCACTAAGACAAAGAATGATTTCATCTCGTCATCAACAGAGGAAGAGGTTTCTAACTTACGTGCTGCAGTTTTTAAAATCCCCAGAGCATCCTTTATCAATGGCATCTCTTTATTTGATTCTGGGAGTTTATAGTGCTACAAACTCAGCTGAATCTGGCTGATCTGCACTGCCTTCATTGTCTTGTTACTCATTTTCCCCTTCGCCATGTTCTTCATTATTTTCTTCATGTTCCTGAATTGAATAATCAAATTAATAAAGAAATGTATGCTAAAAATGACTTATATTTTGCTTTTCCAGCTTCCTATTACTGCCATTGCCTGGATGAAAATAAGTAAGATATTTGAGGACATCTGGCACCTTCCTCACTGTGTTGGGGCTATGGATAGGAAACATGTTTTATTACAGGCACCAGTGAATATTGGTACTGAGTTTAACAATTACAAAACTCAGTTTGGCATTGTGTTATTTGTTTTAGTTGATGGAGATAACAACTTCTTATTTGCAGACGCAAGATGTCAAGGAAGAATTTCAGATGTTAGGGTTTTTTAAAGACACTAAACTACACCACATGATCAAAGATGGTAGCTTGGGATTGCCTCCACTGGAGGAACTTCCAGGACGACACACAAAATTGCCCTATTTCTTTACTGCGGATAGTGCATTTGCACTTAGTGAAAATGTCATGAAACTTTACCCGAGAGATTATAAATATGGATCTACTAAACGAATATTCAATTACAGATTAAGCAGAGCTTTGTCATACACATTTAACACTTCAGAAAGGCTGCCTTAAACCTATTCTAATTTCCTAAGATTTTCTTGCATGGCACTGACTTATTTTCTAGTTGATACCAATTTATTTCTAATGTACCTTACCACAGAGTATTGAAGGTGTATGCAACAGGTTAAATACCAATACAATCATAAACATTTCATCATAATGTAAGGGAGTCACAAAAGTGCCCCTCACGAGTTTGAATCAGTGTCTCTACTGACACTGAATTGCGAGGTCAGAAAGAAAGTGTATGTTGTATCTCAGACAATCTCCAATGGGAGGTGTCTTCAAAGGGATACGTTTCTTTTAAATTCCAGAGATGCCAATGGTGGACCATCCCACAGAGAGATTTACAGCTCTAAAGAGTAAGATTGAAAGACAAAGAGTGGGATTTTTCAGGCAATGTGTATCTAGGATACAAATCTAGACAGATTTAAATGTCACTTTGTTTTGCTTTGCAAATGAAAGAAGAAATGCAAAGCGATAATTTGCTTTTTTTCATTCCACTGAAAGAACATAGGCAATTTTCAATTAAGGAAACATGAAGACAATTTTCAAATGAACTTGCCAAGGTACCTTCTCCAGATTGAAAACTTTCCTCCACTCAGTGGCTAAAAGCATGAGCCTGGGGATTTCTGTACTTGTAGACTATGAGGAAAATTTTAGAAGATCCATCCAAGTGCAATCTGAGACATCTAAGCCAGAATGTCTGAAAAAAATGCAGGCACATCCAGATACAGACGTGATTTCAGAAATCTGGATGTGCCCGATAGGGACATCTGCAGGGGCATCAACTTAGACATCTCCAGAACCATATTTTAGAACACAGGCCTCTAGAATTGCATAATGGTTAGAGAAATAGATTAGGAACAGGGCAGCCAGTGTTCACATCTTGATGCCGCTATGGTAGAAATGTTGCTGAGTACTGGGGATAACAGAGTGCTTTCTTCTCTGCACACTCTGGATGTTTTTCAGCTAAAATAAGCACTTGTTAGATGCTTGTTCGTTGCTATGAGTGCCTAGTTCTAAAGTTAGGCATGATGCCAGATGTTTCTGTGATCAGGCAGGGACATCCTAGCCACACTTCCTCCATGCCCCCTTTCAGATTCAGACGTCCCCACAGCTGACTTCTAAAATGGCTTTGGAGACAGTCTCTATTCTTTGGACATCTTTATGCTAGTTTTTGGATGTCCAAAGCGCAAACAGGGCTTCTAAAATAGCCCCCTATATCATTATTTATTTATTTAACATTTCTTTTATACTGCTTTTCATGATTATCAAAGCGGTTTACATTTAACTCAAACATTATACATGGAACCGATATAGAATAACCATGATACACTGAATCATAGGAACTATTTACATTTGAAGGCTGGGAGGCTTATATTCAAATTAGAGGTTTAATGAAGTCAGGGATTATTTACAATTCAATAATTCAACTGAAAGTAGTATATAGGAAAAGCAGATGATTAGTGGAGCAGGTTGATGCTATGTTGTTGGACCATAGTGTTCAATAAATAGGTGGGGGGGTTTTACTTTTTCCTAAATTCAGAAGTATCATCAATTAATCTTAGTTCAGGTGGGAGTAAGTTCTAGTGTGCCGGGTCATATATTTCAAAAGCATTCTGGTAGGTTGTTTGAGAATTTCTTGCCTTGTGAGTTGGGATAGAGAGGATGTTCTAGTGCTTTCATCTCCTTGTTCGGGATTCTGGGGCCTTCCAGATCAGTGCTTGCAAGTTGTCAGCTGATTGATTGTGTATAGCTTTAAATGTCATCATTATTGTTTATATTTGATGTAGGATTGTATAGGTAACCAGTGTAGGGATTTGAGAACTGGTGTGATGTGTTCTTGTCATGAGGTTTTTGTGATTAATCGGGCTGCAGTGTTTTGAGCTAATTGTATGGCATGGATTGTGTGTTTGGGGAGGCCTTGCAATATTATGTTGCAATAGTCCAGGTGTGGGGTATACTGTGCGATAGTGGTTGTGGTCTAGTAGAGGGCGAAGGTTTTGCAGCATCTTCATTTTGTAGTAGGCTGTGGATATCATCTTCTTAATGTGTGATTGCAAGTTGAGCCTCTGGTCTAGTATTACTCCCAGATATTTGACTTCCTTTTTTATTGGGATGGCAAGATCATCTATTTTTATTTCTTCAGGTGGGGAGTAGGTGGTATCTGCCGTAATGGTAAGGATCTCTGATTTATTATAGTTGATTGTCAGATTATGGTTTTGTAACCAGTTTATGATGGCTCTCATGCAAGACATTATGGGTGAATAGTTTGGTCTTATGGATTTGAATGAGGCGTAGATCATCAGGTCACTTGCATAGAAATGATAGTTTAAGTTATGTTCTTTTATAAGTTTGCAGACTGGTTGTATGTATAAATTAAATAGAAGGACTGGGAGTGAAGATCCCTGAGGTATACCTTGCAGTTATTTAATTGGCCTTGAGGTTCTAGACTCTATCATGACTTGACATAGACGATCTGTTAGGTAGGAACGGAACCATGAGAGGGGTTGTCGCTGATTCCACTCTCCATCAGTCTGGTTATGAGCCTGGTATTGCTTAGTGAGTCAAATGCAGCTATTATATCTATGAAGATAAGTATAAAACCTTGTTTGGGATTCTCAATTCCTTTGATTAGTATGTTGATTAGAGAGGAGAGCAAGGTTTCTGTTCCATGATTTTGTCTAAACCCATGTTGCTGTGGATCTAAAAGTGGTGTGGAGTCAATGTAGTACTGTAATTGTAACTGTACTGTTTTTTCTATTAACTTAGCTAGGAGAGGGATGCTGGATATAGACCAGTAGGAGGAGGGTGAGTTGAGGTCAGCTGTGTTGCTTTTTAGCTGAGGTCTGATTGAAGTGTTTTTTAAGTTGGAAGGCATGCTACGCTGGAGGATGGGCATGAGTTCTTTACTGGACATCTTTATCCAAGAAGTGGGGCTTGAGTCAAGTTGGGAGGTAGTAGTGTTCAAACGATTTAAGATTTGTCCGCAGTGATCTTCTGAGATTGAATGGAAAGAAGTCCAGGTGTTAGGATTTTTTATGTTATTCTTAGGTGGTAGGTCTATTATCAAGGTATCATCTTTGCATTTGAGTTTATTCTCCAAATATGTCGCAATGACTTCTGGATGTAGTGTTGAAGTTTCCTTGTTTGATGGTGATCGTGTGAATGATTTCACTATGGTGAATAGTTCTCTGGGGCACTTTAGAGATTACATGATGATGTTCGTATGGTATTCCTTTTGATGACTATTAGCTCATTGTATTCTCTCTGCTTTATTGTGTACTCTTGTAGGTGAAGCTGGTCCCTGCTACACCTCCAGCATCTTTCTTGCTGTCTTAGCTTGAGTTTTGCTCCCCATATGTCAGTTGAGTACATGGTTGAGTACCATGGTGCCTTATTTGCTTGTGAAGATGCCTTTTTCTGGGGAGAGGTTGCCATTGGTGCAATGATATCATTCCAATTTTGTATGATTTCTGTAAAGTCAGTAGAAGTGGTGTCTAGTTTTGGGAGGATAAGACCAAGTATGGCATCTTTATCGAATTTCTTATTGCTGTTTATCTCAGTGCTGTTGAGACGAAAGCTCAAATACGATCATGTGGTGGTCCGACCAGGGTATAAGTGTTACATGATGGGGGATGTGAGCGGTAGTAGAGTGCAGACTGCTGGGAACAAATACGAGATCAAGGGTGTTTCCACCTATTTGCATTGGTCCTGTTATGATTTGGGTAAGATCCATCACATTTAAGACATCTATAAAGAAGGTGGCTTATGCTGCAGGGGATGAGGTCAAGTTAAGTCTCCGAGCATGATGAAAGGTTTATATCTGCTAGAATAGGTGCAGGCCAAATCTAGTATAGCTGAGAGGTCAGCAAACTCAGCATTTGGGGTCCTGTATATCAGGCATATTGTCATTTGTGTGCTCTCCATTAGTAGGATATTTAGAGTGTGAGAAGATTGTGAGATGATTGGTTTGAGGTTCAGATGCTTGTTTGAGAGAATGAGTACCCCTCATTATCATCCAAAATTTTCAGTGGACAACCAGATAGAGGCCCTGATTGTGATATTCAGCAGCACTATACAGATAGTGCCATAGAATATTCTTCCAAACCATCTTGGCACTATCCAGATAGTGCCAGGGTGGTCTGTGGACAGATCAAAGGCAGAACTAGAGATTACGGGCCTGATATTCAGTGGCTAGCCATTACCACTGAAAACTAACCCTAGATATTCAATGCTAGGGCCATATCCAGCCACCAGCATTGAATAACCCAGGTAGCCACAGATCCCAGAAGCTAACCGGGCAGCGGTAATACTGAGCCACTGCCCGGTTAGCTTCTGTGGGTAAAGTTAGGCCAGCCTTTGCCATGCATGACTTTACCAGTGGAAGCTAACCCAGTTAGCAACAGGTGCCATCTCTGCTCTGCCCCAGTTGGAAAAAACTATTTCTTCTGCTTTTTTTGGGGGGGTGAGGGCAGCAAAGTTTCAGTAAAGCAGCAGTAAGGTGGTAGCAAAGGTAAGTCTCCTAGTGGTGAGAGAAGTAGAATAGCAGCAGAGAGCATTCTTGTCTGCTTCCACTGCTGTAGCAACGGCCCAGGAGTAGTGGCAAGTAACAGGAGTCATGGGAATCCCAGGCTCCCTCTTCAGTAGTAGCTGCAAACCTAGAAGTGATTGGGTAGCAGAACCGCTGAAAGCAGGCATGGAGGAAAATCAGGCAGAAAGGGAAGAAGGTGGCAGAGAGCATCTGGTTGAGCTCCTGCTGACTCCTTATTTAAAATATTCTTACAGCGCTGCTGGACATATGCAGTGCTGTATAATGGTGAAAAGTAGTCAGGTACAATATCCCTTGCCTCAGAGAATTTACAGTCTACGAAAGGAGCTCACCCAAGGCAATGGGAGACAGTGACTTGTCCAAGATCACAAAGGGTGTCAGCAGCAAAAGCAGGATTCAAAATCTTGCTTCCTTAATCCTCCGCCCATTGATGTAACCATTAGCCTACCTCCTCTCCATAAAGTTGTTAGAAAACTCAAACGAGGCCACCGTGATCTGAAAAGCACTGGGCTGCTGAGGGAAAAAATAGTGCCACAATTTACAGGTCTTAGGCACAAACAGCAGCCTAGACCGAGGAGAGCCATTAACGAAGACCGAACAAAGAAAGAGAAGAGGCAAGCAGGACACAGGATAAGAGGCAGGAAGCAGAACAATAAATCACATAAAATGCAACTTATTTATAAACAGTTCCATGCTGCTGCATGGATTTTTCAAGCAAAGAAAGATAGTACAAAACTATCCAAAAGGGAACAATGTGTAAAACATTTTTTAAAAAAGTGATTTTGATTCTGGTGAGGAATTAATTTTCCAGGAAAATAATGAGAATGAATGTGACTTTAGTGACTGAAAAACTAAAACAATGTGGAGATTATTTTAGAAGCCCTATTCACATTTTGAATGTCTTAAAATGGGTACGTAGCCATCCAATTCACAAGGGCATTCCTGGAGCCATTTTAGAAACCGGGTATATGGACATCCCTAGTGAGAGGACGTCCAAGTAGAACGGGGGCGTGCTGGAGGAGTGGCCTGGGTGGAGCAATGAAGATGCGTGTCACAATGTGATTCCAGAATAGCACCAGTACATCATTCCTGGTTACTGAGGCGTTCATGCCTATACCTGTTCCTGACCATGAATAAGGTGTGAAGAAGTGCTTGTTTCATGGCAGCAACATTACCAGGGGGAAAAGCACAATGCACTGTCAGCATCACTGTCAATATTTCCTGGGCAAATATACCTGCATGTAAATACAAACTCCAAACAGATTACTAATCTGAGTATCTGCAATGTCACTGAATATGGCCATCCCTCTTAACAGAAAACACAGTCCAGGATGTCCAAGAAGTAGTTTCTGCGTCTATCCATTTGGGGACATCCATGTTTCTAAAATTGGGCTGAAATATAAACATCCACGGGTTTTTCTCAGACATTTTGTCCTGGACATCCTTTCTAAAATGCCACTCCTTATATACAGTATTATTCTTATAAATATTTGTTAGTTCAAGTAAGGATAGAGAGAAATATTAATATACATGAGAACTCTCTGATAAAATCTAAAACGAATTGTAGCAGCAGAGTGCAGACAAACCAATGATACCAGGAGTCTGTTCAGAAGGTCCAAATCATTTATTTGTGCACAAGTCTCAAGCAAAGTCAATTTCAAAATGGCTGAGCAAAGTTCTCTGGCAATACAACAACTTTTATAGACTTTAGCTTCATTCTAGGTATAGAAAAACATTTCATTGGTCCCGGTAACCTCCCGTACCCCTTCTATTGGTCCCGGTACTGATATGATTATCCAATTATATTCTTTCAGTGGGCTCGGCACCTACTTACCCCCCTTCTAGTCCCAATTACAATGGTCAGTTCACCAACTTGTTACTTTCCTTCTTTCAAGGCTATTGGGCTAGTTGCTACGTGCAGGGAAGCAGGGCTCTAGAACTTTTCTGTCAGCAGTTTTAAACATGAATTTCTGTATTTTTCCATCTGTTCTGCTTGTCTAAGCTAATTCAATACTTTTACTGAGTTCTCAATTTTATAGCAGCATATTGGGGGATGTGCAATTCCTATAGGCCTCTTCACAAGCTTCATTTACAGGTCAAGCTAGTTAGGCTTACTTATGTCAGACATTGTAGATCACAGGCCTACACCTGCCACAGAATCAGTGGCTTAAGAATTTTTTTAAAAAATCTCTTCAAGTCAAAGCATGATGATATGGAAGGGTTACTTTAAACTATGTAAAGAGAGAAAACATTAACAGCCACCACAGATGTGCTGGCAGAGCTCTTACTGACGAGAATGCTGAGATGGGACACAATAACTGTCACTGAAGGGGATAAAACCTATTAAAATGGTTAAAGTAAGAACACTAATCAAGTATTAGCTAACTGGAGTAACTAAAGAGCTGATCCTTCCAAGAAATTCAAATTTGGAAACTTAGACTTCTGAGGGGAATAGTTAGTTTAAATAAAAATTTCACCCTGAGGTAAAAACTGAGAGAGACTAACAGAATAACACAACTGTTAAACTTTCAAAGAAAAACAGTGAGTGTAAGCTCATTGAAAATATAGGGCCTGATTTTCAAAAGGCATCTACACGGTTTGCAGCCCAATAAACCATGTAGATGCCTTAGTGGGGATATTGAGAAGGTTGTCCAAGTTCAACTCCAGGACTTCATAGATCTAAATGCACCACTAGATGACCAACAATTCAGATTTCTTCCATACCACAGTGTCGAATCACTACTACTAGTTCTTTTTGACACTCTCATACGTGGCATGGATGATAGCAAACAGGCTTTCATTCTTGTATTCCTGGATATTGCCTCCACGTTTGACAATGTTAACCACAACATCCTACTCTCTAGACTAAAACAAATTGGAATTCAGGGAACAATCTACCGATGGTTTAAATTATACATTTCCAACCACACAAAGTCAGTACAAGTAAGACAAAAAACATCTACAACCTTCAAACAGGAGCAGGGAATACCACCGTGATCTGCCCTCTCAGCACTCCTATTTAATCTTTATCTTCAACCAATCTGCAATATATTTAGAAAATTCAAAGTGGGATAGCATATCTATGTAGATGATACCATGTTATATCTTCCCATAGATATGATGAACATACGCAACACATAATGGCATAATCTATCAAAGAAGCAGAGAACTTGCTAAATTCATCCAACCTGAGCATTAACTTCAAGAAAACCGAGGTACTCTATATGACAAGAAACCAGAATTTCACTCTCCCCCCCCCCCCCCCGGCATTCACAATACAAGATACCATGCTTCCAGTGAAAAAAGAGGTACAATATCTTGGTGTTACACTTGATCAGTCCCTAACCATGACATCACAAATAAAACAGATCACTAGAACAATATTTTTCAAACTAAGGACCATACAAAACCTTAGTCCACTACTTGACATTCATGATTTCAGATCAGTTATACAAGCTCTAATCACTCCACATTTTGACTTCTTCAATAGCCTACTCCAAGGATTATCCAAAAAAGAATCTGAACCAACTCCAAATGGCACAGAATTTAACAGCCAGAATCATCTATAAAACCCGTTTAACAGACCACATTGCACTCATATTACACAAACTACACTGGCTATCAATTTCAAGTAGAAAAAAGTATAAAACAATAATGATAGCATTCAAACTATTTAATAACATAGCACCATCATTACTTTCAACCTTAATTAACCACACAATAGACACAAGATCCAAAAGAGGACACGCATAGAACACCCTATTAATCCGACCCACCTTCCACAAAACAAAACAGGTCACAAGCAACAGAGCATTTTCATACGCTGCACCCATTCTTTGGAATGCCCTGCCAGACACACTACGATCCATTAAAGACTTAAAAACATTCAGAAAGAAAATAAAAACACTAGTATTCATCGAACACTGTGGTAAAATCTACAGTAATAATGACATATACCCAACTCAGAATCATATACACTGAACCCCTCAAATACTACTGTAATTATATCCAAGACAAATGTAAAATGCAATTCCGCAAAACCTGTAAATAGTTTCATATGTAAATAGTTCAATATTTAATGTTCAACTTATAACATTTTTCTATGTAATGTGTTTGTTTATTGTAAACCGCCCCTGATCTTGGGAAGGGGTGGTATAGAAAAACACCAAAATAAAAATAAATAAGTGAAATATTCAACAGCACTTACACAGTTAGTGCCATTGACTATCCCCTCCTAAGTCCCCTATGCACCCCGATGCTATCCGGTTATCATTGGGACATGCCAGGGCAGAGCGGAGGCAGAGAACGATGCTAACTGGGCCGCAGCGATATTGCACCTTAAAGTTAGGAGAGGAAAACCTTTGCCTATCTTTAAGGCACTGGAGCTAACCGGGCAGCAGCCAATATCGCTGCTGCCCGGTTAGCTTTGGCAGCTTCAGGCTTTTGCGGCGATCACCAGCTATTCGATGCCATTGCTATGGCATTGAATATCCAGTTTAGAGGTTGGCGGGGAGGGCTATGTGCCGATGAGGCGCATAGCCCTTCCAAAATCCAAATTGAAAATCGGGCCCATAGAAGTTAGGACTAACAGAAATTTCAGTTCTACTGAGCTAATGAATTTGATTGTGGAATTACATCCTGTGTGGGTATGAAATAAAGCAAATTCTAAAACTCTCTGAAGCAGAAAGGGAAATGTGCGTTTGTTATAGCTTATGTTTTTCTGTAGTAAGCTTCAAGTGACACAGTAGGGGCTATGTTTACTAAACGTGAATAACGCGCATAGTATGACCTTAACGACCGTAAGTGCCGTATAACACGCGTACCGACGCGCTAACGACCGTTAACGTCATACTACGCGCGTTAACCGTAGTTAACGATCGTAAAGCTCCGCGGCGCGTTAAAACAGCGCAGAAGGTGGAGAGTGGGCGGAGAGAAGGGGTCAATGGGCGGAGAGTGGGCGGAGAGAGGCTCCCCTCATACTAACGCGCGGAGTGTCAGAGCTCACTTCCAACGCAAATGAAAACCTGTCGTTAAAGGCATTAAAGGGAAGAGAAACCATTTACGTCAGCAATGTACAGAAAACCGGGGAAACCCACAAAACGTGAGCAGTGTGATACATGTGCACAGAACAAAATATCACATAAAACGTTAAAAATGACCACAAGAAACATTTTAAAAAGCAGAATTCAGCTGGGCAACAGTGATAGCAATGGGCAACAAGGAACAACACTCCCTGGAAAGCACCAAAATAAAAGGAAATGATGTGTGGAAGGGTCTACGCTCCGCAGACCCTTGCAAAGAGCATTACATTGTAAAGGAGCTGTCCTGGGTGTGTGGTGTAATGTTTCCCAATGATATCATTGTTGCCCAGCTTGGTTATGGGTGTGTGCCCCTTTTGTGAGGTCATTTCTGCGGTTTATGTGCACCTTTGTCTGCATACAAGGTAAATGAGGCCACAGTAAACCTGTTGCAGAGCAGGGTTTCTGACTCGTCAGGCCGGTTTAACTAACTCCAGGGACTGCACTGTCTCTGTGGCCACAGTGTGGTGCAACAGACACAGCCAGTGCCTGTAAGACCAGAGGGTCACAGGTTCAAATCCCAGTTGGGGCTCCTGCCAACCCAGTCCCCATAGTTTTACCCACCACTAAACAGTGATAGTAAAGATACTCCTTTATTGCAGAGAACATACGCATGGCCTATATTTTACCACACCAAACACAGACACCAGAAACAGGCACATTACCTAAAGCAGAGTCCCGCAAATGCAGTCCTGGAGGGCCCCACAACATTCCGGTGTCATGCTGCCTCTAATAAAGATGCCTGTGCTGCATAGCTATGCACCACCCCCATGGTATGCAGATGTAGCTCATGCATATTTATGAGAGACAGCATGAAAACCCGAACAGTGTGTGGAACACCAGGACTGGAGTTGGGGAACTCTGCCGTAAAGCAGCAGCCAACAGGGCCACACACCCACCCACAGGCCCCATTGGCCAATGCCAGCTGGAGAGGCAAGACATTGGGGCCTGCCTGTATCTCCCAATACTAGCAGTTGCATACCTTAGCAATGCCACCCTACACCTGGGTATATGGTACACAGCTAGGGTTGCCAACTGGCTCCAGATGCGCCCGACAGGCTTGATCCAGTCCTGGGTTTACTCCATTGCATGCAGGGACATGTAGTTCTGATTTCTCCATTGCACTCCATAAGAAAAGCCAGAATACAAGTCCCTGCATGCAATGGGGTAAACACAGGACTGGATCAAGCCTGTCGGGCGCATCTGGAGCCAGTTGGCAACCCTATACACAGCTATCAAACGTTTCCTCTGATAACTGGCAGATATCAATTCCTACGTTAAGCACATTTTGCTCATTGAGCTCCACCATAACAATCATTCTGATGTCTGCGGTGTGTGCTGCAGGTCTGGTCTCTGACAGTGTTCACCACCCTGGGGAGTGACCCCCCAACAGTCTTGTGTACCATATCCATGCCTGTACTATGCCCAGGACTGGTGTGGTGGGTATGGCTGCTGACCACCTCTATAGTAGCACAATGCTGGCATAGGTGTGGGGGTGGCTGTCTGTCTATCCAGTGTGTGGTGGCTGCAAACACCTTCAACAGCCCACACTGCCAGCACTGTTGCCAGTATTGGGCTGCCAATGTGCATAATGAGGAGCAAGGTACCATGGGTATAGGCCGGACAGGGTGGCCTGGCCAGGGTGCATCTGCACAGGGCATAGGGCAGTGACAGGCACATTGTAGTGCCCGGCCACCAACTACACAGACAGGGTGACCTCAGTATATCCTGCGGAGAGATCACTCTCACCCTGACTGTGCAGTGACCACAGCATGGCTAGGCACTCCCATAGTGCTATCTAGTATTTCTCTCATGTGATACATATGGGTTTCCGTCTGGGGCCCAGTCACTGATGTATCTGCTTGCTGTGTATGCTGACATCCCAGTTCTGGGTGCAGGCATCTCCACTGGGCACTAGCAGACTGTTTGCAGCTGGTAGGTGTTGTGATGGAGTGGCTTGCAGGGTGCAGTGGCTGATGGCTTGCACCAGGGGAATATCAGATAGTGGTGGGGTGCAGCATACCATATCCAGGCCTAATGTCTGTCTGCTATTGTGTTATGGCTGTGTACAGAGCTGCATTGACTGCCCTGTGGGGTGTCTGTTCCCCAGCAGGACTAGGGTTCATGTTCCCCTCTACTGCCACCGTTGCAGCACGGTAGACTGTGGATCTTTTGATAGGAGACCCTGTTTGCCTCCCTCAGCCCTGGGGGAGGGGTGTGGTGGTGGTGCATGGGGGCTGTACCTGACTGAAACAGACAGAGATGTCCAAGGTGTTCCTGCAGAAACTACCTATCTCACACAGTAACACTGCTTTGGACCTGCGCCATGGCCGGTGCTGTGGACCTAGTGCTGGGCGCCTCACTGCACCCTCAGGGTGAGCACAGTACCCGCACAATGTGACGGTGTGTAGCTGCTCTGTGCCAGTACAACACACAGTTGGTACCCCCTACCAGGCCGAGGTGCTGTGGGGGTGCATTCCCCATGGTGTGTATCTGTGGACAGCTGCTTTGCATGTGCAGTGCATCATGGGTGTGACTGGCCCAATCCAACCCTGTGAAACACCAGCACCTGCTCACAGGCTCTGATAAACCATAGGCCATCACACGTACATCTGTTAGCATAATGCATAGGTGCAGGACACCCTACAAAGTCTGTAATATAAGATGCCCACACTGGTAAAAACACACGTACCCACGCACGTAAACAAACACGTACCCACGCACGTAAACAAACACGTACCCACGCACGAATGTACGCGCGTACCAACGTACGTGGCTAGGCACATTCCGATGGTGTTTTTCTGACACCAATACTCAGCGTAACGAAAAGCATGCCTCCTCTTTCCTTCTGTAATGTACAGGGTGATGCCTGAGACAGCCTTCTGTGTTAGGCACACTGGGGGCTCGAACCCATGCTGCCTGTAACAGCGGTCAGTACCGTAACCATTGTGCTACAGCTCTGTTTCAGTGCTTTGTGTCTGTACGTCTTCTTATGATTAACGCGCAGTAACGTGGCACGGCGCCCGGTAACGCTCGTTAATTTTGCTAACGCGCGGTAGTGGTAACGATGTACCGCCCATGTCCTTATTTGGGGTTTCTTTCACTACCGCGGCTCCTACCGCGAACTGCACTAACGCGATTTAGTAAACATAGCCCTAGGTATCCTGTGTGAAAGATGCCTAATTCTTGAGAGCTACAGAAGAACGTGCATGCCGCATAGACAGACTCTCTCCTATTGATTTCTTTAACCAAAAGGGCATAGGTATTAAAGAAGATGATGAAACCTAGGGGCGATCCAGCAGAGGAGTTCAGAGAGCACATTTTGTACTGCCAAGTATCTGACGTGAGTGTGTTTTAACCTCATGTTGGAAGTTAGGTGATATTAACACTCAAGGGAAACAGGCAAAGGAAAAGAGAACTGAGTGAAAGTAAAGGTAGCTAGAAGAGAAATACTCACCTAGATTCAACTGAAACTAGGGTAGAATCCTTTTCTTGTTGAAAGGAATAAGGAAACTGTTTTCCTTCATTTAGTTAATGTAGAAGTGTTATGAGTTAATTTTAAATACTATTTACTAGTTAAATTTTATTTGTCAACTACTGTTTAAATTCTTTCTTTTCAGATGTTTTAAATGTTAACATCCGGGTACTTCTTTTTCCAAGAATCCAGAAGACAATGTGAGTAAAGGTTGGGAAGATCAATTCCAGGGCTTTCACCACTATATCCTCTTCTATCGCTCACTTAAAGAAGTCCAGTGTCCAGAGAGAGTTTGGCTGAATGAGAAGGAAGCATCTTTACTGAGTAATAGGTAAACCATAGTACAAACTGCAAAAACACAGTTCTTTGATTTAGACCAGGGGTTCTCAACCCAGCCCTCGGGACACACCTAGCCAGTCAGGTTTTCAGGATGACCACAATGACTATGCATGAGAAATATTTGCATATTCATTACAGTCGATGCACATCTCTCTCATGCATAGACATTGTGGTCATCCTATGGTTAGGTGTGTCCTGAGGAGTTAGACAATTCAGCAAGGGGAATGGATACAAACTGGAACAGATTTACTGGTCTTTTTCTTTGAAGCAGACTATTTTTCTCCGATTTGGATTTCAGATTTAATTGCCTGCTTTTCCAATCTGAATTCAAGGTGAGCTACAAATTCAGGTACTGTACATGAGTTCTATCCCTGTCCATGTGGACTTACACTTTAAGATATACCTGAGGCAATGCAAAGTTATAAAGAGAATCAATGAGATAAGCAGGATTTGAATGCTGGCTTGCTCGGTTGTCAGGCAGCTACGTATTCTAACCTCCTATGGCAGCTGACTTCTCTCTCTTCAAAATCACTGAGTCCCTCCTTCACTACTTAAGCTCTAGGAACCTGGAAAAACAGCTTCCCAAAACCTCTTCATAGTCTCTCAAAAGCACTCCTTACCCCTCCTGGCTCATAGAGCCACAAGAGGATGTGGGAGCAAACTCCAAACGAACAAAGACTCTTCCTCTTGACCCTCAGGACCCTCTCCTAGAAGGCCAGGCACACTTCTGATCCCCAACCGCTCACAAGAAGGTTCTCAGAGATATGAAAAACCCTAGAGTAGAAGAGTGGCCTAGTGGTTAGAGCAGTAGCTAAAACTCACAGCAAGTCATTCAAATCCCACAGCAGCTTCTTATGATCTCCGGCAAATCACTTAACCCTCCATCCCGTCAGATACAAACTTAGATTGCAAGCCTTCTAGGGGCAAGAAAATACTCACCTTGAACTTCTGAGAAAGGCATGAGCTAAACTGAATTGCCTTATAAAGACCTAATCTCCTTTATCCAGACCTCAGGCCCAGGACCACACTCCTCAGAGTCCAGCTATGCAATCTCTAGCTGCTTCATGGAAAGGATAGCAACCCTCTTTTACCTTTGTCCAAGTCCAGTTTGATATTAGGACCTAACTCACAGAAGTCAAGATACTCCAACCTTGAACATCTGACACTCTACAATAATAGCAGAAAAGATGAGGAAATAAAAGACAAAAAAAAAAACCCTCCGAATAGGAGTTTTGACACTCAGGAATGACAACAGCAACATCTGAATATCACCTCCCACATTCCTAATGGGGAACATTTATTGATTTATGTGCACTTTTATACCGCTCGTCCAGCATCAAAGTGGTTTATATTGAACTCAGTATCTATAAAACATAAACTTACATGGAACAGAGATAGCAGAGTGTTTCAGATAACATTTTGAACATAAAAACTTAATTACAATATTTACAATTAGATTACTTGAACTTATTTACATGTAACATATAGTAACATCTGATTGTTCTAATTGACAGTATTGCACTAGGAGCTAAGATTGACCTTAGCTGTTTGGATCAAGTTACCGAGTCCCCAAAGTGACCTTTAAAAAGGAAGGGTTTTAGTAGCTTGCAGAATGCATCTGGGTCCGTGGTGGTTCTTATACTGTCTGGCAGAGAGTTCCAAAGTGGTAGTGCGTAGAACGAGAATGCTCCTTTGGAAGTTGCTGCATAACTTCAATGTTGTGGTGCCTTTTTTAATGTATTGCCACCATTGCATGATCTGGAGAGAAGCAACAACAATGGGTGTCCTCTGACCACTGGTGCCCTAGGTGATGGCCTAGTTCACCTAATGGTCACACCAACACTGGCCATAGTAGCAAACAACTATATCTAACTGCATCTCTGCATCCTCCAGCCTATCTGCACAGTGTAAATGTGCAATTTCGCTGTCACACTTAGAAATTGTCTTTCAACCTGAAGATTGGAGAGGGTCAATGTAATACCAATTTTTTAAAAAGGGTCCAAGGGGTGATTCAGGAAGCTACAGACCAGTGAGCTTGATGTCTGTACCAAGCAAGATGGTAGAAACCATTATAAAGAGCATAATTACTGAACATGTAGATAGCCATGGCTTAATGGCAGAAAGTCTACATGGATTTAGTGAAGAAAATTCTTGTCTCACTAATCTCTTACATTTTGAAGGTGTGACAAACAGGTATATAAAGGTGAGCCAGTTGATATAGTGTATCTGGACTATCAGAAAGCCTTTGACAAAGTCCATCATGAGAGGCTCTATGGGAAATTAAAAAGTCATGGAATAGGAGTCAGTGTACTATTGTGGATCAGGAACTGGCTAAAAGATAGAAAGCAGAGGGTAGGGCCAAATGGCCAATTTTCCCAATGGATAAAAGTGAATTGTGGAGTACCCCAGGGATCGGTGCTGGGCCCGCTGCTTTTTAACATATTCATAAATGACCTGGAAATGGGAATGAGTGAGGTGATCAAATTTGCAGATGATACAAAATTATTCAAAGTTGTAAAAAACACACGAGGATTCTGAAAAATTTCAAAAGGACCTTGATAAACTGGAAGATTGGATTTTCAAATGGCAGATGAAATTTAATGTGGACAAGTGCAAAGTTATGCACCTAGGGAAGAACAACCCAAACTATGGTTACACGATGCAAGGTTCCACATTAGAAACCACCATCCAGGAAAAAGATGTAGGCGTCATCATGGATAACAGTTAAAACCCTCTACCCAGTATGTAGAGGCAGCCAAGAGAACAAATAGAATGCTGGGAATCATAAGGAAAGGAATGGAAAATAAAACAAAGGATATTATAATGCCTCTATATCATTCCATGGTGCGACTGCATCTTGAATATTGTATGCAATTCTGGTCACTATGTAATAAAAAGGATATAGCAGAATTAGAAAAGGTTCAGAAAGGGGGGAGATTGACATCAGTCTCTGCATGCCAGAGGGCTTCAGGACTGCCGGTGACTGCGGGAACATCAGGCCCAAGCATGGCAGCCAGTGCCGACATCACCACTTAAGCCCCATAAAGCTCTATGTTCTCTACAGCACTTAGCCGTCAGCGAGTTTCTTGGGTGGTTCCTACGGGGCAGATCCAAAGAGGTTTATATGCTCCTTTGGAGCCCCTTAGGAGCAACATAGAAGCTAAAGGGGATCTTAAGATACCTGAGGTAAGCGGAAGGTCAGTTTCCTGCATTAATGAGTGGATCTATGGATAAACATGTGATACCAGGTTCGTTCGTGTTGACTCCGGGTACTGTTATATCAGGTCCCTTTGAGGAGGGCGTGAGTCTTAGCTCTCCTGAGCGTACACCCCTTTTACCACCGGAAATCTTAGAGATTTCCAGCATGTCCCCTCTTTGCAAACAGAGCTCTTGGGTGGAGATGAGGCTCCCACAGGTGTTATCCTGGAGGGAGCCTTTAGCACTCCCTTGGACACCCAAGTTACATCAGTGTCATTGTTGGATATCTGGTAGGTTGTGAAACATACTGAGCAAATTCTTTCTAAGAAGGTACCTCTTTTGTGTCAGTTTTCCCAGGACACTGTAGTTAAACGTCAGGAGGTCGATTTAAAGATCGGGACTCTGGATTCGCGTTTAACTAGTATGGATGCTCAAGTTAAAACCCTTAACCCTTACCCTCACACACAAGACCATCACCAATGAGTCGGCTCCTTGCCTCTCCTCACTCCTATCTATCAACAACAGAACACGTCGCTCTACTACCAAAAACCTCCTTACCATCCCAACTAACAAAAGATATAGCAATCAAGCTGCATGTAATCGTACCTTCTCCCTCTATGCCCCTTCCTTATGGAATACCCTACCTCATGATCTACGAAACTGCTCTGACCACTCTGAGTTCCGGAAGAAGATAACAACCTATCTCTTCCTCGAACATTTTTCCCTACCTCCATAGTCCTCAGTCCTCAGCCCTTTATTCCCCTTCCTCTCTCTTACCCACTAAAACTAACTCATACAACCTCGCTGCAACTGTACATTCCTATGTAAATAGTTGAACATTGTAAAAAGTTTAATACTGTTACCTATGTTCCCTTGTTTTCGTTCCTTGTAAACAGTTGAAATATACTGTCGCGTTTTGTTTTATGTAAACCATCTTGAATCGCAGAAATACGGTATATAAAAACTGTTAAATAAAATAAATAAATAAACTCTATGCAAGTTACAAATATTAAGGATAGCTTATTGATACATCAGAAGCTTGAGAATTTGGAAAATGAGTTTATTTATTTATTTAACATTTCTTATATACTGCCTTTCAGTGGTATCAAGGCAGTTTACATCGAACAAAAACAAGAGCTACATGGAACATGGTACAAATAACTTGATACAAACAACTGGAGTCGCAATGTAATTAACTATTGACATTTTAACTGATAGGCAGTAAAGGGCTGATAACCATCTACATTTGAGTGGTATAGAGTCCATACTTTTTGTATCTGAGTCATTTCGGTTTGTTTCAGTGCTTTGGCTATGAGTGAGTTTAGCAGTCTATCCCGTAATATTTCTGGATTATGTGTGTTTTTAGCCCCTTCCTGAAGTCCTTTAAGTCATTAGTTGCTCCGAGATTAGCCGGAAGGGAGTTCCATAGAGTAGGTCCGTATATGGAGAAGGTGTTCTCTGTCTGTGGATTTTAAGGAGGTTTGTGGCTTGATCTCTTCTTGGTCTGTTGTCTGAAGGTGCGGGTATGAGGGATTGTAGACAGCCTACGGTTAGGTTATGTATACTCTTGAAGGTGTTCATGGTTTCTTTCTATTGTATCCGAGCTTGGATGGGTAGCCAGTATAGTTCCTTTAATACTAGAGTAATGTGCTCTTGTCTAGGTTTCCTTGATATTAAGCGAGCTGCAGAGTTTTGTGCTATCTGGAGTGGCAGGAGAACCTTTTAGTAGGCCTTGGAGTATTGAGTTGCAGTAGTCCCAGATTGGAGTAATGATTACTTGGCAGACTGTGTGGAATAGGTTGTGGTCGAGCAACGGGCGGAGATTATGAAGGGCTCTTATCCTTTCATATGTTGCTGCAGTTGTTTTCTTAATGTGTTCTTGGAAATTGAGTTTCCGGTCTAGAATCACACCAAGGTATTTTATTTCAGATTTGATGGGAAGATATGTCTAGAAACAAGAATTTAAGGATACTAAGGGGTATGTTTACTAAACCGCGCAATTGTGCAAGACGCACTTGAGCGTGCGCTAAGGTACCTTAGTGCACGCTAATAGTGTGTTTTTGTGCCCCGCACACGTGCGCGCTGCACTAACGGGCCCGCACAAGTGCGCGGCGCGCTGATGTGCGATAGAGGCGTGGAAAGGCATTCCGAGGGCGGAGGAAGGCTCCCGAGGGGCGGAGGGACGGGGTCAATGGGTGGAGAGTGGGAGGGGAGAGGCTCCCCGCACAGGAGCGTGGCTGAAATTCAACTAAAAAAATACCGCGAGTGAAAACCTCGCGTTAGAGCCGATTTAAAGGGAAGAGAAACCATTTCTGTCAGCAATGTACAGCAAAACCAGGGAAACCTACAAAACGTGAGCAGTGTGATACACATGCACAGAACAAAATAGCAAATAACAATTGAAAATGACCACAACAAAATTATAATAAATTATAATCCAGCTGGGCAATAGTGATAGTCATGGAAAACATCAGAAATCACTCCCAAGAAAGCCCCAAAAAAGAAATATGAATTTTAGAAGGGTCTACGCTCCGTCCCCATACAAGGTGCATGATCCCACAGTGAAATTGTGCAGAGCAGGGTTTATGACTCCTGTGGCCAGGTTTCCTATCTCCAGGAACTGCACTGTCTCTGTGGCCACAGTGTGGTGCAGTGAACACAGACAGTGTGTTCAGGAGCCAAAGATCACAAGTTCAAGTCCCAGCTGGGGCTCCTGCAAACCCAATCCCCATATTTTACCCACCACTAAACCATGACAGTAAAGACCAACCTTTTTTGCAGATAACATAAGCATGGTCCAAACACCTCTATTTTACCCTACAGAGCACAGACACCAGAAACATGCGCATTACCTAGACAACAGTTCCCTCAATACAGTCCTGGAGGGCCACATATCATTTAGCTGTGATGCTGTCAGCAATATAAGGCCATGTCAGCATGGTGGCGGAGGGGTACCGTTGGTGGAGGGGGCAGTGGCTGCTGCCCACAGCAGACGGTGGCCTAGCCCCCCTCACGTGGGTGCAGTGCCCTCCAACAGACAGGCCCTGTCTGACAAACAGCCATGGACTCCCCAGGGAATGCACTGTTTTTGTGCTAAGACGGTGGTGCAGTGGACACAGCCAGTGCCTTTAAGACCAGAAGGTCACAGGTTCAAATCCCAGCTGGGGCTCCTGACAACCCAGTCCCCTTATTTTACCCATGAAGAAATCATGGTAGTAAAGACTGAACCATTATTGCTGAGACCATATGCATGGGTCATAAACCTCTAATGTACCCTACACAGCACAAACACCATAGAAATGTGCATTACCTACGGCAGAATCCCCCAAATGCAGTCCAGGAGGGCCAAACACCATTCAGTTTCCATGCTGCCTCTAATAAAGATGCCTGTGCTGCATATCTATGCACCACCCCCATGGTATGCAGATGTATCCCATGCATATTCATGAGGGACAGCATGAAAACCCGAACAGTGTTTAGCACACCAGGACTGGAGTTGGGAACCTCTGCCGTAAAGCAGCAGCCAACAGGGCCAGACACACCCACACCCACAGGCCCCATTGGCTACTGCCTCCTGGAGAGGCAGGACATTGGGCCCTGCGTGCATCTCCCAATACTAGCACTTGCATACCTTAGCAATGCCACCCTACACCTGGGTATATGGTACACACCTATCAAACGTTTCCTATGATTACTGGCAGATAGCAAGTCCTACGTTAAGCACGGTTTGCTCATTGAGCTCCATCATAACAATCTTTCTGATGTCTGCGGTGTGTGCTTCAGGTCTGGTCTGTGACAGTGTTTACCACCCTGGGGAGTGACCCCCAACAGTATTGCGTACCATATCCATGCCTGTACTGTGCCCAGGACTGGTGTGGTGGGCAGGGCTGCTAAACCCCTCTATAGTAGCACAATGCTGGCATAGGTGTGGGAGTGTGTGTCTGTCTATACAGTGTGTGGTGGCTGCAAACACCTTCCACAGCCCACACTGCCAGCACTGTTGCCAGTATTGGCCTGCCAATGTGCATAATGAGGAGCAAGGTACCATGGGTATAGCCTGGACAAGGTGACCTGGCCAGGATGCATCTGCACAGGGCATAGGGCACTGGCTGGGACATTGTAGTGGCCGGCCACCACCTACACAGACAGGGTGACCTCAGTATGGTGACCCCAGCCACCATGTATGAGCAACACACAATAACTCCATCTCTCATATATACAGTTACCTTGTTCAATTTTCCACATATGTAGATAGTTTCCCCTGTTATCCAAGTTACTGCTCCTGTTCATTGTAATGACCTGACTCTTGTTTATTGTCGGATATTGTTTGTTCTATGTAAACCGCGCTGATTGCAAATAGTGCGGTATATAAGAGATGTAAATAAATAAATAAATAAATAAATAAGTATGTCCTGCTGGGGGATCACTCTCACCCTGACTGTGCAGTGATGACAGCATGGCTAGGCACCCCCATAGTGCTATATAGTATTTCTTTCATGTAATATTTATGGGTTTCCTTTTGGGGCCCAGTCACTGATTTATCTGCTGCTTGTTCATGCTGATATCTCAGTTTTGGGTGCATGCATTTCCACTGGGAACATGCACTATGGATTAGCTAGCAGACTGTTTGCAGCTGGTATGTGTCTTGATGGTGTGGCTTGCAGGGTGCAGTGGCTGAAGGCTTACTGCAGGAGAATATCAGATGGTGGTGGGGTGCAGCTTAGCATATCCAGGCCTAAAGTCTGTCTGCTATTGTGTGATGGATGTGTACAGAGCTGCACTGACTGCCCTATAGGGTGTCTGTTCACCAGCAGGACTGGGGTTGATGGTCTACTCTACTGCCACCATTGCAGGGAGATAGAATGTGGGGTTTGTTGATGGGAGACCCTGTTTGCCACCCTCAGCCCTGGAGGGGGGGGTGGTGGTGCATGGCCCACCTGGGGGTCCATGGGGGCTACACCTGACTGAGACAGACAGATATCCAAGGTGTTTCTGTAGAAACTACCTATCTCACAGATTGGCACTGCTTTGGACCTCCAGCATGGCCTCTTTCAGCCATGGAAGGTGCTGTGGACCTGGTGCTGGGTGCCTCACCGCACCCTCAGGGTGATCACAGTACCCGCACAATGTGACGGTGTGTAGCTACTCTGTGCCAGTAAAACACACGGTCAGTACCCCCTACCAGGCCGAGGTGCTGTGGGGGTGCACATGGTCACTTCCCCCTAACCAGGCCGAGGTGCTGTGGGGGTGCATTCCCCATCTTGTGTTTATCTGTGGACAGCTGATTTGCATGTGCAGTGCATCATGGGTACGGGTGTGCTAACCCTATCCTGGTGACCACAACAGACTGTCTGTGTGGTGACTATAGAGCTGTAGACCAATGGCTACTTCACTGCCTGTAAAGCCAGAGGTCATGGGTTTAAACCCACAGTGGGGTTATTTGATAGGGCTGCCCAAAGCATTATTTCTTTTTAATGTACATTTTTGCTGCCAGTAAAAACACCCTCAGCATACTGTACCCATAAGGTGCCTCTGAGGGCGCCCTATAGGGCACCTTATGGTTCCCGTCCATGTAAGGTGCACTATACATTATCCTGTGATGCAACATATAGGGTGCCCTTTAGGGGACATTTTAGGGTGCCGTGGCGGACAGTGCACTTTATAATGTGCCCTATGAAGTGCCTTATAGGGTGCCTTATACGGCACCTTCAATTACGGCACGTGAGGGCATGTTTGCTGGCAGCAATTAATAAAATAAAAATAAAGTGCTGCAGGAAACAAAACGTACATTGCAAAGCTGATGCCTCAGCCAGCCTTACGTATTAGGCACACTGGGGAGCAAACTCATGACCCCTGTATCAGTCAGTGCCTTAACCATTGTGCTCCACTGCTGCTCCTCCTTGCATGTCAGCGCACCTACTTATGCTTTTCATTCCTTAAACTGCATAGTGCTGTCATCAAAAACAGTACTCTGACCTTGCGGTACCTCATACGGCACCCTATAAAGCGCCCTATAAGCAACATTCTAGGGTGCCTTGGCGGACAGTGCACTTTAAAATGTGCCTTATGGGGCGCCTTATGTTAACACGCTTTGAGAGTGCGTTTGCTAGTAGTGATAATTAAAATAAAAATATAATGCCTCCTAAAGCAATCTTCCCCATAATATGTAATGCCTCAGCCAGCCTTGTTCATTGGGCACTGTGGGGGATTGAACCCCTGATCCTTGCACTATTGGTCAGTGTCTTAACCATTGTGCTGTGGTTCTGTTCCTGTGCTTCTACATCAGCGCGCCGCCTTATGCCACCCAATATTAAACTGGCTCCTAAAGTAATGCCTCAGCCAGCCATCTTCATTGGGTATTGTGGGGGATTGAACCCCTGATCCCTGCACCATTGGTCAGTGTCTTAACCATTGTGCTGTGGCTCTGCTCTTCTGCTTGCACATCAGCGCACCACTTATGCCTCCCGCGCAGCTTTCTCATGCGCTAATGTGCGGGGCGCACATGGGTGCCGTTCACCTTAGTGCATATTTAAATCCCGGTTTTTCTTTTTCAGAAAGAAACGCCCACTCCTTATATGGCACCCGCACACTAGCGCGGCCCGCACATTAGCGGGGTTTTAGTAAACATACCCCTAAATTTCCCCTGTATTAGCTTTTTGTCTCCGCAAATTCTCTTTAGAAAATGTTTGAAGGATGTGTTGCTCCTTTCCGCGGTAGATACCGTAGTGTTAAATAAGTGTTACTTGCTTCAAAGATTACACAGGTAAATGCCGCAGAAGGGGAATTAGATGTCCTTGAGAATAAACATTCCTTTGATTTAACTGCTTTTTTAGAGGATACGCAAGATGTTATTTCCACAAGGGCTATGCTATTAGTAAGTCTAGTTTCAGAAGAAGACAAAATAGCTATATTTAAGGCTTATTTTAGAAAGAAGGATATTACCTATTGTGGGGAGAAGCTGGCCATTTTTCCAGATGTCTCACAAGCAACACAAGCAAGTAGGAAATCATTTCTAGTTCTTAAGGCTAGGGTACTTGCTTTGGGGGCAATGTTTTTCTTACGATAGCCATGTAAGTGGTTGGTTTCACAGAGATATGGGCTTTTGTATTTGTATTATTTTATTGATTATTTTCAGATTTTCAAGACTAGGGGACATGCAATGAAGCTACAGTGTAAACTATTTAAGACTAATAAGAAAAAATATTTTTTTCACTCAATGTGTAATCAAACTCTGGAATTTGTTACTGGAGGATGTAGTAAAAGCTGTTAGTGTAGCTGGGTTTAAAAAAGGTGTGGACAAGTTCCTGGAGGAAAGGTACATAAACCATTATTAAAAGGGACCCAAGATATCACTGTTTGACCCAATGCAAGCATTGTCTTTTGGGGAAACTGCTAGGTACTTATGAAAACAGGATACTGGGCATGATGGACCTTGGTCTGACCCAGTATGGGATATCTTATGTTCTTATGTTCTTAGTGTTTAGTTTCTGCATACTGTATGGTATGTAATAAACTAAAATTCTTAATTTAAAAAAAGGTACAAAGAAAAGCCATCAAAATGGTAAAGGGGATGGAAAGATACTCCTACGAGGAAAGGCTTAAACTTCAACTTGGAAAAAAGACGTCTGGGGAGAGATATGATAGAGGTCTACAAAATGATGAATGGAGTAGAATGGATAAACATAGATCAGCTGTTTACTCCTTTAAAAAGTAGAAAGACTAGGGGACACAGAATGAATCTATAGTGTAGCCCATTTAAAAGTCATAGGAGAAAATATTTTTTCACTCATCACGTAATCAAACTCTGGAATTCATTACCAGAGGGCATAGTAAAAGCAGTTAGTGTAGGTGGGCATAAAAAAGGTTTGGACAAGTTCTAGGAGGAAAGGTCCATAAACCATTATTAAAAAGGCCCAAGGAAATCCACTGCTTATGCCGGGATAAGCAGCATGGAATCTGTGTACCTTGTTGGGAACCTAACAGGTACTTGTGACCTGGATTGGCAGCTCTTGGAGACAGGATACTGGACTTGATGGATCCTTGATCTGACCCAGTATGGTATCTCTTATGTTCTTATAACCTCACAATGTCTCTTTTAATGTCCTGGAGGCATTCTTTGATTTCACAGAACATCAAGCAATCTTCCAAACACAGGAAACCAGCTGTGTTGGTGACGCTTCCTGACTCAATGCACTGACTGCAGAGTAAGAATTATTTCATGAATCCACCAGTTTCTTTATCGAGGTCATACCGAAAGCAGGCCACCTATCTCTAGTTGGCACTGTTAGCAAGTCATAACTCAGCTTTGCAACCTTGAGAAAGCAAGAAATTAGCTACTATAGATCAAAACTCCAAGCTTATGCAGCCATCTTGATTAGTGATGTTACTGCTCTCTATTTAAAACCACTTATGCAGTCGGAGGTTATGCTAGCCACATAAGTGCAGTTTTTTTAAGGACCCAAAAGATCTACATATAACTCTGGCCATTTTACACATAACACAGCCAACGTTATGAGTCAGGAAAAGGGAAGTCTTTGGGGCTAGGACAAGTCAAAAAGCTATTGAAACTGGTGGATTCATGAAATAATTCTTACTCTGCAGTCAGTGCATTGAGTCAGGAAGCGTCACCAACACAGCTGTTTTCCTGGAGTGGCCTAGTGGTTGGGGCAAGGTACTTAAGGGCGAGGGTTCAAATCCCACTAGAGGACAGCAACCTTGGGCCAGAAGGACTGGGGTTTCTAGTCCCACAGGTGCTCCTTGTGGTCTTGGGTAAGCCACTTAACCCTCCATAGCCCATGTTCCCTGTAAAAATAGTTATCTCCAAGTTATAATGCCCTGTTCAATGTAATTTCAGTTTGTTCAATGTAAACTGCACTGATGCAGAATAGCGCGGTATATAAGAGAATGTAAATAAATATTGAGCAGTGTAATTTAGCTACTGAAATATAGGGGTGGATATTCAAAGGCATTTACATAGTTTCCAGTCCTGCAAACCATGTAAATGGTGCTCTGTGGGATATTCAGCAGCACTAAATATCTGTGGGTTCTGCCACTATATGCCTCAATGCTAAGCAGTTAGCACCACGGTGTGCTGGGAGCATTGCTAACCGGGCTGCAGCTCCATACATGGCAAAAGTCAGGTGAAGGAAAGCCTGGCCTTTCGCCACAAAAACTAACCAGGCAGCGACTGAATATCGCCGCTGCCTGGTTAGGTTCGCAGCAATCCGGGCAGCTGGATATTCAATACCGGAGTCTGGATATGGCCCCAGCATTAAATATCTGGGTTTAAAGTTCAATGCCGGTGGCTAGCTGCGTTAGATCGGTTAGCCACTGGTGCTGAATACTGGGCCCATAAAACGTACCTGTCGACGCACCAATGGCTACATAGCAAGCCTAACATCTAAGTGTATAAATGGCCATCCAAAGCTATATATGTACATATATCTGTCCATAATCTAATTTATAACTGTCCTTCCAAGATTATATGTGTTTTGACCTGCAGATATTTATTTATTATTTATTTATTTATTATTATTTATTTATTTATTTAATAATAAATAAATAATAAATAAATAAATATCTGCAGGTCAAAACACATATAATCTTGGAAGGACAGTTATAAATTAGATTATGGACAGCGGCTACACTGCTGAATATGTACTGCAGCAAATTTTGTTATATAGCTAAAACTAATATGGAACTATCTGTACTAATCTGTCAAAAAAGTGGGTAATGAAAGGGATGTCCCACCATTCGTTATGCTGGTGGTACTCAATTCAGGGATCATCCATCATCTAATCTGCAGGCTATCCATAGTAAATAGATATGCAACATATTTGCATACACACAGACCTGTATTACTTGCAAATAAACCATTGTCATATTTCATTAAAAACAAACAAGAATTATTGATGTAGAATATGAGTATCATTATTTGCAAATAAGAATGTTATATGTTTCTGATTCAGAGACTAGCTTAAATGTAATTCTTTGCACCATTATGAAAGTTGACGATAGGTCTGGTCTGAAAACGAACAAGTGCAAGTTCATTTGCTTTCCATTTGACAGGAGCATAACAAATATCAATAGCAGATTTACTATACAGCTAAATGGTGCTATTTTAGATACCTAGAAATTGAAATAGCAAAAACAATGGAAGAAATCCATAAGCTTAACTATCAAAAAATGTTTGACAAATGCTGGAAAAATTGAACAGGTGGCACAATTTGCCATTAGCATTAATAGGATGAGTGAACTTAATTAAAATGTTGGTACTACCCATAATCTATATTTTTATCAGGGGACATCAATGTTATTACAAAATAAATACTTTTCACAGCTGGATTCTGCATTCAGAAAACTCTTGTGGAATACTAAATCCAAAAGGATAGGTTTGACAACCCTTAAAAAGCTCTAGGCACAAGGCAGATTTCAGCTTCCAGATATGAAGTAAACCACTTACAGTTCATATTAAATTGATTTAGAAAGCCTAAATTTAGAAGCTATTTTACAACAATAATCTGAAGATTGCACTTTACTGAACTTTTCTATGTGAATTTCAATGCAACCAAGATGAAAAATATAACATAGTTTGTAGCGCTTGAAAGCCTGGCAGAAATTTAAAAAAATAAGTGCAACACAAACAGAATCTTCTATTGAGCCTATGCACTATGGTATATGCAATTTCTTTTGCCTGGGTAGTAAACTAAACACTTAATATTCATGCCAAAGGCATAATTAACACAAGATACACTAAGGGGTATGTTTACTAAACCGCGGTAATCGTGAATAACGCACGCAATGTACGATTACCGATCGTTCGCACGTCACAACGCGCGTTCGGACATGCGAACGATCGCTAATCGTACATTACGCGCGTTAACCGCATTGAACGATCGTAAACCCCAGCGGCGCGTTAAAACAGCGCAGAAGGCGGAGAGTGGGCGGAGAGAAGGGGTCAATGGGCGGAGAGTGGGCGGGGAGAGGCTCCCCCCATACTAACGCGTGAATTTCAGAGCTCAATGCCAACGCGAATGAAAACCTGCCGTTAAAGGCATATTAAAGGGAAGAGAAACCATTTCCGTCAGCAATGTACAGCAAAACCGGGGAAACCAAAAACAAGTGAGCAGTGTGATACATGTGCACAGAACAAAATAGCAAAAGAAATGTAAAAACAACATAACAAAAGCCAAAAGAAAGTATAAACCAGCTGGGCAACAG
This sequence comes from Ichthyophis bannanicus, assembly GCA_033557465.1. Lineage (NCBI taxonomy): Eukaryota > Metazoa > Chordata > Amphibia > Gymnophiona > Ichthyophiidae > Ichthyophis > Ichthyophis bannanicus. Next base: position 881,294,614 of record CM066033.1, on the reverse strand, counting down.
AGATATTAGTGGGCACACGTAACAAACAATTCCTGGAAAGCTACAAAAAATGAAATAGGATGTTTGTAAGGGTCAACGGAGCGTAGACCCGTCCACAAATCATTCCCCAGTCAGTCCTGCCCTGAGCTCACCTGGGAGTGTCTGCAATGGTTGCCCATTACTATCACCATTGGCCAGTCTGGTGAGGGTCTATCCCCTTTTCCCGAGGTCAATTGTGGAGTCGATGTGCACGTGTATCGCCATACAAGGTGAATGAGCCGACAGTAAAAATGTGCAGAGCAGGGTGTCTGACTCACTCTGCCAGGTTACCTATCTCCAGGAACCTCACTGTCTCTGTGGCTACAGTGTGGTGAAGCGGACACAGCCAGTACCTGTAAGATCAGAGGGTCATGGTTCAAATCCCAGCTGGGGCACCAACCAACCCTGTCCCCATATTTTACTCACCACACAACAGAGATAGTACAGACACCCCTTCACCCCAGAGAACATGGGACAAAGAACTATATTTTACCCTCCCCCCCTAACAATGGGCAGTTCCCACAGCCAAGTTCCACAAATGCATTCCCCTAGTGCGACACCCTAGTAGCTCATAGGCATTTGCCAAGATAACGACATGTCATCATGTCGGTGGAAGGGTATAGGTGGTGGAGGGGCCAGTGGCGTTTAGCCACAGCAGACAGTTGCCCAGCCATGTTTAGGCTGGCACGCCCACCGCAACACACAGGCCCTGTCGGATGTACAGTCATGGACTCCCTAGGGGGTGCAACCTATCTGTGGCAACACTGTGGTGCAGTGCACACAGACGGTGTGTGCAAGAACAGAAGGTTACAGGTTCAAAGCCCAGCTGGGGCTACTGCCAATCCAGTACCCATATTTTCCTCACAATTAAACTGTGATAGTATGGAAAACAATATTTTGCTGATAAGATATGCATGGTTAATACGCCAATTTTTAACCACACCGAGCACAGACACCGAAAACAGGCACATAACCTAGAGCAGAGTCCCCAAAATGCAGTCCTGGAGGGCAACACAACGGTCAGGTTCAATGCTGCCACAAATAATGCATAATGAGGAGCAAGGTACCATGGGTATAGCCCAGACAGGGTGGCCTGGCCAGGCTGCATCTGCACAGCGCATAGGCCACTGACTGTGACATAGCAGTGCCTGGCCACCACCTACACAGACAGGGCGACCGCCGTATGTCCTGCAGGAAGATCAATCTCACCCTGACTGTGCAGTGACCACGGCATGGCTAGGCATCCCCATAGTGCCATATAGTACTTCTATTATGTGATATGTATGTGTCTCCTTGTGGGGGGCCAGACACTGACTGATCTGCATCCTGTGTCTGGGTGCACGCAAGTCCAACAGGAACATGCAGTAATGGACCAACTAGCAGACTTTATGCAGCTGGTATGTGTCTTGATAGAGCGCATAGCAGGGTGCAGCTGCTGTAGGAAAATACCAGATAGTGTCTGGGTTCAGCCTAGTATAGACAGGCCTACCATCTGTCTGCACCTGTGCTATGGATATGTAGAGCGCTGCAGTGACTGCACTGTAGGGTGTGATATCCACAGTAGAACTGAGGTTGATGAACCCCCCTACTGCCCCCATTGCAGGGAGGCAGAATGTGGATCTGCTGCTCGGAGAAATGGTCTACCACCAAAATCCCCCTAGGGGTCTGTAGGGATGACACCTGACAGAGACAGGCAGATATATCCAAGAGCGTTTTGGCAGGCACCACCTATCTCACACATTATCACTGCTGTGGACCTCCAGCATGGCCTATGTTTGCCATGGATGGTTCGGTGGACGTCATGCTGGGCGCCTCACTGCACCCTCAGGGTGAGCACAGCAACCACACAATGTGACGTCGTGTAGCCACTGTGTGCCAGTAAAACACACGGTCAGTGCCCCCTAGCAGGCTGAGGTGCTGTGGGGGCGCACATGGTCAGTTACCCCCACCAGGCCGAGCTGCTGTAGGGTTGCATTTCACATCTTGTGTCAATCATTGGACAGCTGATTTGCATGTGTAGTGCATCATGGTTGTGTCTGCTCCAATAAAACACTGCGAATCACAGCAGATGGACTGTGCGGTGAACTGAAGTCGCTCTGTAGCCAGCTAGGCATGTAGAAGGAGCTACAGAGACTTACTCCACTGGCAAATGCACTGACTGTGCAGTCAGAACCTATGGGTATGAGGCCACTGTGCTGATACATGGCAGGACTGCCAGGTGCAGCTGCATTTGGAGTAGTGGTGTCTGTAACCCAACAATATCAGAGGTCAGGTACAGACTGCAAGCTGTCTTTTGACAGCAAAGAGCAAGAGATGACAGAGAGAAAGGGTGTAAGGTCACGCATGAGAAGGCTACAAATAATGATATACATATCAAAATAAACAGATAAACAGATGCTCTACAGTGGTCCAGATGCCACCTCCACAGTATGCCAATCAGGGACACTCACTGTGCCGTGGTCCCCATCCCCCCCCCCTCAACCCATGTAAACAAAAGGGACATTACAAATGTCATAGACATCTCTTTATCAAGGTCAGCCCTCTACAAAGCAATGTGAAATATCCATAATGTGAGATGTCAGAGGCAGAGGGTATCAGAACACATGCTGCTGACCCTGCAAGAAATAGCAGTAGGCCAACAATGTGGGGGATGTAAAACCCAGCCCATGCCCACAGGCTAGGATAAGCCATAGGCCAACACATGTATAGATGGTAGTGTTAATGTGAGTTGCAGTACACCATGAGGATATAAAATCAAACATGCCAACGCACGAGGCAACACAACATGCCAACGCACGAGGCAACGCCCATCTGCCGGCATCAACGCACATAGGTACGCGCCGTGTCATGGCCTCTGAACGCTGTCACAACGCACATAGCCACGCCTCAATGAACGCACGTGGGTATGCCCTTATAAACGCACGTGGTTACGCAGCTAAAACACATTCTGAGCAGATGGCAGCAATGTCACGGAAGCCTGCATTCACAGAAGCAGACCTGTACCTGCTGACAGAGCTCTTCTGTCTCCGCCAACAACTCCTCTTCCCTGGCTCCTCCAGGAGGCAGAACCTAACAAGGGTGAGGAGGGCCTGGGACCGCCTCACAAATAGATACAACAGGAGCTCAGATTACCCACGTGAGGTAAGTGTCTGGGGACAAGCACCCCAAATGAGGACGTGCTGAAGAACAGCCTGTAACCAAAGCACCATTTGAATCTGCACTGCTGGAGAATGTCTGGTGTTACCGTCGGCTGCTTGTAGCTGGGTCATCAACACACCCAATAGCAGAACCCACAAGCCCACAAAGGTTAGAAGCAACCATGGCAGAGATGAACAAATGACCACATTGGTATGCTACAGGGCGCAGTTGCATCCTCAGTGATGTGGGCAATCAACAGAAAACCACAGGGCCAAAACGAAGGCAAAGATACACACAGGGGTCTGTCATATGCTGCTGTCAGCTATCACACAGCACAAGGACATTCCGGAATTCTGCAGGCCCCTAAAGGGTGTCCATCCCCTGTCCCTGTGCTATAGATACAGTCCTTGTTAGTGCTACCAAGGATCAGGCCATAGCCCCAGGATGCGGAGGGTCCCATATGAGGAGCCCATCCCCTGTCCCTGTGCTATGGATACAGGCCTTGTTAGTGCTACCAAGGATCAGGCCATAGCCCCAGGATGCGGAGGGTCCCATATGAGGAGCCCATCCCCTGTCCCTGTGCTATGGATATAGGCCTTGTTAGTGCTACCAAGGATCAGGCCATAGCCCCAGGATGCGGAGGGTCCCATATGAGGAGCCCATCCCCTGTCCCTGTGCTATGGATACAGGCCTTGTTAGTGCTACCAAGAATCAGGCCATAGCCCCAGGATGCGGAGGGTCCCATATGAGGAGCCCATCCCCTGTCCCTGTGCTATGGATACAGGCCTTGTTAGTGCTACTAAGATCAGGCCATAGCCCCAGGATGCGGAGGGTCCCATATGAGGAGCCCATCCCCTGTCCCTGTGCTATGGATACAGGCCTTGTTAGTGCTACCAAGGATCAGGCCATAGCCCCAGGATGCGGAGGGTCCCATAAGAGGAGCCCATCCCCTGTCCCTGTGCTATGGATACAGGCCTTGTTAGTGCTATCAAGGATCATGCCATAGCCCCAGGATGCGGAGGGTCCCATATGAGGAGCCCATCCCCTGTCCCTGTGCTATGGATACAGGCCTTGTTAGTGCTACTAAGGATCAGGCCATAGCCCCAGGATGCGGAGGGTCCCATATGAGGAGCCCATCCCCTGTCCCTGTGCTATGGATACAGGCCTTGTTAGTGCTACCAAGGATCAGGCCATAGCCCCAGGATGCGGAGGATGCCATATGAGGAGCCCATCCCCTGTCCCTGTGCTATGGTAGCTGGGCCTGGCTGTGACTACAGTAACAACACACATCCCCAGGATGCAGTAGGCCTCACCTCAGAGCCCTACCCCTCAACCTGGTGGTGTGGGGAATGCCCCAGACAGTCAACACAGGAGGCAAACCAGATCCCCAGGATGCAGTAGGCCTCACCTCAGAGCTCTACCCCTCATCCTGGTGGTCTGGGAAATGCACAGGTTCGTGCCCCATCGTGTCAAACCATATTGCACAGTGACAATTGTAGATGTGTAGCAGCAGAGGCCACCAAAGGGTGTTTGACAACTAATGTCAATATGTGTTTCCACCCCAATAGGTCGAGGATCTCCGCAAGAAGGCACAGGAGCTGCGGGCAAGATATCCCCGTTTTGTGCGCCGGGTTCAGAGGGAGCGGCTGGCCCAACAGGACGGTGAGTGATGTGACATGGCCCTGTGGACCAGTGGCTGACATGACCACAGGATGTATGTTACTGCTGTGGCACATGTGTGAACATGGAAATGATACGTGTCCCCCTCTCCCACAGTGGATGTACGCGCTGCGGAGGAGAAGGTGGTGCAGGATGCCGGGCCCGGTGAACCGCAAGGGGCCGAAGAGCTGGATGTGCTGCCTGACCCTGCGGAAATGGTGGTGGAGCACCACACACCACCTCATGGGCCTGAGGAATCCTCGGACGCAGAGGGGGGGAGGCGGATGTGGGGCAGGGTGTGGGTCCGGCTGAGGAGCACAGGCAGCTACCCCGTGCGTATACGGTGGGGGAGGAGGCGGTGGAGGGGGTGAGGGCAGAGGTGCTGGGGGGGCAGGGGAAGGAGGGGCGGCCGCAGGTGGGTCGGGCGGGTACGGGCCCTGCTGTGGTGGGACAGGGGCATGAAGGGGGTGACCTGCCCAACGTGGCACTTGTGGGGGATGGGTTGGGTGGGGGTTTGGGGGGGCATGTGTGCTGGGTGGCCAGCTACATGAGCTGTCACAGGGCTACGGGGGCGCCAGTGACCTGCACCATGGTGATGGCAACGCACACCCCCTGGACGTGGGCATGGCACACATAGCCGAGGACATGCGCACCGTGGATGCAGCCACACAGACACGGGGAGACCTGTGTCTGTGTGGCTGCATGTGCGGGCTGCGAGTGGCCGCGGCTGTGCGTGCGCATGCACACGCCCAGAGGCAGAACGCCCTTATCATGGGGCATGTCCTGGCGACCCTGACCATGGTGGCTGACCGCCTACGCTTGCTTAAGGAGCGCGTAGCTGGGGGCGTGGTGGAGCAGCCACCATGTGACAGGGGTCCCCGGGGTGTGTAGTGCGTGGATACGCAGTACACACCTGCCCTGTGACAGCCCATGCTATGGCCTACCCCACACACGGAGGGCAGCAGAGCTGTTTGACAGCAAAGGTCGCATGTGGGCCAATGAACACCCCCACCCCCAGTTTGTTATGTAAATAAAGTTTGACATTATTACCATTTAACTGTGCTGTCCAGATATCACTCTGTGCTTTGTGTCAGTGTTGTGTGAAAGACACATGAGGACACACACGTGTGTCGGTGTGAGATACAACGGGTGCGTGCAGGGCACTCTACATGTGTAATGCGTCCAGCCATACTACGGCCATTACATGGGCTGGTGCCACACATGTAGCAATGCACAGACATGTGACTGTGCCCAGGGGTCAGCAGTGGTGGCACCTGCAAGGCTATGTGCAGCATCTGTGATGGGTGCAGAACAGGGCGGTGAATGGCATGGACACAGCAGGTGGGCTAATGGACACTGCCCATGTGAAACTCATTGCAAACCCGCTGTATCCTACCAGCAATACCAGGACTCACTACGCACCATACTCTACCAAACTAAAGGTAACACTGCAAATACTACACCAACACATTTCTCAGGGCCACAATACCTGAACCACAATACCTGGGATAATCACAGCTTTATAGGTACTTGCACAACTTAAAAGACAGGAGGTGCTCTCAGGTGAAGCTCATTACCCAAATCAGTCATACACTTAGGACCTGAGATTAATTAAGCTTCAGGTGAACAAGGTATATTAAACTTCTTAGGTACAGTTTTAGTGGTATAAATATCCATAGCACCCTTTAGTACATAAAGAACTTAAAGATCTAAACACAAACTTAAAACTAAGATGCAGACAGCAGTCCAGCAGCGGGATGTGGGCTTTCCAGTCTTTTGCATTGAGTGTCACATGTATGATTTTCTCCCAGCTGGTGAGAGGTCTTACGTGTGCACTAGGTGCAAGGAGCTCTCTGCTCTCAGGGAACGAGTCCGTTCTCTAGAGGCTAGAGTAGCAGACTTGGAAAACATAAGGCAGACAGAGAGGTACATAGACGAGACCTACAGGGATATAGTCCTGAAGTCCCACCTCCAGTCTGGCAGCATCCCTGTTGCCATGGAGGAGAGAAGTCACGTGACAGGAGAGCATCACCCTGGTGTGGCAGGAAGTGATCCTGTAACTAGGACCTGTCCTCCAGGTGATGTAAACCCCTCTCGCACCGAGGAGGTTTCTCCAGGGCCAAGTGCCCATGAGGGAAGGGTTAGGACAGCAATTATAGTTGGTGATTCGATCATTAGGCATGTAGATAGCTGGGTGGCTGGTGGACGTGAGGATCGCCTGGTAACATGCCTGCCTGGTGCGAAGGTAGCGGACCTCACACGCCACCTAGATAAGGTCTTAGATAGTGCTGGGGAGGAGTCTGCTGTCTTGGTACATGTCGGTACCAATGACATAGGAAAATGTGGTAGGGAGGTTCTGGAAGCTAAATTTAGGCTTTTAGGTAGGAAGTTGAAATCCAGAATTTCCAGGGTAGCGTTCTCCGAAATGCTTCCCGTTCCACGCGCAGGACCCAAAAGGCAGGCAGAGCTCCGGAGTCTCAATGCGTGGATGAGACAATGGTGCAGAGATGAGGGGTTCGGATTTGTTAGGAACTGGGGAACATTCTGGGGAAAGGAGGGGCTCTTCCGAAGGGATGGGCTTCACCTTAACCGGGATGGAACCAGGCTGCTGGCATTAACCTTTAAAAAGGAGATAGAGCAGCTTTTAAACTAGATAATAGGGGAAAGCCGACAGTCGCCCAAGAGCGCATGGTTCGGAAGAAGGTATCCTTGAAGGATACTACAAAAAGCAGAGAGGTTCCAAAAAAGAGTAAAGTAGCCCAAATGCCCTCGAGTATGGAGCAGACAGAACTTAAAGATCCCAAATTACCCATGTCTACCAATAGCCAAATTAATATGAATAAAATACAGTCTCTAAAATGCTTGTATGCAAATGCTAGAAGTCTACAAAACAAGATGGGAGAGTTAGAATATATAGCACTAAACGAGAGGTTAGATATGATTGGAATATCAGAGACATGGTGGAATGAGGACAACCAGTGGGACACTGTGATACCTGGGTACAAACTATATCGTAATGATAGAGCTGACCAAATTGGTGGAGGGGTTGCGCTCTATGTTAGAGAGGGCATTGAGTCAGAAAGGATTAAAGTTTTGCAAGAAACAAAATTTGCTGTAGAATCTCTATGGATTGAAATTCCATGTAAAAAGGGGAAGGCGATGGCAGTGGGGGTGTACTATCGTCCGCCTGGCCAGAATGAACAAATGGATGATGAAATGCTCAAAGAAATCAAGGAAGCTAGCAAAAGTTACAGTGCAGTAATAATAATGGGTGATTTCAATTACCCCGGCATCAACTGGGTCAGTGTCACAACAGGACATGCTAGGGAGATAAAGTTCCTAGATGAAATAAATGACTGCTTCTTGGAGCAGCTGGTTCATGAACCAACCAGAGGGGAAGCAATATTAGACCTAGTCCTTAGTGGAACACCAGATGTAGTGCAAGAGATAAGGGTGTTGGGGCCACTTGGCAATAGTGATCATAGCATGATCACCTTTGATTTAATTAGTGGAGGAGGGATAGTAAGGAAATCCACAGTACTACCCTTTAACTTTCGAAAGGGAGACTATGATAAAATGAGGAAAACAGTTAAGAAAAAACTAAAAGGAGCAGTTGCAAAGGTTAAAGACGTACATCAAGCTTGGGTGTTGTTGAAAAATACTATCTTGGAAGCCCAGACCAGCTGTATTCCACGCTTTAAGAAAAGTGGAAGGAAGTCCAAAAAACTGCCAGCATGGTTTAAAGGTGAGGTCAGAGAGGCTGTTGTTGCCAAAAAAGCATCTTTCAGGAAATGGAAAAAAGAGCCAAACGATGAAACCTGGAAACAGCACAAGCACTGGCAAGTCAAATGCAAGGCATTGATAAGGCAGGCAAAGAGAGCATTTGAGAAGAAGCTTGCTGCGGAAGCAAAAACGCGAAATAAAGACCTTTTCAAGTACATTCGTAGCAAAAAACCTGTGAGAAAGTCAGTTGGTCCATTAGATGATAAAGGGGTTAAAGGAGCACTAAGAGGCGACAAGGCGATAGCGGAGAGACTGAATGAATTCTTTGCTTCGGTCTTTACTGAGGAAGATGTAGGGATGTTACCCATGACTGAAGTGGTATTTAAAGGTGTGGAAGAATTGAAGGAAATATCGATACATCGGGAAGATGTCTTACAACTATTAGATAAACTGAAGAGTAGCAAATCACCTGGGCCGGATGGTATACATCCAAGGGTGTTGAAAGAACTGAAATTTGAGATTGCAGACCTGCTATCAGTAATCTGTGAACTATCATTAAAATCATCTCTAATACCTGAGGATTGGAGGATCGCCAATGTAACACCAATTTTTAAAAAGGGTTCGAGGGGTGATCCGGGAAACTACAGACCGGTGAGCCTGACATCAGTACCGGGAAAAATGATAGAAACCATCATAAAGAATAAAATTACTCAGCATGTAGATAGTCACGAACTAATGGGAGACAGCCAACATGGCTTTAGACAAGGAAGATCTTGTCTTAGTAATCTGTTATGTTTTTTTGAAGGAGTGAATAAACAGGTGGACAAAGGTGAGTCGGTTGATATTGTGTATCTGGACTTTCAGAAAGCCTTTGACAAGGTCCCTCATGAGAGACTTTTGGCAAAACTAAAGAGTCATGGGATAGGAGGCAGTGTACTACTGTGGATCAGGAACTGGTTAAAAGATAGAAAGCAGAGGGTAGGGCTAAATGGCCAATTTTCCCAATGGAGAAAGGTGAATAGTGGTGTACCCCAGGGATCTGTGCTGGGTCCGCTGCTTTTTGACATATTCATAAATGACCTGGAAAGTGGAATAACAAGTGAGGTTATCAAATTTGCAGATGACACAAAACTATTTAAAGTTGTTAAAACCCAGGAGGATTGTGGAAAATTGCAAGAGGATCTTGATAAATTGGAAGACTGGGCATCAAAATGGCAGATGAAATTTAATGTGGAGAAGTGCAAGGTTATGCACCTAGGGAAGAACAACCCAAACTATGGTTACACGATGCAAGGTTCCACATTAGGAACCACCACCCAGGAAAAAGATTTAGGCGTCATTGTGGATACCTTGTTAAAACCCTCGGCCCAGTGTGCAGCGGCGGCCAAGAGAGCAAATAGAATGCTAGGTATGATAAGGAAAGGAATGGAAAATAAAACAAAAGATATTATAATGCCTCTATATCGTTCCATGGTGAGACCGCACCTTGAATATTGTGTGCAATTCTGGTCGCCGTATCTTAAAAAGGATATAGCGATTTTAGAAAAGGTTCAGAGAAGAGCCACCAAAATGGTAAAGGGGATGGAAGGCTACTCCTATGAAGAAAGGCTAAAAAGGTTGGGGCTCTTTAGCCTGGAGAAGAGACGGCTGAGGGGAGATATGATAGAAGTCTATAAATTAATGAACGGAGTGGAACGGGTAAACGTAGATCGATTGTTTACCTTATCAGAATATGGAAAGACTAGGGGACATGCAATGAAGCTACAGGGTAAACTATTTAAGACTAATAAAAGAAAATATTTTTTCACTCAACGTGTAATCAAACTCTGGAATTTGTTACCGGAGGATGTAGTAAAGGCTGTTAGTGTAGCTGGGTTTAAAAAAGGTTTGGACAAGTTCCTGGAGGAAAGGTCCATAAACCATTATTAAGAAGGGACCCAGGATATCAATGCTTGAACCAGTACAAGCATTGTGGAACCTGTGTCCCTTGGGGAAACTGCTAGGTACGTATGACCTAGATTGGCCACTGTTGGAAACAGAATGCTGGGCTTGATGGACCTTGGTCTGACCCAGTATGGCATATCTTATGTTCTTATATTCTTAACCACTGGGGAGAGAGAACATGTGGCAATGCCACATTGGAATCATTTAAACAGAACTCATCCGGCCACATACACATACAGAACATAGACCCTCACCAAACAGGTAAGCACTAATTCGAAACCGGAAAACAACCATTAAACTGGGATTCACAACAGACTAACTTGGAATGTACATCCCTGTAACGATATAAATATACATTGAGTGGCTCCTGTATTAAACAAAGCGCAGACGTTAATGATGCACATTTACCAGAGCTGACCTATGCCAGATAGGAAATGCAATGGAAAGGGATATGCATCTACCCATTGTGCACTTTCGGCAGCTGCAAGTGTCCCAGCCATTTTCTCCTGGCTTCCTCGTGTCCTCTTCTAACCCTCCAGCGACTGCTGTCCATGTGTCCACCCCTCCATCCTGTAGTTGATTAGCATTCTCTCGCAACATCTGCTTTAGCATACTAATCCCTCTCATTATTCCCCTTCCGAATTCCTAGTCCATACACTCACCTCTTACCCCTCCATCCCCAACCCCCAGGTACTCACCCAATACCCGGCCAATTGGAGATGTTGGACCCCTCCCACCCGAATTATTTTCCACCTCTCCATTGTACACCTCCAGCCCCATCCCATTCTGATCCACCCCCACCATCAGCTCCCTCCTAGTTCCAGCCCACACAGCATCCATCCCCTCTAGTCCCTGCAGCAGCACATATCCATTCCTAGCCACCCATCAGCCCAGTTCCAGTCCTAGCAACCCCCAAACCGCAGACCAGTCCTAGCCCCCCCCCATCAACCCACTCACTGTCCTAACCCCCATCAGCCCAATTCCAGTCCCAAACCCATCAACTCATTACCAGGCAGCCCCCCATAGCCCATTGCCAGCCCTAACCCCCCCCCCCCCCAACAGCCCCAGCCCATTACCGGTCCCCCCCATCACCCACAGCCCACCTCATGTCATGCCCTTCACCCCCCCTAGCCAAGGAACGGATGTCGTCCCCCCCTGCACACAGGGATGGGATGCGGGGAACAGATGTTGGGTGCAAAATCTGGGTAGTGTGTGCCTGCTGGTGTGCGCCCAGGAGCAAATGGGGCATCCCATGCTGGGCACAGCAGTGTCGGTGTCTACACCGTCTGGCATAATAGTTCCCATTGGCCACGCCCCAGGGTCATGCACGTGTGGGCTGTGCGTACCACTGTCCCCTCAAGCAACACAGGAGACATGACATGTGCGTCATCCGCATGTTATGCGTTTTATTTTGCACGCCCCTGCCCCTACCACGCCTTGCGCGGCCCCTCCCACCCTGTGATGATGGTGGCCCTGCTGCCGCCATTGCTGCCGCTGCATCCACTGCTGTTGGTGTAGGAGGAGGTGGTGGTGGTGGTGGTGGTGGTGTCACCCCCATGTGCGCTGCGATGATATGCAGGCTCTCTGCAATGCTCTCAGTGGCTACAACGAGCCTAGGGACCCCCAGCATTACCCTGGACATCATGCAATTGTGCCTGCATTGTGCATGCCTCTGCCGCCGCAGGTCCCGCAGACATGCACGCAGTAAATGCCGTATACCTGTGGAGACAGCAGGTAGTGCATTGGTGTTCTGAAACTACTCCTCCACCTTTGCTCACGCTTGGTCAACATAACACAGTGTGGTCCTCACCCTCCGCATCCCTGTGTGCCTCAGCGGTGTGCGCCTGCATCTGCTCGATCACGTTCTCCACTGCAGACAGTGCCGCAGCACTGTTGTGCTGCCCTGCCTCAGCAAACTCATTCCCGGTGGCACCATCTGTGAGCGTGTCCCCTGCACAGGCTGGCTGATGGATGGTCCCACCGTCCTCACCGGGGGGGGTTGGGGGAGCTCCTGCCTCCATGTTCGACACCTCCGGTACTGTGTCCCTGGGGGTGCATGGCCAGGGCTGGCTGTCCCCATGCGCTTCCTCAGGTGCATCTATGGCAGCTATGTTGCCTGTGGGACACAAGATCATATAGGTCATATGCAGCAGGGCTGCCTGTCTGCACCCATCCCACTCCCCTGACAGCACATGTGCGTGGGTGAGCCACATGGGTCCTGGTGGGGGCCCCTCGCCCCCACCCCCCTCACCTATTCCCCATTGGCGAGAGGGGCCATTGCCCTGCGATGTCAGGTGACCACCCCCCCCCGGGCATGCTACCATGCCCCCCATGAAGCGCCGGCAACGCTATCAGCCCTGCATACACAGTCCTTGTTCAACCCAGGTGCATAGTGCTGTCCTATTGTCCCTGTCAACACCTGTGTGTCCGTGCTGCCCCCACCAGCCCTACACCCTACCCACTGCTACACGTTGACAGCCCCTGCTGATACTGTTGGACCTTTCCCCTTGCACACATCCACTGTTCCATTCCACTCCCTGACCATCATGGACATCAGTCCCCGAATGGGCCACGTCCCAGGGGCTGGTTGTATGCCTGTGCTGCCCCCTGGGCCTTCATATTGCACAATCATGCCACCCACACCCCTGTCCACCCTTGGTCACCCACACACATGTGCGCTTGCAGGCTCACACTGGTACAGATCACTCAAAAACTTACCTGCACCTTGGTGCGCTGTGTCCAACTCTGGGGGAAGGCCATGAATATACATTGGGCCAAGGCGCTCTGCCAAGCGCCTCTCTAGGGGACTCAGGTTGACGACATGTGCTGGGCCCCCTCCTGTGCCTTGTGCCCCTCTCCGCTCTCGTCCAACCTCGGTCCTGATGTTCCTCTTTATGTCGCAATAACGTTTGCGCAAGCTCTCCACATCCCTGTGTGGGCCGTTAGCGGTTGCGACCTCTGCTTGTACCTCTGCCCATGCACGAGCACGTGTTGCACCAGTTGTGGTCGAGCTAAGCTGTCCAAACAGGAGGTCATAGCGCTCCAGAATGGCGGAGAGGAGTAGCTCATTCTCCTCCTGGCTGAACCTTATTGCTCGTTTGCGGAGCTCGTCAGGGAGGGTGGGTCTGCGCCTCTTCTGGCCCATTGTGGCAGTGCCCTGTGCACATGCTGTTCCCTGTGCACCTGATGGGCCTGGCCTCTCACCATCATCATTGGGGGGTGCCATTGATGGCGCCTGTCCTGCCCCGGCACTGTTAGACATCTGGCTTGTCATAGTCCACGAGAATGTGTGCTGAGGTGCGTGCCATTTTGTCCTCCCCAGCTTTATATAGGTCCCGTGTGGGCGCGTTGCGTGGGCACGTTATACCGCGCTCTCCCCTTCCGCATGCACGGACGTAAGGCGGATATGTGCCCTATGTGACGCACTGTGCATGCTTATCGCCTGTTCTCCAGATATTCGTCCCTCTATGTACTCTTTACACGTGGTCTCTCCCTACAATTCATGTGGTGATGGTAGGTACGACATATGTTTTTACTTGGGGTACCCGTGTATATTTGTTCTGCGCGTAACCACGCGCGTTGGCTGGTGCTCACGTATAGCGCATTATGTGGTACGCACGGGTGAACGCGGTAGGCGTATCTATCACATCTTAGTGTCTTCCTTATTTGGCAGGGTGTATAGCTCGCAGTACCTTTACACTATGCTGCGTCACAGGGAGTTGGTTATTATCGCAATGGCTCCTCTCGGGCTCACTGCGGGGGTACGCACCCTCCTACACGCGCTCCTTCGTGTGCTACGTTGCCGACTACAGCATTGTGCTGATTCCATGGTTTTGGGTGTGGTTGATGTTCTTGGTTGACCAGGTGTGTATTGTTTGTGTGATTTGTGTTCCCACCCTGTACCCTATTTCACAGCCACCTGTCCCACATCCTGTGTCTATCATGGCTCAGACTGTGAATGCAGGTGGTGCAGTCATTGCATTGCTGGAGCTAGCTGGTCTGCGTTTTCCGGCTGAGGGAGATGATGGTCCTGGGGCTGAGGCCCTGGGCATGGGTCCTCACCTGCTGCAACACAGGCCTGCAGCTGTGGAGGGTCCACAGGCGGGTGTGGTGGAACTACAGCGCCGTAGGCATCCTGAGGGGCGGCCACGCCTGCAACGCCTCTACAGGCCCAGGGCCATGCTGCAGAACATCAGGGAGGACCAGGTTATCTCCCTCTACCGGCTGGACACAGGGGCTATTAGGGAGCTCTATGAGGATCTACGACCTGACCTCGAGCCCCTGACTGCCCGGTCACATGCTATACCGGGAATGGCCAAGCTCCTTGCTGCCCTACATTTCTTTGCCTCTGGCTGTTTCCAAACCTCGGTGGCCGCAGTGGGTGGGATGAGTCGGCCAACGTTCTCTCGCTGCCTCCACCAGGTACTGCGGGCCATGGTCAGCCGGTTTGGGAATTACATTGCCATTCCCAACAGTAGGCAACATTGGGTGGCCCTGGGACGTGCATTCCAGCAGATTGCAGGGATACCACATGTGCTGGGTGCAATAGATTGCACACATGTTGCCCTCATCCCGCCACGCGACAGGGAGGTTGTGTACCGGAACCGCAAACACTTCCATTCCCTCAATGTGCAGGTTGTCTGTGATGCAGGTATGCGTATCCTGAATGTGGTCCCGCGGTTCCCAGGGTCAGCCCATGACTCCTATATCCTGCAGAACTCAGCACTGTTTGGCCTGTTTGAGGCCGGCAATATGAGGACTATATCCTGCTGGGTAGGTATTCCCCGCATCATGTGTGTAACGCACATATGTGTTTCACGGGGCACCATTGTCAACTGTGTCCTCTGCATCCATGACATGGTGCTGTTGTGTACTTGTGCTGACTATTCTGGGATTGTGCCTACAGCACGCCCTGTCACCTGGACTGTGCTCACGTACCTCTGTGCGGCAACACACATCCCCTTGCCTACCATGTGCCTATTCTTGCTCATCTGTGTCACGCCGCACCCATGTGATGTCGGCTCTAACCTGCCTTAGCTGCTTACTTGGCTATCATCCATTTTTCACGGTCATTCGGGGCATGCATGGTGCAAAGGTTTCACATATGTCGGCCTGTGTGTTGTGTCCATCTCATGCCCAATGTGCCACGGGATTGTGCATGTGCCAGCAAGGGGGGGGGGGGCTTTGGGAAACTCTGGGAACAGGACCATAGACCAGCTGTACAGTGTGTATGTGGCCTACTCATCCGCCATGTAGGTGTTGGCACGTGTCAGGGTGTATGTGCGGACCTGCTATCATACATGCCTGCTGCATGACAGTTTGCTTTTGCCTGTCTGCGCTGACACCCCCGCCTTGCCCACCCAGGTTGTGGTACACTGACATATCCCCTGTGTGCCATATCACACCATGTCCCAGCGACCTGCCCACCTGACCATCTTTTTACCGGCCAGTGTTATTTTGATCTCCCAGATGCAGACTCTGGTGCACCACAAATGTGTGCAATGCTGTGCCGTCATATGTGTGTGACCATGTTTCCCTGCTGTCCATTTGTGCATTGCTACATCATGGTTTCCATAGGTTCGTCTTCGCACATGTGCCTTAATTCCATTTCTGTTTGCAGGTGATGCAGGATATGGGTGTCTTGCCTGGCTGCTGACCCCTGTGCATCTCCCTCGGACAGGTGCAGAGATGCGGTACAATGAGGCCCATGCCTCCAGCCGCTCAGTCATTGAGCGAACCTTTGGCGTTCTCAAAAGTCGCTTCAGGTGTCTGGATAGAACTGGCGGGGCCTTACAGTACGGGCCCTTGACTGTGGCAAAGATCATAATAGCCTGTTGCATCCTGCACAACATTGCTCTCAGGCACAATCTTCCAGTCGATATTAATGAGGATCTTGGGGTGGATCCTGTGTGCCCTCCTGCACCTGGCCATGTTGACACATGTGCTGGGATGGCGGCCCGGCAACATCTGATCGGGGAGCTCTTCTCCTGTAAGTTCTGCTTCTGCTGGTGACGTTTATCTGGGTTGCCCATGTGTGGGCTGGTGTATGGATTGTGCAGCAGTACCGTGTCATGTGTCAACATGTTTGATGTCTTTTTGCCTCCCCAGGATGGGCTCCTGCTTTCCGGGCCCCCAGGACTTTGCAGATCATACTGGCCGATGCTGCGCTACATGTGGTGTTGGTGTGTAAACAACTACAACAGGCAGGTGACTCAGGTGAGTTGCAATATAGTGCGGTTTGCATTGCTGTCGCCATGGTCTGACCCATATATGTTGCTTACTCTCCGCTGCTCCTATGGTGCTGCACTGCTCTCTGGCCCACTACCCCATCACCCTTGGCTTCGTTTTGTCACATATGTGGCGGGGCATGTGACAGGCCTGCCTGTTTACTGGAGCCGCTGCTGCCGTTTGGTCCGGCCGCCATCACTCAACTGTTTGGTCAGGCACATGCTCCTCTTACGGTCGCTTGTCCCTGACCACAGCCCATCCACATGGCTCTCTATTGCCCTGACCCCCTCTGTCCCTTACTTGTCGCTCCCATGATATATTGTATTTGGTTTGCACTGCATGATATTTCGTGGGTCGTGTATGGACCGGTTCATATCTACCTCCCATCCCACCTGTGGACTGTGATGTTGGCTATGGACCCCTGCTCTGAATGTGTGGTACATCTTGTTTGGTCTTTGGGGTGCCCTCACCTTGCACACAGCTGTGGTTATGTATGGGGACATGCTGTGGTCCTGTCTGCATCCATTTCTGTATGCCTACTGGTGTTACGGTAGTTATTCTTTTCCTGAAGCGCCCTCCATCCTAGTGTTCATAGCTTTTCGCTCTCTCTGTTCCCCTGTTTTTATCTCTTTCCCTCACTGGTACCTGTAGTTACTGTAACAGTCATCTCTTTGCTTTTAGGTCCTGCCCGCTCTTATCATCCTCATCACCGTTGGGTATCATCCTTTGGTACATCTGTCTGCATCAGTGTGATGTGACATGTCCTGTATGTTGCTGTGCACTGTCGCCCCCTATCCTACGCTGCTACCCTTGTCTGCATTGCATCTCTGTGTTCTTGGCGGGCCTGTGCCTGCTCTGCGTGGCAGGGCCACTCCTCTGGCCACCTCCGCATACACAGGTTGACACATTTTCCCCTCAGCTACCACACACTTTTGTTCTAGTACTCTAGGTTGCCAACACCCTTTGTTGTATTGCTTTTGGCAGCAACATGTTTGTCTGCGCTGCTTCCTGACACATGAAATGTCCACAGGGATGTGGGTCCAGTAACTCCCTACTGTCCCTCGGTCAGTCACCTATCCATTGTCTTCACCGTGGGTTCTGTGTGGTGTTAGTACTACATCTGTCTCTGTTGCACGCTGGTTCCGCAGGACCTGCAGACACCACTGGTAGTCCCTAGGGCACACTGACATTGTCCCACATACCCTTTTTGGGGCACCATGCCACATGGTTCTGTGAGCCAAGGTTCCATCTGACCTCTCGTATCCGTGTGTACCTCATATGTCACTTTGCATGGGGTACCCTTCTCAGGACCATGATGGTCATCTTTCTCATACTTCTTCTTGGGCACACTGTTGGGCTACTGTCTTTTCCTGTTCTATTGCAGTGACGCACACCTTCATTTTCCCATTCATGGGACGGCGCTGTGTGGGTACCTACCCCCTCATATGTTCCTCTAGAGACTGATGATGTCCATGTGCAGTGCACCATGAATGTTTTTGCTTACAACCATATCATTACCCCCCAGCTGTCACTTTGGGTGGTGACATGGTGCACTTTCTTTGCACAGTCTGGGGGTTGTGGGTTTTGGTGGTACAGCCATCTGCATATTCTTTCTGCACATATTCATAGTATTTTCGTGTTTGCTTTTCATTTCGCCAGTGGCTTTCAGGTAATGAAACAGGTCTGTGATGTTAATGGGCCCTTTATATTTGGTAATGATCTTGACCTTGGTCTGGGTTGTGTTTGCCATATGCCCTTGTTTGCTGAGACCTTGTTTTGTTCCATTGACAGGCTTTCTTTGTATGTGCATCGGGCAATTACTGGGGGTCTGGTGTGGTGATTTGTAGCATTTCACAGTTCTGCTCCATGAGCTGGCCACCTCATTCTTGGGACTGTGTAGTTTTCACAGACATTATGGGCGTCTAGCTGTTTCATTACCTGTGGGGGCCCCTATGTCATGGATTTCAGACCACATATGGAGGATTAGGTGACCCTTTGGGGGGCATCTTGTAGTTTTACATGACATTGGTGCTGACAGCAGCACCACCCTCACAGTGCAGACTCCTCAGGGTGCCTCATCGGAATCCCTATGGCATGACCTGTGGGGCTCTCTGTGACACGCCCTATAGCAGGGGTGGGGAACCATGGTCCTGGAGAGCTGCAGACCAGTCAGCTTACCGGAATATCAATAATGAATATGCATGAGATATAGATGCATTATGGATATCCTGCCAACCTGTTTTGTGGCCCTCCAGGGCTGGATTTGACGACCCCTGCCTTACACCTCTGTCATTTAAGATTGTGAGTGGGCAAGGTGCAGATGTTCTAGACATCGAAAGGGTATATGGAATGTGTCACATTCGTCCTCGATTCTCACAACCACCAAAAAGGTTGTCTAATTGACAATATTTTGGTGGTGGTGGGACGGTGAGGAGGAATGTGACACATTCTATCTAAACCATTTGATGTCTTGGACATCTGCACCTTGCCCACTCACAATCTTAAATGACAGAGGTGTAAGGCAGTGGTCTCCGAATCCAGCCCTGGAGGGCCCCAAACCAGTCAGGTTGGCAGGATGTCTCTAATGCATATATATTTCATGCATATTCATTAGGGATATCCTGGAAATCTGACTGGTCTGCTGCTCTCCAGGACCAGGATTCCCCAGCCCTGCCCTATAGGGTGCACGGGCAGACAGTGCACATTGACCTTTACCCACTGGTGTGACTTGTAGGGTGCCCTATACAGCACCCTCAGGGTATAGCCCTGTGACTGTGTGCTTGCCATCTGAGTCTGTTAGACGTACAGCACAAGCTGCTTCTGCCATCACTATATTGGTGTGTGGGTGATGTCGCTGATGCCTCCACAGATCCACCCTCCTGTCAGGTACACATTCACATGATACAGAGCCCAGAGTTGGCAAGACATATGCATGGCATGGTGGGGTTCCCTACAGGTGTACGGTGACATGACCATTCGGTTTTTACCTGCCTTATTTCCAGCACTGTTTGGGGTTTGCTTTCCTTCATTCCATGGTTTGTGGATATATTTGACTATGTACATCTCTCAAAAACGGTTCTGGTTACACATTCACACTATTTTCTTCTTGTGAGGGCTAAGGCTCTCTGTTTTATTGGGGCCCTACATTTGTGGGGGTGGGCACTTTCTCCCACCTCTCAGGTTGTTTGTCGGCGACAAAAACTGGGGGATATGTATGGCTTCAAAAGAGTACTGACTGGTTATCCACGTCACTAACTATGGTTTGCAGAGGGTACTGTTGCAGGCAGCGCTTGTCCTTGGGACCATGGGTGGTTTGAACTCACAGACCTTGCACCATCTGCCTGTGTCTTCACCATTGTGCGACAGATCACGCTACCTTAGGACACACCTTTTCTAGATTCTTAGGGGGCGCCCTGTTGGGCTACTGTCTGTTGCTACTGTGTGACAGTGACACACACTCATTTCGGCCTGCCGTCCCAGGGAGCTGTGTAGGTACATGCCCCTTGTTGTGTTCATCTCTGGGCCGCTGATCTTCCTGTGCCTTGCACCATGGGTATGTTTGCTTTGGGACAGATCCTAGACATCACAGCGGGCCATTTGGGTGGTGCCCTGCTGCCCTTCATGTGACAGCCAGGGGGTTGTTCGCAGCTATGGGGCTGCTGCCCGGTGGTTCCGTCACAGCCTGTGGGGCCAGTGGTCATGGACTCATAACACAGTGGTCTTTTTTATCGGCCTGACTGCAGCATTGTCTATTTTGGACGCACATTGGTCCTGCCAGCAAGACACCATCAGCATGATGTCACCTTAGAGTGCCTCATGGGGCGCCCCATGTGGCACCTTATCTGGCACCCTTTACGTTGCCTGCTATGGTGTTCTGAAGGTGACATTTTGGTGTGCCTCTGTGGACAGTGCACTTTCTACTGTGGCCTGTGTGGTGCATTATGGGATGCCATCTGCAGCACCTTTGGTTGCACCACTGTGATGGTGTATTTGCTGGCAGCACTACTGGTGGTAAAATATAAACCCTTGCCTCCTCATTCCCTACATTGGGTACTGGGTGATGGCTGGGCCAGCCTTCTGCATTGTGCACACTGGGGAGACAGGGGATTTGAACCCATGCTGCCTGTGACAGCGGTCAGTGAGCTCACCATTGTGCTACAGCTCTGTTCCTGTGATTTGTATCTGTACGCTTTCTTGGGGTTGACGCGCGGTAACGTGCGGGGACGAGCCACCGCGCCCTGTCACTCTCGTTAGTTTTTGGAACGCGCGTTGCGCGTAACGATGTACCGCCGATGTCCTTATTTGGGCGTTTCTGTCTCTACCGCGGCTCCTAACGCGAATCGCACTAACGCACTTTGGTAAACATACCCCTAAGGCTTAGCTTACACCCACAAAAAATTCTTCTGAGCTCACACAGTCCCCTTATAGATGTGGAGCTGCATAACATAATTCCCCATGTTAACTGACCTTTTTCCTTTGGGCTTGTTGGCAGAGGTACTTCATTGCCCAAACTTTCCACCAAAATTGGCCCATTCTTATGAAGTCCCCTATTGCACCTCAAAGACCTTCTACTGTCAGAGATTGTATTCCCCCACCTCATACCACATTTTCTTGAAGTCTCTTGCACTAAAATTATCTTTCCCCAAAGCTTCCTCTACACCTGCTCACATCTCCCCAGAGCCCTTCTCCATACTGGATCAAACACACCTGAAGCTTCCCGCACCAAATCACATTGCCTCAAAGGCCCCTGCACCTACTCATAGACGCCTTAAGCCCACTCCATGACATTAGCACATCCACCTGAAATCCCTCTACACCAAGTCAACAGGCACCCAAATCGCCTCAGCTGCAAAATGAATTTCCATTTCCCTGCACTGTATGTTACTCATGTGCCCATAAGCATTTTCCCTGGTCGGGCGATATAGAAATGCAGGTAGAAAAGATGGACGGTAGAGAAATCTGAGGACGGAGAAGGGGGTTGCTGTATGTTCAGCATTCCAGAGAATTTTGTATTGTGTTCCAGTATTTCAGTATTTATTTATTTTATTTTATTTATTTAACAGGATTTATATACCGCTTTACCCTAAAATCAAAGCGGCTTACAGCACAACTTGAGAGTTTTACATAGAGGTGAGGGTGGCATGCAGAAGATTGTTTCAAGCTAACTTATATACAAGGTAGACTATATACAATTACAGTAGAGGGAATGTATTAGTTATGAACATACTCGGGGCTAATACAAGGATATTAGGCACCTTTAATGAACCTTCAATCTTGTAGCCTCTCCCCTCCCCCCACACACATTGCAACCTACTTACCAATGGCAGTTCTGGCACAAACAACTACACATTCATAGGTGATATTCAACACACACACACAATTTTGGAGTAAGCTCAATAACAGTAACACAGACTCTCCTCTACAAGGAGCTATGGAGGTAACACCAAACCCATAAAAAATACATTCCAAACCTATATACCAAACCTCAAAGTTGCCAAGTTACACAGTTCCAGGAGTGTGATTTTAAGCCATTGTTGGCTTTCTGACAATCTTATTCATATGCATTATGGGACCTTCTGCACTGATTTCAATGGGTAATATCAGTGACTACAAATACCATACTGCATTGCAATGCGAAGTTAAAACCAGAACTGGCAAAAAATCTCACTCCTGGAACTGGGAAACTTGGCAACTCTGGAACCTGCTATACCAAAGCAGCACCAACTCCCAGGACTCAGAACTAAAAATCTTGTTATAATAGACCTGAGAATACGAATACGCCTCCTGGGAAAACAGAACAGGTCACACTGCTAAAAATCCCTACGCAATAATTAAATTCTAGTAAAATACCACACTTTTGTTAACATTTCCAGGAGTGAGATTTTTTAGCCAGTTCTAGTTTTAAATTTGTATTGCAATACAGTATGGTATTTGTAGTCCCTGATTTTACCCATTGAAATTAGTGATGCAGGTCCCATAAGGCATCAGGATGAGACTGTCAGAAATCCAGAACTGGCTTAAAATCTATTTCCTGGAACTGGGTAACTTGGCAGCTCTGTGTTACATGCCTTCATTAATCTGGCTTGCCAGGTTGATGCCGTCCTAGTTTTACTCTGTTGCCTAGAGTAACTAGTAGTTATAATTTCCCTAGTACATGTAAGACTAGAAGTCCATACAAGCAAGGGGGTAAACCAAGGCTGCATCAGCTTATCCTGAAGATTTGGAGCCAGTTGGCAACCCTATCACCAAATTAATAAGGACCACAAATTTAGAAATAGAAACCTCGAGAAGCCAGCCTTTGCATGTAGTGCAATACTGAAAAAAGAGGAACAGAAACTGAATGAAAAAGTCTGTCTTTTTGCAGATGACACCAAAAATTGCAACAGAGTGGACTCCCCTGAGGGAGTGGGGAACATGAGGAAAGATCTACAAAAGCTGGAAGAATGGTCTAATGCTTGGCAGTTAAGATTTAATGTGAAGAAGTGCAGTGTCATGCACTTGGGAAGCAGAAATCCAAGGGAAATGTACGCGACAGGGGGCGAGAGGTTGTCAGGAAATACTTTTTCACTGAAAGGGTGGTGGATGCTTGGAATGCCCTCCCGATGGAAGTGGTGGGGGCAAACACAGTGGCAGAATTCAAAATGGCATTGGACAGACACAGTGGATCCCTTAATAGCAACAGTATAAAATCAAAATAAGCATAGCTATCTCTTATATCTGAACAAATAGGGCTGACCTACACGGAGCGGTGGGTACACCCCTAAACAAAGGCATGGGAAGAGGTGACCTCCACATAGCGGCAAGTGTACCTGCTCTTACCGCCTTTCTGGGCAAACTAGATGGACCATACTGGTCTTTATCTGCTGTCATGTTACTATGTATTTTTACCTTACTGACCAACAGATGTATATCTCAAAGCTGATCTAATCCAATCAATAAATTTAAAATAAAATGTTTTCTGTCTTTGTTTTATGAGTATTTTATTTGTCTAAGCATGTTGGTTTTGCTCTTTTTTTCTATTCTTAGTGCCTTCCTTTTTTTTCTGTTCAGGGTAACCTTTCCATTTCCTGTTACTTCTCTCTCCCGTTTGCTTCATTTCCTCTCCCACATCTCTCCGACTTTGATCTAGCTAGCCCTCTTTCACCTCCTTTCCATTCCTTTCATTCTCCATTCCTTCCCCATTCTACTGTATCTCCCTCTGTCTTTCACCCACTCACTAGTCTCTCATGCCATCCTCTGTTCTCACCCTTTACCCAGTCCTCATCTGCTTTCTTCTACCTGATATCCCCTCACCAGTTCAAGCTCCTTCCCTGTGGCTCACTCTCTCACCGGACGCCACTCCCTTTCTTCTGCCATTCTGGGTCCTCTCTCCCATTTCATGCCTCTATCCCTATTCCCTTCTCCTATTCCCCCTCGTCATCCTATCCTTTCTATCTTACATAATCTCATTCTCTCTACTCTCCACTATAGGGTTACAGATGGCTTCAGATCATCAGGGATAGGCTCAGTCAGTCCTAGAATTAAAATCTGGACCTGTTCAGCCTAATTTTTGATGACTTCGAGACTTTTGTTATTTATTTATTTAACTGTATTTCTATACCGCTTTTTCTTTCAAGCAAGGCGGTTTCACAGCAAACAATCAAAAGGGGTGATAGTGTTTTTCATGCAGTGAAGGATATATCGTGACTTGTGTGTATGTTGTGTTGTGTGTTTGATTATGTTGAGCTATGTACATTGTGCGCTATGATACATCATGTTTTATAGTACATTCTTTTATACATTTAGTGTTAAGAAACATCATGTGCCGTTATACATTCTCTTTTCAGTGGGTCGGAGGGAGGTATGTTGGTTGTTCCTGGTAGTTAGATCATGTGACGTGTCCATAGTGTTCTATGAACAGCTTTGTCTTCAGCTGTTTGCGAAAGTCTTTGAGGTCCGTCGTTGATCTCAGATCGTCTGGGAGGTTGTTCCAGATTGTAGGTGCAGCCAGGGAGAGTGCTCTTTCTGTGGTGTCCTTGCGTGTGTTTCTTTTTTTTTTTTTTTTTTTTTTAAACGCTTTATTTTCGTTTTTCCAAACAGTACAAACACAGCAAAACCACTCAATAAACTAACTAAACATAACAAGCCGAAAACTACTATCAAACAGTGGAAAGAAAAAAAAAAAAAAAGACATAAACTGTAGAAAATCCCTGAAAAACCCTCCCACCCACCCCCCACCCTCCCCTGCGCTCTCCTCCAGGGTGCGCCCTCTGGGCTCCCAGAGGAGCCAAAACCATATCAGGGCTGGTCAGCTGCGTAGCTTGGCAGAGGCAATGAAGTCACTTAACAATTGCCATTTGGGAAAGCAGTTCCCAGAAGAGGGCTTAAATTTACAGGAACCTTGTTCAAATTGACTATACAAGCTAACATGGTTCCACCATTCCTGAAAAGTAGCGTTTATGGTAGCTTTCCAGTATCTGATGACCAAGCATATCGCTATACCGATCATAAAATCCAGCAGAAAGGCACCTTCCTTGAGCAATGAAGGGAGATCCGCTGCAGATCGGAATACAATAATCTGCCAAGAGAGGGGCTCTCTGAACTGGAGAATGAGCTGCACCCGCTGCCACACAGAGTCCCAGAAGGTGCGCACCCCCTGACATTCATAGACTATGTGTCTTAGGGTGCCAATCTCAGCCCCACAAGTCCAGCAAAGAGAGCTGAGAGTGTCATCCCATCGTGCGAGCTTTACAGGAGTGAAGAAACAATTATGGGCAAAGTAAAACAATGTCTGGGTCAAAGAAGCAGACCTGGTCACTCTGACTTGTTTGCACCAGAACTTCCTCCACTGGAGTTCAGACAGCACCCTCCCCGTGTCCCGCTCCCATCTCTTTTGCACCTTTCCCATCAGCAAAGACAAGGACCCCGTCAATTTCTTATAAATTTGTGAGACTACTCCCTTCCCTTGTCTGATTTTATCCAGGGTCTCAATTGCGCCCTCTGAACCAGAACCCTGACCCGGGATTATTCCTGCCCCAACTAGACAGTGGCGAAGTTGGAGCCACTGAAAATTACAGGATGAGGGAAGATCAAATTCCTGTCTAAGCTCCCCGTAAGTCTTCCACTTGTCAGGAGTGTGCAACTGACTGCCCGTCCATACCCCCCGGGAGTACCAGGCTTTCCAGGCAAAGGGCTTATTCTGAGTTTTAAATAAAGGGTTATGCCATATAGGCAAGCGAGAACGGGAACAGCCATCAGGATCACAAGTTTTGATAAACGACTGAAAAGCCTTGAGTGTATCAAGGATAACAATAGGGAGTGAAGAAGTAGTGGGAAATTGCATCCCTGGGGCACACCACAGCGGCACTGGTGTTAATAACTGCTCCTCCAGGACAACCCAAACCG
The DNA here is from genome assembly GCA_033557465.1 of Ichthyophis bannanicus. NCBI lineage: Eukaryota > Metazoa > Chordata > Amphibia > Gymnophiona > Ichthyophiidae > Ichthyophis > Ichthyophis bannanicus. The sequence goes on along the minus strand of CM066033.1, from coordinate 881,268,520 downwards.
GCCTCCCCGGAGTGGGGGTTTCCAACCAGCGAAATCCTTGTTTGAGGAGGAAGGCGTGATGGTAAGCCTTAAAATTAGGGAAATTTACGCCCCCCTGTTCACGGTGAAGTCATAGCTTGTCCTTAGCGATCCTCGGTGTTTTGTTCCGCCACAGAAACTGAAGGAGAAGCCTCTCAAGATGATGATATGTTTGAGCAGGGAGGTAGCAAGGAAGCATCTCCAAATAATAATTAACCTTAGGGGTGATCATCATTTTGATAGTTTCCAGTCTGCCCCACCAGGAAAGCATTAGGGGAGACCACCGCGTGGTCAGCTCCCGAATTAAGGTCAAAAGCTCTTCAGTATTACGTCTGACCGTTTCTTCAAAAGGGTAGCAATAGCGGACTCCTAAGTATTTCACCGCACCCGGTTCCCATATAAAAGGATACTCGCCAAGGTCCTCTTTATGAGTCCATTTGTTCAAAGGAAACATCACGGACTTGGACCAGTTAATTTTATAACCTGAATAGCGCGAGTAGTTCTCAATCTGTTCCAAAATTATAGGGATAGAATCAGGCGTTGTAAAGAGAAGAAGGTCGTCGCATATGCTGAAAGTTTTATCTCCTGCCCCGCTATTAAAGCACCATGAATATCAGGACTTTGACGTATGAGGAGAGCTAAGGGTTCCATCGCGAGATTGAAGAGCATCGGGGAGAGTGGGCATCCCTGCCGAGTGCCGCGCCGCAGAGCAAGAGAGGCCGAAGCCACTCCATTAACGCAAATCCGCGCTGTGGGACTCATGTACAGAATCTCTAGGGCCCGCAGAAAGAACTCCCCGAAGCCGAACCAACGGAGAGTCGCAAGGAGAAAAGGCCATTCTAAACGATCAAAGGCCTTTTCTGCATCCAATGATAAACCGATCAACGGCTTCTCTAGCGCTTCGGCTCCCAGCAAGACATGACACAGAAGACGTGCATTGTCGGCAGTCGAACGGCCTTCCGTAAAACCACACTGATCAGGATGTATTAAGGTCGGGATAATCCCAGAAAGCCGGGAAGACAATACAGTTGCATAAATCTTGTAATCGGCATTAAGCAGCGAGATGGGGCGATAGTTAGGTACTAGCAAGGGATCTCTACCTGGTTTCTCAAAGACAACTAAGTTAGCCGCCGCGAAGGCGCCAGTTGACTGACCCGACGCAGAGAGCAACTGATAGTACTGCTCTAAATGAGGAGCTAGGGCCCCGACAAAACTTTTAAAGAATTCGACTGGTAACCCATCTGGCCCCGCTGCCTTGCCCGGGGCCATTGAAGCTATTGCCCTTTTAATCTCCTCCACAGTAATAGGAGCGTCAAGCTCCGCTCGGTGGTCCTCGGAAAGAATAGGATGCTGCAAAGTAGCGACTAACTGTGCATAGCCCTCTGGTGAAAATGCGCATTCCGAGTTGTAAAGATGTGAGTAGTAGTCCCGAAAGGCCTCGGCTATCTGAGCATCTTTAACTAAGAGATCCGGGCCTGTCGGATTCTTGATGGCACTGACACGTTTGGTCTCCCGCTTACCCTTTAATGCAGTTGCTAACTGCTTACCGGCTCTATTCCCCTCGCGGTAGTAGTGCCCCTGTTGACGCCGAACATATTGAGAAGCCGCAGTAGACATAATGGTATTGTACTGAAAGCGCAGACGCTGAAGTCGTAGTAAGATACAGGGGTCCGTGCGTCGTGTAAGGACCCTTTCCCCCGCTTTAATCTGCAGCTCCAAATCTTGTAGCCGCTGTTTCCTTTGCTTTTTCAGTCGTATATCAAAACCAGTGATGACTGCTCTAATCGAAGCCTTGAAGCCCTCCCACCAAGCCCATACGGGCGTGGCATGGGCTGAGTTGAACTGGAAATAGTCAGAGATGGCTGCTTTTATCGCAATCTGAAAATCGGGGAGATCCAGAAGAGATCTATCTAAGGCCCAAACTGGAGCCGGGTTAAGTAGGGAATCGTCTTGTAAAAGTACTGAGACTGGGGCATGATCCGAGATATGGATTGAATGGATGCAAGCAGGACCCATATTAGGGACCAAGGCCCTAGAAACTAAAAAATAATCTATTCGGGATTGCGACGCATGCAGCGCAGAGAAGAATGTAAATTCCAACTCTTGCGGATGCTGCAAACGCCAGATGTCGACCAGGGCTAACTCCTGTAACATGGAGGCAAGAAAAAGTTGCCCCCTGGGTCGCTTAGCCGATCGGGAGGGTTGTCGATCGATAAGAGGATCAGGCGTTTGATTGAAATCCCCCCCGACAATAAGCAACTTCCCACTATCCTCATGTAGCTCCCTCGCAATAGCGGTGAAAAAATCTGAGTTATCCGCAGTGGGAGCATATAGACACATGAGGAGCACTTCTACCTCACCTAACTTTAATAGCACTTTGGCCCAGCGACCCTCTGCATCGGCGCCACTCCGTAGCACTGTTAGCTTGAGAGAGTTTCGGGCCAAAATGGCAACCCCGTTGTGTTTCCGAACTGCAGGGGAGTACGCTATAACTCTATAGGGTCTCTGCCCAAGTTTCAAGGACTCATGCAAGTTCAAGTGCGTCTCTTGTAACAATAATATGTCTGCCCCCTCTCGGCGTGCATAGTCAAGAATTTTCCGCCTCTTAATCGGGCTATTGATACCTTGCACGTTGAGGGAGACTATTTTACAAGGAGCCATTGAGATTTGCATCGAAAAAGGTCCCTAAGGGCCAAGGCAAAGGGCATACTATGATCTGATGAAGTGTCCAATTAACACACAAACTAGTCTTGGCAGATCTGTAATACAGAGATATTAGTGACCTCTCTTGTAGGTTACAATAACCAACAGAGAGTGCGGACCCTGGAGGAGAGGCAAAACCCTGGAAAAATATCGGTGAGCGCAGGCCGGCTGAGCTGGCTCCGGAGACCCGAGAAAGCAGGCGGGCCCTTCCCATGTTCGATACAGGGCACCCTGGGGAGTATTCATTGAGAAAGACATGCAAGGATTCAGCAATGCTAAATAAAACAGAGTACAGTAAAATAGCACGTGAGAGTTAAATACCAGTGACATGGTGATATGAGAACATAGGAAATATAGAAAACATAACAAAAGGAGACCCATCTCCCATATCAGTTCACGAACCGCTCCGACTCTGGGGACGCTGGAAAGGCCTCTCCAGCCTAAGGCGAGTGCATTTAAGCTCGCAGCGCTGTTCTGAAGGCAGCTGTTCCATCATACTGTGAGGTGAGGTACATCAGGTTAGATTAGGCGATCCGTACTGGACAGTTCAACGCATCTGGGCAGCTTCCATTTCTTCCAGGAAATGAAGGAGCGCATCTGGTTCCTCAAAGGTGCATGTTTGATTGTGGAAGGTGACTCGCATTCGCGCAGGATAGAAGAGACCGTATCGCGCCTGGATCTGCTGAAGTCCGGGTCGTAACTCCAAAAGCCTTTTGCGCCTATTCACAGTGTGCTTGGCCAAATCCGGGTAAAAGAAAATTTTCCTCCCTTCATACTCAGTCGGTGCTCTTGATCGCGCCAGCTCTAAGATCTGTGCGGCTTGTTGGTATCGTAGAGGGCGAAAAATAATAGGCCTCGGTCTGGAGTTGTTTGGCGTGATATGAGAAGGGATACGGTGAGCACGGTCGATTTCAAAGTCCTTATCGAAGGTGCAGTGCAAAATCTCAGGAATGGCCTTGCACAGAAAGGCTCGCATATCTGTCCCTTCTGCCCCCTCCGGCAGGCCCACCAGTCGGACATTGTTACGGCGTGCACGGTTGTTACCATCTTCCACCTCCCGCTGCAACGTTTTAAGCTGTCTTTCCAGCTTAGAAATTGATTCCATACGGGCCTCGTGAACAGATAGTGTTGCCTCCACTTTGTCCTGTCGCACAGAGAGGCTTTCAATTTTAGCATTAAGCCCGGCGAGCTCTTCCTGAACTGAGGTTAGCGTTGCCCCATTGGCTTTGACTAGTTCCTTGACCCCTCGAATTTCGGTGAGGAGCTCGAGGTGAGCGTCAGGCCCCTCCCGTGTGGGCGCCATTTTTTGTGGAGAGATGGGCTCCGTTTTGTTCTTTTCGCGCTGCTATTCAATGCCCCGGAGTAATCCAATCGCTGCGGTTTCGGGCCCGCCATCAGGAAGGTACCGTAGTGCGTTTCAGGAGGCTTTTTGCTGTAAAATGGTACTTATAATACAGGATTCTTGTAAGATCCCCTCAGAGCCACTGCACTAGACGTCTACTCTGCTCGGCATCAGGCTCCGCCCCCCCCCCCCCTTGCGTGTGTTTCTGAAGTCTCTTGGGGTGCTGACTTGGTTGGAGGTTCCTTTTCTTCTTGGGCGTGTGCTGGTGTCTGGTTGTATGAGGGTGTGCAGGCTGTTAACTGAAGTGTGTTGTTTGATCTTAAATATGTTTATGATTGTTTTGTATTTGATGCGTGAACTGATTGGGAGCCTGTGTAAGTCTTTCAGAATAGGTGTGATGTATTCATGTCTTGTTGATGCAGATATTATGCGGGCTGCGATGTTTTGTGCTAGTTGTAGTGGTTTGAGTGTTTGTTTTGCTAGTCCAAGGTAGATTGGGTTGCAGAAGTCCAGTAAGGGGGTTATTAGTGCTTTGCATATGGTACAGAAGTGCTCAGTGGCAAGGAGGGGTTTCAGTCTTCTGATGATTCTCATTCTGTAGTATGCATTTTTGATTGTTTTGCTTACGTGTGTCTTGAGGTTCAGTTCATTGTCCAGAGTCACTCCGAGGTATTTTACTTCCGATTTTATTGGTATGGTTGTATTTTGTATCTTGATGTCCGGTGGGTGGATGAAGTCTGCGTTATGAGTGATGATTAGTGCCTCAGTCTTGCTGTAGTTGATTGCGAGGTTGTTGTTTTGACACCATCTTGTCATTTGTGTGAGGCAGTTTGTTATTTTAGAGTAGTCCGGGTCGTGAACTGAGATAGGTGTGTATATCATGATGTCATCTGCATAGATAGTATATTAAATGCTGTTCTTTTTCAGGATGTCGCATATTGGCTGGATGTAGATGTTAAACAGTAGTGCTGAGAGTGCGGATCCTTGTGGTACTCCTTGGTGGACTTTTATGGGTCGAGAGGTGTTGTGGCCTACCTTTACCTGTATCCGCCTGTCGGTTAGGTATGAGTGGAACCATTTTAAGGTGTAGCCCAATGTTTTTTAGTCTTTCCAGGAGAGTTTTATGATCTACTGTGTCAAACACTACCACACCACCTGCACAGTCTCCCTTACTCTGCCCTGCATCCCCACCCCCTATAGGATTTCTTCTTTCTTCCTGTTGCCCCACCATTCCATGAAGTCTTTCTCCTGGGATCCCCACCATTCTGATATGGCTCCATCTCTCTGTCCCGTCCCCCCCACCCCCTACCATCTCAATATAGGAGTTTTTTCTCCCTGTCCCTCTCTATCCCCTGTTGGTCTCATTCTCTCATTCTTGCTGTCTCTTGCCACCCTATTCCTTGAAGGTCTCCTCAGCATAAACCCCACCCCATGCAAGGTTTTAGTCTCCACATCCTTGTAGGTCTCATCTGCCTATGCCCCTCCCCCCCCCCCCCCCCCAGGTAGGATATCACTCTGCCTCTCAGCACCCTATCTATGTGGATCTTCTTTCTCAATGAACAATTACATTATGACATCTATTGTCTACATTTGCAGATGGACTAATCCTTTTCCTTTGGAATTGCCTAAGTACTGGACCTCCTACCCTCCTAAGAAGCACTTCTTTGGATCTGCTGATCAAGCCTGCCTTTCACATACTTGTTCGTACAGCTTGCACTTGCTTTGAAGACGTATTCTGCTTTGCACTGTAGATAACAATATCATCAAGGTAAACCATTGCATAGTTGTCCTTGAGCTGCAGGAAGTGCTCTCCAGATACTAAAATATAGCCGGAGCTCTGTGAAGTCCAAATGATGGTATGGTAAACTGAAACAGCCTTTCAGAATTGAAATGGCTATCTTCTACTTTTCTGCTGGAATGAAGAGTACTTGCCAATATCTTTAGTTAAATCTAGTGTAGAGAGAAACTAGGATGCCCTCATTCTTTCAATGAGTTTGTCAGGTAGGCTTCAAGCTTGGAGACTTCCTTAACTTTTCTGAAATCCATATAGAAGCAAATATTTCTATCTAGCTTAGGGACAAACACAATAAGAAATGACTGGTCATTGTTAGACTCTAAGGGGTATGTTTACTAAAACCCCGTTAGGTGCGTGCCGTGCTATTGTGCAGGATGCCATATAAGGAGTGGGCGTTTCAGTCTGAAAAAGCAAATCGGGATTAATCATGCGCTAATGTGCGCTGTGCGCTCATGTGCGCCGCGCACATTAGCGCATGAGAAACTTGCGCGGGAAGCATAAGTGGCGCACTGATGTGCAAGCACAGAAACAGAGCCACAGTACAATGGTGAAGACACTGACCGATGGTGCAGGGATCATGGGTTCAATCCCCCACTGTGCCCAATAAAGAAGGCTGGCTGAGGCATTACCTGTTAAAGGTAATATTGCAGTCTGAGGCATATTAATTTTATTTTAATTACTGCTACTAGCAAACGCACTCTGAAAGCACTGTAACATAAGGCGCCCCATAAGGTACCCCAGAGGGCACATTTTAAAGTGCAGTCCGCCAAGGCACCCTAGAATGTTGCTTATAGGGCGCTTTATAGGGTGCCGTATGAGGTACCGCAAGGTCACAGCACTGTTTTTGATGGCAGCACTGTGCAGTTTAAGGAATGAAAATCATAAGTAGGTGCACTGACATGCATACAGGAGCAGCAGTGTAGCACAATGGTTAAGGCACTGACCAATGATGCAGGAGTCATGGGTTCAATCCCCCACTGTGACTAATGAAGAAGGCTGGCTGAGGCATTACCTGCTATAGGTAATAGTGCTTTAGGGGGCATTTTATTTTTATTTTAATTAGTGCTGCCAGCAAACACACCCTCAAAGTATTGTAACATAAGGTACTGCATAAGGCGCCTCATAGTGTACCCCAGAGGGCACATTCTAAAGTGCACTGTCCGCCACGGCACCCTACAATGTCCCCTATAGGGCACCCTATAAGTCGCTCCACAGGATAACGTATAGTGCACCTTATATGGACAGTAACCATAAGGTGCCCTATAGGGCGCCCTATAAAGCGCCCTCTGAGGCACCTTATGGGTACAGTACGCAGAGAGTGTTTTTGCTGGCAGCAATAATGTACATTAAAAAGACATAATGCTTTGGACAGCCCTATCAAATAACCCCACTGTGGGTTTGAACCCATGACCTCTGGCTCCACAGGCAGTGAAGTAACCAGTGGGCTACAGCTCTATAGCTGCTGGAAAACCCCTGGCTGGCTGCAGAGGGACTGCACGTCACCACACAGACAGTCTGCTGTGGTCACCAGGATAGGGTTAGCCCACCCGTACCCATGATGCACTGCACATGCAAATCAGTTGTCCACAGATGAACACAAGATGGGGTATGCACCCCCACAGCACCTCGGCCTGGTAGGGGGAACTGACCATGTCCACCCCCACAGCACCTCGGCCTGGTAGGGGGTACTGACCGTGTGTGCTACTGGCACAGAGTAGCTACACACCGTCACATTGTGCGGGTACTGTGCTCACCCTGAGGGTGCGGTGAGGCGCCCAGCACCAGGTCCACAGCACCTTCCATGGCAGAAATAGGCCATGCTGCAGGTCACCAGCAGTGCAAAGGTGGGCAATAGGTAGCTTCTGCAGACACACCTTGGATATATCTGTATGTCTCAGTCAGGTGTAGCCCCCATGGACCACCAGGAGGGCCATGCACCACCACTCTCCTCCTCCAGGATTGAGGGTGGCAAACAGGGTCTCCCATCAACAGATCCACATTCTACCTCCCTGCAATGGTGGCAGTAGAGGGGACCATCAACCCCAGTCCTGCTGGGGAACAGACATCTACAGGGCAGTCAATGCAGCTCTGTACACATCCATAATGCAATAGCAGACAGACATTAGGCCTGGATATGCTAAGCTGCACCCCAACACTATCTGATAGTCTCCTGCAGCAAGCCTTCAGCCACTGCACCCCACAAGGCACTCCATCAAGACACATACCAGCTGCAAACAGTCTGCTAGCTAGTCCATAGTGCATGTTCCTGGTAGAAATGCATGCACCCAAAACTGGGATGTCAGCATACACAACAAGCAGATAAGTCAGTGACTGGGCCCCAAAAGGAAACCCATAAACATCACATGAAAAAAATACTATATAGCACTATGGGGGTGCCTAGCCATGCCGTGGTCACTGCACAGTCAGGGTGTGAGTGATCTCCCAGCAGGACATGCTGTGGCCACCCTGTCTGTGTAGGTGGTGGCCGGGCACTACAATGTCCCAGCCATTGCCCTATGCACTGTGCAGATGCATCCTGGCCAGGCCACCCTGTCCGGGCCATACCCATGGTACCTCGCTCCTCGTTATGCACATTGGCAGGCCAATACTGGCAACAGTGCTGGCAGTGTGGGCTGTGGAGGGTGTTTGCAGCCACCACACACTGGATAGACAGACACACACTCCCACACCTATGCCAGCATTGTGCTACTATAAAGGAGTTTAGCAGCCCTGGCCACCACACCAGTCCTGGGCACAGTACAGGCATGGATATGGTACGCAATACTGTTGGGGGTCACTCCCCAGGGTGGTAAACACTGTCAGAGACCAGACCTGAAGCACACACCGCAGACATCAGAAAGATTGTTATGATGGAGCTCAATCAGCAAACTGTGCTTAACGTAGGAATTGCTATCTGCCAGTAATCATAGCAAACGTTTGATAGCTGTGTACCGTATACCCAGGTGTAGGGTGGCATTGCTAAGGTATGCAAGTGCTATTATTGGGAGATGCACGCAGGGCCCAATGTCCTGCCTCTCCAGGAGGCATTGGCTAATGGGGCCTGTGGGTGTGGGTGTGGGTGTGTCTGCCCCTGTTGGCTGCTGCTTTACAGCAGAGGTTCCCAACTCCAGTCCTGGTGTGCCAAACACTGTTCGGGTTTTCATGCTGTCCCTCATGAATATGCATGAGATACATCTGCATACCATGGGGGTGGTGCATAGATATGCAGCACAGGCATCTTTATTAGAGGCAGCATGGAACCTGAATGGTGTTTGGCCCTCCAGGACTGCATTTGCGAGACTCTGCTCTAGGTAATGCGCCTGTTTATGGTGTCTGTGCTCGGTGGGGTAAAATATAGGCGTATTAACCATGCGTATGTTCTCTGCAAGAAAGGTTTGTCCTTACTATCACGGTTTAGTTGTGGGAAAAATATGTGGACTGGATTGGCAGTAGCCCCAGCTGGACTTTGAACCTGTGACCTTCTGTTCTTGCACACACTCTCTGTGTGCACTGCACCACCGTGTTGCCACAGATATGGTGCATTCCCTGGGGATTCCATGACTGTACATCCGACAGGGCCTGTTTGTTGCAGTGCACGGCACCCACCTGGACAAGGCTAGGCCATGGTCTGCTGTTGCCCCCAGCTGCAGCCACCTCCACCACCAGTACCGCTCCATCCTTAGATTAGAGACAGCATAAACCCTGAAGGATTTGTGGCCCTCCAGGACTGCATTTGGGGGAATCTGCTCTAGGTAATGTGCATGTTTCTGGTGTCTGTGCTCTGTAGGGTAAAATAGAGGTGTTTGAGCCATGCTTATGTTCTCTGCAATAAAGATTCGTCTTTACTATCACTATATAGTTGTGGGTAAAATATGGGGACTGGATTGGCAGGAGCCCAGCTGGGGCTTGAATCTGTGACTTTCTGTCTCCAAACACACTGGTTGTGTGCACTGCACCACCGTGTTGCCACAGAGACAGTGCATTCCCTGATGATACCATGACTGTTTGTCCGGCAGGGCCTGTCTGTTGCAGTGCATTGCACCCACCTACACAGGGCTAGGCCATGGTCTGCTCTGGGCAGCTGCCATTGGCCCCCTCCACCTCCAGTACCCCTGTGCCACCATGCTGACATGCCCTTCTGCTGGTGGTGCTGGTGGTACGCAGTCTCAGGCCATCCTGTGTGCGGGTAGGCGGCTGCCTATGGTGCAGGTTCTGGGGTAGGGGTGCCTTCATATCTGTCCGCACGTCCCCCAATCACCGCCTGCCAATGTTCTGTGCCCTTGGGGGTACCTGCTGGGTACTATCCCCTGTGACACTGTGCTAAACACTCTCGTGCCCATGTTGGGGCCTCATCAGTTGCTGTCTGGCTGCTGTTCAGTTTCAGCATTCCTAAGTGCCATCTAGGCATATGCCCGGTCCACACTGTGCCCCAGCTGCACCACAGCATGTGCCGCCTGCAGCCCTCTGTATCCCCTTTCCCAGCATCTGTCCAGTTGCCCATTCCGACCTGCCCGCCCTGCTGTTGTGGAACATGTGCATGCCATAGGTAACCTGTCCAATGGAGAGGGAAACCCTGATCAGTGCTATTTCACTGTGGGATCATTCACCTTGTATGGGGACGGAGCGTAGACCCTTCTAAAATTCATATTTATTTTTTGCAGCTTTCTTGGGAGTGTTTTTTGATGTTTCCCATTACTATCACTATTGCCCAGCTTGATTATAACTTTTTTAAATTTTGTTGGGGTCCTTTTCAATGTTTATTTGCACTTTTGTACCGTGCACATATATCACACTTATCACTGTTTTATAGGTTTCCCCGGTTTTGCTGTACATTGCTGACAGAAATGGTTTCTCTTCCCTTTAAATCGGCTCTACTGCGAGGTTTTCACTCGCGGTATTTTTTGCCTTGTATTTCAGCCCCGCTCGTGTGCGGGGAGCCTCTCCCCTCCCACTCTCCACCCATTGACCCCTTCTCTCCGCCCCTGGGGAGCCTTCCTCCGCCCTCCGGGAGCCTTTCCACGCCTTTATCGCACATTAGCGAGCCGCGCACATGAGCGGGCACTTTAGTGCGGCGCGCACCTGTGCGGGGCACAAATACGCATCATTAGCATGCGCTAAGGTACCTTAGCGCACGCTAATGTGTGCCACGCACATGAGCGTAGTTTAGTAAACATACCCCTAAGTTACTCTGAGTTTAAGCATTTCCCTCACTCCCAAGCAACAACCTGCTGCCATGCCTCCAGAATTTGGTACAGTCATTGCTGGATAATTACTCCCAGAGCCTTAAAAATATGACAAACTAGATCTGTTTCTTCCAGAAATACTGGAGAAGATGTCAGCATTTTGGTTCACTAGTCATTCTAAATAAAATTTCTATGTAGCTAATAAATGGCCTCTGAACAGGACTTGTAGCAGCTCATAAGTCAATGGAACTTCCAGTCCAAAATCTTTCCTTTGTACTAAAGCAGAGATAATGCTAACCCGCTTCTTGAATTAGTACATATGGAAGATCAGGGACTTTTTCCACTTGTCTGGTTGGGCTACTTTGTACTTCTCAGGCCCCACCATCTCGATGACCTTGTAAGGGTCTTGCCACTAACATAGTGACTTACTGTGCCATGATAGTAATAGTACCAAGACTTAATCTGTTACTGTATTTGAAAAAACATGAAGAAATTGTATTCTTGGGCTTGGGTAGCTTGAGCTTTCTCTAGACACAGCCTGACAGCTTCTCTGGTTTTCCTTAGCCATTCTTGAATTTGAAGGACATAGTATGCCAGATTCTGCCCCATGCTCTCCTCTCCCCAAGTCTTCTAGACTACTTCCAGGATATCCTTTAGCCTCCTTTCATAAAGCAATTCAAACAGGAAGAAACTCTTCAAGCTCTGGGGAAAGTCTTTGATGGCAAATGGTAAGTAGGGCAGCAAGGAATCCCAGTTTTAGTTATCGTTGACAGCACATTTCTTCAGCATCTGCTTGAAGGATTTATTGAATCATTTAACCAGCCCATCTGTCTATGGGTAATATACTGAGGGATGAAAAGTTTTCACTTTCAGCTAAGCATAAACTTACATTATTATCTATGCTACAAATGGCGTCCCTTGGTCTGTTAATATCTCCTTAGGCAAACTAACTTGTGAAAAAACTTCAATCAGGGTGGTTATCACTGTTGAGGTGCTCATATTACACAATGATACAGCTTCTAAATGTCAGGTGGCATAATCAAAAATGACAAGATTATACTGATTGCTTTGGGTCATCTTTCCCAAAAGTCCTACCAAATCCATGCAGCACTCTCAAAGGGCATTTTCATAATAAACATTGGTACTAAAGGGGCAGATTAGATGATGGCAGGCTGAGATAATTGACATGTAGGGCAGAACTGGAAGTAAACCTGACTTCGCTTATATAGCCCTGGCCAATAGAATTGTGCTAATATTAGCACATAGGTTTTTTCTTCCCCTAAATAACATAACATAGCAACCTAGTATATGACAGCAGATAAAGACCAGTATGGTCCATCTAATCTGCCCAGTAAGGTGGCTATAGTTGTAACTACCACTCTCTGCAGGTCGTTACCCCTTTATTTACTGAAGTATAAAAGGTATTTAAGTGTCTGTGTCTGTCCCATGCCATATTGAATTCCATTATTATATTTGCCCCCACTACCTCCACCAGAAGGGCATTGCAAGCATCCACCACTCTTTCAGTGAAAAAGTATTTCCTGATATTGCTTTTAAATTTACCACCTTGTAGCTTCATTGTATGCCCTCTAGTTTTACAGCTTCCCCTTCATTGAAAAAAGGTTTCTTTGTTCATTAATATCCTTGAAGTACTTAAAGGTCTGTATCCATATCTCCCCTGTCCCTCCTCTATGGTATACATATTTAGGCCTTCAAGTCTCTTCTCATAAATCTTCAGGTGCAGGCTCCAAGTCATTTTGGTCACCTTCTTCTGAACTGTTTCAAGTCTTTTTATATCCTTTGTGAGATATGGTCTCCAAAACTGAACACAATACTCCAAGTGAGGCCTCACAACGACGTAATACCTCCTTCTTTCTGCTGGTTATTCTTCTCTGTATGCAGCCCAGTATCCTTCTGGCTTTGGCTACCACCTTGTCACATTGTTTCACCACCTTGAGATCCTCAGACACTAGCACTCCAAGGTCCCTTTCCTGGTCCGTGCACACCAACCTCTTGCTCCCTATCGCAAGAATTCCTTTGGATTTCTGCATCCCAAAAGAATGACTCTGAACATCTTAACATTAAATCAAAACGTCCTAGCATTAGACCATTCTTCCAGTGTTTTTAGATCTTTCCTCATGCTGCTCCCTCCCCCAGAAGTGTGCACTCTGTTGCAAATTTTCATGTCATCTGCAAAAAGGCAGACTTTTCCATTCAATCCATATGACCACTTAACAAATGATTATGAGCCAACTGAAGCACTTGGTGGCATGATCATGGTCTCATGACTTGCTCATACATTTCCTCCTCTAAGATTCACTTTTACTACTCTACAGTATATACCAGGTCATTTTTAACTATGAGAAAGAGCAGAGACAGTCTCCAAATTCCTAGACTAGGGCTGACTTCCCATCTATTATTTGAACTTATTCCCATGTGAATTTAAGGGACTCATCCTCAATTTGAGCCTTCCTAATGTTCCCTAGAATACCCTTCCCAACCCAATCAGGTATAACAGTCAAGAATTCATGGGGTATTTGTATTTCCTCAGCCATCCCTGGACTACTATCTACAGCAGCCCTTAGATTCTTAGGGGCTTGTTTACAAAGCCGCGGTAGCGGTTCACGGCTTTCTAAACAAGCCCCTTCGTATACTGAGTCTTCTCCACATGTCATTGCAGCAAGTCTTAGACACCTTGGGTTTCTTGACCTACAAATCTGGGTCCTCTTTTAAGTCAGCTTGTCTGGCAGTCAACTAGGCCTACAAAGTCCCAAAATCTGGGTAACCCCACTCGAAATGACAGGGTATGGAAGTCAAGGGGGTACTTCCACTTTAAGGATGGCATGCCCAATTGTCTTTACTAAGACCTGGGTAGTAGGGTATTGTCACCGATCCCCATGGGCACAAACCAAATTCACTTTCTGTTTGTAGTCAACATGAATTTTCTTAACCAGCTCTCTTTGAATAGGTGGCTTGGGTGGAGGATCAATTCATCGCCTCTGGAATCACAAAATTATCTGCTCTGGGGTACAGGGCATCAACAAAGTTACAAGAGTGAAATGCAATCTGCTTAACATCAATGGCTTCATCTTCAACCTCTAGGAATTCCCTGGAGAAATGACCTTTCTCCACAAATAAAGGAGTAAAGGAGAGCATATGTTCCTGGTCCCTGCGCTGTTAGATGGCTCAAAGCCATCCTTCAAGTTTGATTGCAGGTGATCCACATTCTTCCTTCATTTTCTGAGGTCTTGAAATGACCTCTTCTCCCACTGCTTGGGCTTCTCAGGGATCTCCAATTCATCCACACCAATCTTCCCTGGCCCCATCTCCTTAGTGTAAGTCTGTTCCCACTAGTCCTCTTTATCTCCCTTTCCCTTCCCATTTCCACTTGTCTCTCTCTCTCCCTCCAGTCATCGCCAGTCTCAGTCTCTTTCTCTCATAAGAACATAAGAAATTCCATATTGTGTTGGACCAAGGTCCATCAAACCCATAAGAACATAAGATATGCCATACTGAGTCAGGCCAAAGTCCATCAAGCCCAGTATTCTATTTCCAACAGTGACCAATCTAGGTCACAAGTACCTAGCAATTTCCCCAAAGGACACAGGTTCCACAATTTTTGTATTGAGGCAAGCAGTGGATTTCCCAGGTCCCCCTTAATAATGGTTTATGGATCTGTCCTCCAGGAACTTGTCCAAACCTTTTTTAAACCCAGCTACACTAACAGCTTTTACTACATCCTCCGATAATGAATTCCAGATTTTGATTGCGGGTTGAATGAAAAAATATTTTCTTTTATTAGTCTTAAATAGGTTACACTGTAGCTTCATTGCATGTCCCCTATCTTTCTATATTTTGATGGCGTAAACAATCAATCTACGTTTACCCATTCCACTCCATTCATTAATTTATAGACCTCTATCATATCTCCCCTCAGCCGTCTCTTTTACAGGTTGAAGAGCCCTGTTTCCAACACTGGCCAATCCAGGTCACAAGTACCTGGCAGGTTCCCAAAAAGGCACACAAGTTCCACAATGCTCATCCCAGGGTAAGCAGTGGATTTCCCAAGTCCTCTTTAATAATGGTTTATGGACCTTTCCTCCAGGAACTTGTCCAAACCTCTTTTAAATCCAGCTACACTAACAGTTTTTACTACATCCTCCAGTAATGAATTCCATTTATGTGTTCAGTAAAAAAAAAATTCTCTTATTAGTCATAAATAGCCATTCTCTCTCTCTCTCTCTCTCTCTCTCTCTCTCTCTCTCTCTCTCTCTCTCTTTGTCTCTCTTCCTCTAGTCAATCCCCAAAGGCATCTTTCTCTTTTTTCTCTCTTTTCTGTGTCCTGCAGACCAAAGATTGGGATGACTCTCTAGAGGAAGCTACGGATATTGGCGCACCCACTGCCTCATTGACAGTCATCCAGGAACATTTCCAACAGAGCTATCTTTGCCACTTTCCATCTGGTTGTTCTGGTTGTAGCCACTTCCATCCTATATCTTTCAATTGATAGGATAGACCCCTTGAACTATCTACCAGCTAGAGGACTCTTCTCAAATTGCTGCCTGTAAATTTCAGAGGTATAACCTGCCTGATCCAGATTGGCAGCCTTGACTTCAAAGGGAGCTCTCCCCTGCAGATTTGCAACCTGGAAGATGTGTCTTGGCTGCTGTCCTTCAACAGTTTACTCAGGTAAGTTGTCTAAGTTACCTCCATCCATCCCGCTGTAACAGAGTCCCTCCTGTCACAGGCCAGTCCTCTACTTCTCATTCACTCAGCCAGCATCCACTCTTATCCAAGACAGAGAGGCTCTCTGCAAGGACAATGGATTCCTTTTCAATGCCCAGGTGCAGAAGTTCAAAAAATCTCAGGGTGGCATTTCAAAGGCATTTACATGGTTGGCAAACTTGTAAACCATGTAAATGCTGTTAAGCAATGGGTGCCACCTCCGGTCTGTCCCAGGACACCCCAATGCTAACTATTAGTGCCGTTTAATATCCCCGGGTGCTGCCGCTACCTGCCACAATGCTAAGTGGTTAGCATCAGAGTGGTGCAGAGGCAGCACCCAGTGCTAACTGGGAAGTGGTGATATTGAGCCATTGCATGGTGAAGTGAGGTACAAGAAACCCTCGCCTAACTTTTGCCACATTAGCTAACTGTGCAGCGGCTCAATATCGCCACTGCCCAGTTAGCCTCACGGCAATGCTGAAAACCCAGATATTCAATGCTGGGGCCAGATCTGTCCCCAGCATTGAATATCCAGGTTTAAATTTCAGCACCAATGGCTAACTGCCGGCACTGAATATTCCCTCTCAGAAATTGAAGAGGCTGCTCCAGCTCACTTTGCTAGTTAAAAATGCAACTCAAGAGGCGGAGCCTGGCGCAGAGCAGGACGGCGGTGTAGAGTGGAGCTCCGGCGGGGCCTAACATTGAATCCGGCGATTGTGCCTACTTTTGGAGTGCAAACGAAGCATCAGCGGCTGTAAAGGAGCACTGCGATGTCCGTCTCTAAGCCGGCCCGCTTAGATTTCACCGCGGGTCAGAGCGGGAGCGTGAAGAGGTCCAAGACGGAGCCGCCGTCTCCGCAAAAGATGGCGGCTATGCGTGAGACTCCCGATGCTCTCCAGGAGTTGTTGGTGGAGGTGCGTGCCATTAAAGTGATCGTGACGGCGAATAGCGAGTCACTCTCTGCAGTGCAAGAGGAGATCGGTAGGCTTAAAACCAACTTTGAGACTCTTAATCTGAGACAAGAGCAAGTGGAGCAGAAGGTGGCTGTGCATGAGGAGCGCTTGAAGGCAGTCAGTAAACAGGCCAAGCAGATCCAACAACTGCAAAGGGAGCTAGAGGACAACAATAATCGCTCCCGAAGGAATAACATTCGTATTGTTGGAGTGCCTGAGGGGGCTGAAGGGAAGGATATCTACGGCTTTTTGCTCAAAATGATCCCTGCAGTGTTAAAGCTTGTGTTTGACATGCCTTTTGAAATAGAGAGGGCGCACAGGGTTCCCTCGCAGGTTTTCCCTAACAGCACTAGGCCTCGACCGATTATACTGAAGGTCCTACGTCATCAACAAGTACTCAGAATCATGGAGGCTGCGCGTTCTCGATCTCCAACTGAGTTCGAAGGGCACAAGTTGCTGTTTTTCCCGGATCTAGCCAAAGTGACTGTGGAAAAGAGGAAGCGCCTCCTGGAGCTGCGGCCCCGACTACAGCGGCTGCAAGCGCGATTCGGGTTGCTTCATCCGGCGAGAATGAGAGTCACCCTCCATAACAGCACGCGTACCTTTGAGGATCCGGATGCTTTGCTGGCCTTCATTGATGAAAGGGAGCAGGAGCTGATGCGTTGATGTCTCTGGAGCACTGGCTCTTTTGTGGACCTTTGCTGTGGTACTGAGACTGTGTGCTGCACGGGAGGGTTGCGGGATGGAGGCTCTGTGCGGCCTTGCCCTGTTGGGCTACAGCTGCTGAAAATGTATATGTATGTTCAGAGTGATTTATCTATATTGGTGGTAATGCGAACGTAATTTGCAGTAAGGGAATGGGATTTGTAATGTTTTGGAGGGCACAATCCATTAGGTGCTTTATGGGGATGGCTCCCTGCACATGTTCTGCCTGTGTGGGTTCACCCGGTTGGTTTTTGGGTTCTCTCCCCTCCCTAAGTTCCACCATGCTTGGGTATGTCTGCAATATTTGGTGGTGGTTTTGCAGTGTCACTATGGATGAGATAGGATGTGCTAGGATTTGGAGTGTGAAGAGGGCGACGGATGCTAGACGGGTAATGAATGTATGTGGATGTTTGATTGTGGAGCCTATTGGGCATAGCTATAACCACAACTTGGTACAGTGGGTAAGGATTAATATATATCTACTGGGGTATGGCCCCTATTAGGATTTTATCCCTTAATGTAAAGGGTGTAAATAACCCCATCAAACGGAAGAAAATTGTTCTTTATGGTAAGCAGGAGCAGGGAGATATCTTGATGTTGCAGGAGACTCATCTCAGTGCGCGTGAGTCCTTGAAGCTAAACGTCAAGCCTTTCTCACTGGTCGCTTACTCTGCAGCAAGGGGTAAACATAATGGGGTGGCTATTTTGATTCGGAAGTCCCTTAGTTTTACGGTGCTCCAAACAAGAGCGGACCAGGAAGGGAGATGGGCCAAGGCTCATATTAAATTGGGGTCCCTTGAGGTAATCCTAGTAACTGTCTATGCCCCCAACAAAGACTGCCCTGAGTTTTTCCGTGTACTGGCCGAGGAGATGTGTGCGGATCCGGGGATTCCGAAGGTTCTGGGTGGGGACTTCAATTTGGTTTTGGATGCCCTGGTTGATAGGAAGCCTCCTAGGTCCGTTGGGCCCTCCCGGGCGCAGAGGGTCCTTGCCTCTATGATTGCAGAGATTGGGCTAGTAGATGTTTGGCGTATATGTCATCCGGAGGAGTCGGGGTTTACATTTTATTCACCGCCTCATAAATCTCTATCGCGGATTGACTATTTTCTGATCTCCAAATCTTTGACCCCTAATATGCTGGCGGCAGAGATCTTTGCGGCTCATATCTCAGATCACGCTGCCATCTCAGTGGTGATACAGGACAGTGGCCTAGACTCCCCATCTGTTAGGTGGACTTTTGATCGAACTCTGTTACACAGTGAAGAGTTTTGTCTAGGAGTGAAGGCGGCTATTGCGGAATATTTCTCTTTTAACCCCCCCCATTTGACCTCGGGGTGGGCCAGATGGGAAGGCTTTAAAGCCTCCCTGAGAGCAGTTGTTACAAGCTTTGGCATAGGACGAGCTAAGCAGCATAAGGCGCAGTTGCGCGTGTTAGAGACTCAGATAAGGGCTGGTGAGCGTGTGCTGGCCAAACGGGCAGATCCGTGTATTCTTCTGCGACTTCAGAGGTTGAGGTTTAGCTATAATCAAGCCCTAACTTCCGAGGCTTCTCAGAATATCAAGGCTCAGGAAGGGCTGTATTACCGAGAGGGAAACAGAGCTGGAGGGCTCTTGGCCAATACTTTGAAAGCACGTAGAGAGGCTAGCCGAATTGCCGCCATACGGGATCAAGGTGGCCCAACGCTCTTGGTATCCGACTCCGCGATAGCCGAATCTTTCAGAAACTTTTTTGTGCAGTTGTATGCCTCGGAGACGGCATGCTCTCAGGCAGCCTTTACGCGGCTGGTAGATGGCCTTCAACGGCCCAGTTTGGAGTTGGCGGAGGCTGCTCTGTTAGATGGGCCGATTTCTTTGGAGGAAATACAGCGGGCGATTGAGGCCCTGGCGACTGGGAAAGCAGCTGGACCGGATGGTTTCCCTTCGGAATTCTTTAAGGTCTTTGCCAAGGACCTGGGGCCGTTTTTGCAACAGTATTTTCAAGCGTTATTGGTGGAAAGCCCTCAGGTAGGCTCCTTTGCTTCTGCGAATGTGGTCGTGCTAGAAAAGGCAGGGAGGGATCCACAACTAGTTGGTAATTATCGTCCAATTTCACTATTGAACGTGGATTATAAGATATATGCGACAGTGCTAGCAGAGCGGTTGGCGAAGGTACTCCCGGCCCTGATACACTCCGATCAGTGTGGCTTTGTGGAAGGTCGGTCGACGGCTGACAATGCCAGACTTCTTTGTCATGTTCTTGTAGGTGCGGAGAACTCAGAGAGCCCGTTAGTGGGACTGTCTCTGGATGCCGAAAAGGCTTTTGATAGGTTGGAATGGGAGTTTTTGTTCTCCACGCTCAAGTGGTTTGGCTTTGGTGATGGCTTTCTTAGCTTAGTCAAGGTGCTGTACGCTCGGCCATTAGCACGTATCTGCGTTAATGGCACCCAGTCCCAGGAGCTTCTGCTGGGCCGTGGTACCAGGCAGGGGTGTCCGTTATCCCCAATGCTCTTTGATATAGCACTGGAACCACTCGCTCTACTGTTGCGACAGCATCCCTGTATTCAAGGCTTTACTATGATGGGCAAAGAGATTAAACTCTCAGCTTATGCTGATGATCTTCTCCTATTTACCACTCCCGGATCAATCGGGGAAATCTTAGATCAGATTGGTCGGTACTCGGAGCTATCGGGGTACAAAATCAACTGGTCTAAGTCCGTGGCGTTCCCGCTTAATTCTCATGTGTTTAAAGGTGACTTGGCCCAATTTCCTTTTGTTTGGGAGTCAGCTCCAGTGAAATATCTTGGAGTCTACTACTGTTTTCCCTTAGAAAAGGCAGTCAGTTACAACATTGAAGTTTTACTATCTACAGTGAAGTCAATGACCACCAAGTGGTCCCCCTTGTTGTTGTCTTGGTGGGGGCGACTAGAGACAATCAAAATGGCAATTGTCCCCAAAATAAATTATTTCCTGGAAATGTTACCTATGTATCTCCCGCTGCAGGTATATCGGCAGATGGAGAGACTTTTGAGTGTGTTCTTATGGCAGGGTAAACCCCCTAGAATTGCTCTTACTAAATTGAAGGCGAGCAAGGAGGCGGGGGGGGTAAATTTCCCAGATTTTCACCTATATCATAGTGCCTTTATGATGAAGCAGGGAGTCAGATGGACGGAGGCGGTAACTGAACAAAGCCCGGTGTGGCTAAGTTTGGAGGAAAAACTTGCCGCCCCCTTTCCGCTGTATCTGATCCCGGGTATGGTCTTTGGATGTTCTCCTCTGCGGCCCAAGATGCTGGTGGACACGCAGAGAGCTTTTCAGGCATTACTTCAAGTGTATGGCCCTGGGACTGAGAGTGCTATGACCTTGCCCCTGTGGTACAATCCCCTTTTTAAGATTCAGCATAAAGTCTTTGCCTGGGAGTCATGGTTCAGCAGAGGTGTGTGGACTGTAGGCCAATTGGTTGAAGCTGGCAGGTGGAAAAGCTTTGAGAAGTTACAGCTGGACTTTAACCTCCCTGGGTCGGCCTATTTCCAATGGGTCCAGTTGCGGCACTGTGTTGGGGGAGCTCTTGGGGATGTCCAACACTGGACAGCAGAGGGGGCGTTAACGGCCACGATCACGCAGGTGCGGGAGGGTTTGCGCAAGGGTAAAGCCTCGGCCTTATACAGGGAGTTGAAACGAGACTGTCCCACTCGTCCGGAGAGTCTGGGGGGGGCGTGGGAGAAAGACACTGGAATAGGTCTGTCAGGTAGGGGCTGGGAGAAATTCTGGTCCGCCATTGTACGGGTCTCGAAGTCTGCTTCCCTTACTCAAACGCTGTTCTTTTTTGCCCATAGGGCCTACATTACCCCAGTGCGGGTGAGTAGATGGGACAAGTCTGCTAATGGTATGTGTTGGCTGTGTCAGTCGGATCTTGGTACCTTCCGACATGTAGCCTATGACTGTGTGAATGTTCAGCCTTACTGGCGGGGGGTCTGGGATCGTATTCAACAGATACTGGGCCTGCGGGTACCCCTCTCTTGGGAAATCATTGGTTACCGCTCTGCTCTGGAGTCCTCGTTAAGGTGTCGACGAGACGCCTTTCTGCTTGACTTCATGGTGGGGATTGCTATATGTCACCGTATGCGGAATTGGAAGGATACGGCTGACCTGCATTGGCAAGCATGGTGGAACCAAGTTTGTGTTTATAGTAAGTACGAGTTGATGCCCCGAAAAGGTTTATTGCCTTCCCCGGCGAGTAGACTTAAATGGAAAACTCTGCTAGAGTTCGGGGAGGCGGCGCAATGTTAACTTGGTCTCTTTGTGAGGACTGTAAACCACTCTGTCAGGGAACTGATTAGCGGGATCGGTTTTGTATAAGTGTCTAGTTACCCGTTGCTGGTGGTCCTTGGGGGGGGGAGGGGCGGGGTAAGGGTGCGGGATTATAGGGGTTTGTTGGTTGTGCTTGTTGGTTGTCTGTTATGTTTATTTGTATTGTTTGCTAAAAACTTAAATAAAGACTTTAAAAAAAAAAAATGCAACTCAAATAGTGTCCAACTGGCTATCCTGTAGATCAGCAGCAGCACAGGCAGAGGACTCCTGCGCAGTTTCATGGGAACATGGACTGTGGCAACCATGAACCCAAGGTTTGGATGCAACCTTCTAAAACAAGTTTTTTGCAAATATTTCAATTAGAAAGAAAACATCAGAAAAATTATATCTACTGCTTAACTCAAATGTAGTACATTTACCATTATGACTTAATTTCAAGCCTTTCCACAACAAACAATGAAGCTCAATTAATTATCTCATAAACTCTGCAATTTTATAAACCTCAAATTCACATTTAATGCATAATAAGTCACACTACACAGGGCAGTCGATTGCAAACTTAAATTAGCAGTTGCCTAACACAGCAACAATAAAAAGGCTTTTATTTTCATATTTACTTTTCACAAACTTGTTCATGCTGCTATTATAGACAGTTCTGCAAGTAATGAAATGAGTTTTGCTTGATGACTGATTTCCAATTTGAGGAAGAAAAAGTTTAAGACCATTTTTAGGATGGCAGCACAGGCTAAGCTGGATAGTAAAGCCGTCAATGCTGCAACCAAAGGGCTGCAAAACCAGTGTGCGAAAAATTCGAAGTTCTTCCACGAAGTGCTAGCTGGTTGTACCCTTTGATCACCGTTTAAGCTAAGCAGTTGCCCAATGACCCACTGTGTCCATGATCATATTTAACTTGGGATTATGTGTTATAGAGATGTGCATGGGAAAAATTTAGTTTCAATTTATTTTCACATCAATCACCCCATTCTGTTTGTTTTCAGATTCTAAATCGAGTCAGAACCTTTAAAGACAACGAGGCAAGCAATTTGGCACTCTAATAGTCAGGTGTTCCATCAATTTTCAATGAAACTTCATTCAGTTTTTCTGGCAGGCATCTGCCAAAGATGCAGCAACACTACAAAACATAAAGAGTGGCAAGAAAACCCCACAGCGCCAAAAGAGGGGCAAAGGGCACCAACTTCAACATGAAGACCCAAAAGCACTGGAAGAGCCGCAAAGCAGCACCAACATTGGCAGGAAGACTAATGCATTATGAGAGCGTAAAGCATCACCATATTTGATACTAGCTGATACTAGCAAAATCTAGCTTGAACTGTTCCACTTCCATTAGTGAAACTAATGCAAATACAGATATACTAATGATAGAAAACAGAAACCTAGCAATCTGCCTATTTTATAGACCCCCTGCTTCGGACACCCATAATTTAACATCTATACTAGAAACAGCATGCAAAGCATCCACGAACAAACCTCATATCATCCTAGGCGATTTTAACTTACCAACCTGCAATAATAACCAATCCTCAATAATCCTAGAATCAATGGAAGATATAGGCTATCAACAAATCATTAAGCAACCTACTCATACTAAAGGTAATATTCTAGATTTAATATTCCTCCCCATGTCTTTCACTATTTCACATGAATATACTCCCCCCATAATATCACAAATCCCATGGTCAGACCATTTCCTAATAAACTTCTCTATTAAAATACCCTCTGCTACCTCTTCTAATCAATCTAAAATTCATTTGGGACCCAAATTTAGACCATTCTCACCTGAAGAATCCCTCAACACAATTATTCCACAATTATCTACTGACATAATAAACCTCGATGAAGCTACATCTACCTGGAATTCAACCATAAAAGCAGCATCTAAACCAACACATAATACACTAAAAAAGCACCATACTAGACAATCAGAAAAATGGTACACAACAGAATTAACCTCCATCAAAAAAAACCTTCACAAAATCGAAAAAGAATGGAGAAAAACAAAAACAACAGACCTACGTGTCTTATACTTTACAACTCTCAACACCTACAGATCATCTACAAACAATGCCAAAAAACAATACCATGCGAGGATTCTAAATAAAGCCATTAACCGCCCCAGAGAACTGTTTGAAATAGTAAAATCATTATCTAAAGCTCCCATAGATAACAAACAACTAGCCTCAATTAACATACAAGATATGGCAGACTATTTTGCCAGCAAACTTAAATCATCAATGATACCTACACCATTCAATACTATTCCATCTACTAGTAATCACACCTGGAACGTTTTCCTCCCAATAGATAAGAAGCAACTACTCAATATTATATCGAATATCAATACAACTACATCCATACTTGATCCCTGCCCAGTTCTCTGGATCAAACAAACAAAGCAAGAACTAGCACCCTTTATTCTAAATATAGTGAACCAATCACTCCTACAAGGGGTATTACCTAAAGAACTAAAATTATCTGCAATCCGCCCTATATTAAAAAACAAGACTTTGAACGAAAATGACCCATCATCCTATCGCCCGATAGCTAGCATCCCCTTCATAACTAAAATCATAGAAAAAGCTGTACAACTACAGTTACAAGATCATATGGATACATTTGCCCCACTGGATGAACATCAATACGGTTTTCGCCCTTTTCACGGCGTAGAAACCCTACTCATTACACTTCTTGACACTCTTAATAAAGGTCTAGACAATACTAAACATGCATTCCTTATGGTTTTCCTTGATATATCAGCTGCATTTGACAGCATCAACCACAACATACTTATCTCAAGACTTAAACAAATAGGATTGCTAAAAACCACACTCGAATGGTTTAAATCATACATATCCGATCGTTCACAATATGTTCAGCTTAACCAATTTTCATCATCCCCTTTCCCTCAAGAACAAGGTGTACCCCAAGGCTCAGCTCTGTCTGCATTATTATTTAACATATACCTCCAACCAATATGCTCCATATTCAAAAAATACAAAATTAATTATTCTATATATGCAGACGACATTATGTTATTCTCTGAGTTTAATGTAATTAACCCAAACCACAACAATATAATAAAACTGTCTAACAGAAACTGAAAAATGGCTTCTTTCAAACAATCTAACTATTAACATAAAAAAAACTGAAGTCCTGATTGCAACAAAAAACACAAAATATACTCCCCCAGCTAACATTAATATCCTCAATGCGACTCTTCCAATCAAAGAAGAAATAAAATATTTAGGAGTTATCATTGACAAAACGCTCAGTTTTACAACACACATCAAGAAATTAACAAAAACAATCTATTACAAATTGCGTTCTATTCAACAACTAAGACCACTATTACAAAACGATGACTTTAGAACTGTTACTCAAGCCTTGATCATACCGCATTTTGATTTTTGTAATAGCATACTACATGGTATAACCAAGAAGAACATCAAAATCTTACAAATGGCCCAAAATGTAACAGCTAGAGTTATACTTAAAGCCAAACTATCAGACCATATCACCCCTATTCTATTCACCCTACACTGGTTACCTATATTCAGTAGAATTCAATATAAAATACTGTTAACCACTTTCAAATTAATTAATAATATTGCCCCATCATACTTAACCACCCTCCTTCACAGCCCACCTGAAAATAGGATAAGACGGAGAAAAAACCTCAACATCTTAGCAGTCCCAGATATAATAAGAAAATCTAAACACTCAACAAGTAACAGTGCCTTTTCGCTAGTTGCTCCGATACTGTGGAACAATCTACCAGATCAACTAAGAGAAACAAAAG
Organism: Ichthyophis bannanicus; assembly: GCA_033557465.1. NCBI lineage: Eukaryota > Metazoa > Chordata > Amphibia > Gymnophiona > Ichthyophiidae > Ichthyophis > Ichthyophis bannanicus. The sequence continues at coordinate 881,242,992 of CM066033.1, read as the reverse complement.
ATCTTCTAACATTCAGGAAAACACTAAAAACCCATCTATTCACACAATACTACACCAATAGAGAAACAGGTATAACTTCCCAACCTCCATAAACTGAATCAATTACTCTCTCCAATGGTACACCTTAATTTGAATCAACTACAACTTCAAATGATATAAGTATTCTTCTCACATTAATATAATTATTAAAGTAAACTATTATTTGTAATATAGTTCAATAATGTTATGTTATATTGTAATACATTTATACTAGTATTGCATTATACAATACCTGTAATAATGTAAACTAGCTCATAAAGTTCTGAATCAATTGTATTGATATTTGATTTGTTATAATGTAAAATGTTCCTAGTTTTTAAAGTTCAATGTACCTGTTCTGTTTGTTATAATGTAAACCGCTGCTGATCCTTGGAAGCAGCAGTATATAAAAGCTGTCCAAATAAATAAAATAAAAATAAAAATTTGGTGTAAGAATCCCAAGTTCCTCTGGCATAGGAGGAGAGGCAAAGAAATACCAACAAGGTTAGGTTAGAATCAGAATTTTGTGGAGAAATCAGCTTGTTTGAGGGATGTATAAAATATCTGAGGTTTGCCTGAAAGAATTTGATCGAAAGAGTGATAACAGAAAGATTCCAGGGAAAGACCTAGGGGTCCTAAAGTACTTTGATAGGAAAATTGGAATGTAGCATAAAGTTTCATCTGTACTGTTCCACCATCAAAGGGGTTGCTACGTATTGACTAGTTCCAAATACAGCTTGAGACAATAAAATTGTAACATGAAAGAGATAGCTTACTCTTTGCTGAAGGGGAGTACAGGATGGATTCTCCAGCCTACTCTCAGCATCCTTCCTCTAACCAGTTCTAATAGGTGTTCTACAAGTATATGATAGGGCATGCCAATAGTGGAAAGATGGCCCATTAGCTTTCCTCTACAAATGACCTATAAATGCATTCTGCAGAACATTATTCCTCAAGCACAGTAAAATGTCTCCACACCACTGATTTTCTACTGGATTCCATTTTTGCTTCCTTGGGAGATGCTGCTACTGTGACTAGTGCTGAGGCTGGACCAGATGATAAAAGACCAAGGGCATACTTCACACTCTCTACTACCTGCTCTTCCTAAGGAGTGCTCTTGGCATTATCACTTCCTACCTCATGTAGCTGATCACCATCCATCACACCACCTGACAGATACTTGTGACCTGGATTGGCTGCTGTTGGAAACAGGACACTGGGCTAGATGAACCCTTGGTCTGACCCATATATTATGTTCTCTGAATGCGTGTTGCTATCATGCTAGCAAAACCTTTTCAGCTACTAAACTTTCAGGGGGACATACTCAAAGGGATTTGTGTGGTTTTGCAGACCTGCAAACCGCATAAATCCTGTTGACCGGGATATTCAGCAGCACTGAATTGGTTAGTGCCATTGACATGTTTCCCTAAGTGATCTAAATGCCCTGACGCTACCCAGATAGCATCGGGGCATTCCAGGAGCAGAGCAGGACAGCACCATTAGCTAGTTGGTTAGCAGCAACATTCATCTGCAAACTGGTTAGCTAAGCCATATAAAGTTAGGATAGAAGAAAGGCTGTGCTAACTGTGTGGTTTATGTGGTTGAATATTGCTGCTAACCGGATTGCAAAGCAGGCGATGCAATATGTTGGGATACATCCGAGAGCATTAAAGAAACTTAGGGAAGTTCTGGTAGTTCCACTCTCTGACCTTTTCAATTCTTCCTTAGAGTTGGAAGTGGCCCCAGAGGACAGGAAAAGAGCTTGTGTGGTCCCTCTATACCAGAGGTTCTCAACCCAGTCTATGGGACATACCTAGTCAGTCAGATTTACAGGATAGCTACAATGAATATGCAAGAAAGAGATTAGAATGCACTGCCTCCACTGAATGCAAATCTCTCTCATGCAGATTCATTGTAAGTATCCTAAAATCCTGACTGGCAAGGTGTGTCCCAAGGACTGGGTTGAGAATCCCATCTGTACACAAAAGCGGAAGTAAGACAAGGTTGGGATCTACAGTCTGACCTCTATGGTGAGTAAATTAATAGAAATGCTGCTAAAATAGAGGATAGTGAGTTTTCCGGAATCCAGTGGCAGAATCAGAGACAGCATGGTTTTACTAGAGGCAGGTCTTGTAAGATAAAACTGATTAATTTCTTTAACTGAGTGACCAGAGAGTTGGACCGAGGGAGAGTGCTAGATGTGGCATACTTAGATTTCAGTAAAGCTGTGGGCATGTCTGCACAGGCAATTCATAAATAAATTAAGCACCCCAGGGATGGACCCTAAAGTGACCAACTCTGTTAGAAACTGGTTGAATGAGAGGCAACAAAGGGTACAGGTAAATGGAGTTCACTCTGAGGAAAAGGATGTTATCAGTGGTGTGCCACAGGAATCTGATCTTGGTCTGATTCTTTTTAACATTTCTGTAAGTGATATTGCAGAAGGGCTATAAGCTAAGGTTTGCCTCTTTGCGGATGATACTGAAATCTGCAATAGATTAGACACCCAAGAAGGAAGAATCTAGCCTGGGTATCGCTCCATGGTACGATCATACCCTAAATTTTGTATGCCGTTGCCATATCTAAAAATGTATTTAAGAGAATTAGAAAAGGTACAAAGAAGAGCAATAAAATGTAAAGTGGATGGAAGGATATCCCTACAAAGCTTAAAAGGTTATGGTTCTTCAGCTTGGAAAAGAGATGGCTGAGGGGAGATATAATAGATGTCCATAAAATAATGAATGAGTGAAATGAGTAAATGTAGATCAGTTATTTACTCCTTCAAAAAGTAGAACGACAAGGGGACAGACAACAAAGATGCAATGTAGCACATTGTCCTGTTCCCCCGCCTAGGGCCGATGGCTCTATGGCGAGGGCGACCTCTTATATGTTTTCAAGCGTCCTTATTAACTACTATAGCAGCAAGGGTTGCTGGGAGTTGTAGTTTAAGTAGCTATTCAACAAATGTGTTGTGGCACGAGGGTCCTTTTTCTTAAACAGATACATTTTTATTTGGGGATTCTTCCCTTGCACATGGGTTCAATGGCTCAAAACATGGCATGGCAAAACAATAGGAAAATCAGGAGCAAATTAAGGTCAGAAAACAAAGCAGGTAATAAACTGTTTCTTCACAGCAAATAAACAGGCAGAACAACTTTGTATTTTCCGCATACAAAGTTGGCTTTTAACGTAAGTCCAAATGGTCAATCTTACACAGAGAACAGTCCATCTCACAACTCTCCGATATATCAGACTTGTTTTCTGGGTCAATAATCATATCCTCACTGTAATCATTGTAGCGCTGCTTTGGGGAACCTTTAGACTTCAACTCGTGGATAACTTCTTGCAGCTGCCCTATGAAGTCGTCCCTCTCATTAGCAGTGTCTTTTTCTAAGGCAGGAAACTGGTTCTTACTTAAACCTTTCACTACAGCCTTTATGTCTGGTTCAAAGCATTTGGTAAGAATGTTTCTAACATGAGCAGCTTTCAGAGCCGTGCTATCTCTGCTCTTATTGGCACTAGCTTTTAACTGCTGTACTATTTCTTCAGCTAGCTTCTGGTTAGGAAATAATGCAGATGTACCTTCTTTACTGGCAATGGCTTCTCTGTACTCAGAGCTTTCTCGCCTCGTGCAGGCAAACTGTTTTACCTTTCCCTCGGGTAGCTTCCACAGAGGCTTTGCTTCCAGTGTTTCAGGGTTAAAGGAAATGGACCTTCCAGAATCTTTCTCAACTTGACCTGGGTTCCCAAGTTTCCCTTGTTGCTGCTTTCCTGTGTACCTTTGCTGTTTGAGTGGCTCAGCCTGCCTTCGAGGCTTCTCTGTGCCTTCCTTTCTCTTTCCTCCTTCTAATCCTGAGGTCCTTGAACTCCTTGAACTCCTCGAGTTTCCTGAACTCCTTCAGTCCCTTGAGTTACTTGCATCCCTTGAGTTACTTGAGCTCCTTGAGTACCTTGAGCACCTTGAGCTAAAGTCTGACTCTGAAGCCGGTTTAAAACGGCTTCCTCCTGCAGCCACACCCCTCTGGTTACTCAGGTGGAAATCATCAGAGCTGCATTCAGCTTCTACGTCAGCACTATGGCTGAGCTCCGTTCTAGCTGAAAGCATTCTGTTGCTATGGGAACCTGGCTTGCTCTTATTTTTAAAGGCATACTGCTCACTATTTTCCCATTCCATCTGATCAGTAGTGCTGTCACTATCACAACATTTAAGACTAATCAGAGAAAATATTTTTTCATTCAGTGCGTAATCAAACTCTGGAATTTGTTGCTTCAAACTCTCATCCATATGCCCCACCCTAAAGAAGCCTGACCTCCTACAGACCCATCACCAGCCTTCCCTTCCTAGCAAAAATCATTGAGAAGACCATCCAACAGCAACTTCAGAACCACATCGACAAAAACTCTCTCCTTGACCCCCAGTAACATGGATTCTGCTCCTACCTATCCAACAGACACCAGACGATAACACTAGGAACAAGCACCTGCAGCCCTACCGCCAAACACAAGGAGTACTTCAAGCATCCACCCTATCCATGCTCCTCTTCAACCTATATCTTCAACCCCTCTGCTCGATCATAAAATTACACAACATCAACTTCCACATCTATGCTGACAACATCATGCTATATGGACCGTTCCACACCAAACAACCATCATACACACAATATCAAGAATACTTTGCCGATGTTTCCCACTAGCTAGCAACCAACAACCTCATAATCAACTATAAGAATACCAAAGCTTATTTATTACAAGAGACACCACATTCTCCCCCACTTAAACAACACCCATATAAAAGTACAACCAGAGTTAACACTAGAAGCCCCAAAGTGCGTCAATTGATGCAAATGCATCTTCAAAGTTGTATACCAGTGCCACTGCTGGAACCATGCCAGTCATGTTCCATGACTTTGTTAGCAAGGTCAAGATGTTCAAATATGTGCATCGAAAATTAATGACAGATGCACCACCTAGCGGGAAAATGAATTTATACCTAGAAGCCCCAAAGTACGTCAATTGATGCACTCAATTGTCTTGGATGCGTCAACTGACGTACTTTGGGGCTTCTAGGTATAAATTCATGCTCCCACTAGGTGGCGCATCTCAATCACTGTTTACAGTTTTACTCTGACATTACAAACAATAAACACATGATGACGTCATGTAATGATGTCACATACTGCACGTATTTAACAAATAGGTAACTTCACATTAATTCACACCTGCATTTCATGCTAAACACAGTCGTCATGATAATGCATCAATTGACGCACTTTGGGGTTTCTAGGCAAAATTCCTTTTGGGGCTTCTAGTGTTAAAGTACCTTGGCATCACCCTCGACCAACACCTCTCCTTCAAGACACAAATAACTGAAACAGTCAAAACCCTACATCCCCACCCCCTCCTCCAATCATCAGACTTCCGCTCAGCACTCCAAGCTCTAATCTTCCCACACCTCAACTACTGCAACTCAATCTACCAAGGTTTACCACAATCCACCCTCCTTCCACTACAGACTACCCTCCACACTGCTGCACACATCCTCCAAAGAGCATCCAAATCTGACCGCATCTCTTCCATCCTCAAACAGCTCCATTGGCTGCCCAGTAGGATCAAATACAAACCCCTACTGCTAACCTACAAAGCCATCCATTGCCACCCCACTACTTACCTTCAATCCTTCCTCCAAGCGCTTAATCCTAACAGATCCAGAAGACTATCCACAATCAATAATCTTATCATACCCCATTCCAGAACAAAGAATAACCAACAAACATGCAGAAGGGCCTTCAAGTTATACGCACCATCTCTCTGGAACAAACTCCCAATTCAATAAGAAATATCTCCGACCTCCACTCCTTCTACAAACACCTGAAGACCTTCCTATTTTCCAAGCATTTTAGCCCCACTACCTAACCTCCACCCTGTATAGATTCCCACTGTATATATGTTAACCGCTCCTTAACTGTTACCTATATATAGTTAGCCATTACCTGTATATAGTCAACTGTTACATGTAACTGATATTCTCTATTCAATGTAAACTGCTTTGGCCCAGTGAAAATCAGTATATAAACCTTCCTAAACAAATAAATAAATTTATTTATTTATGTTGCCCTTCTCTGTACATTTTCTTTTTTTTTTGAAACTTTTATTTTCATTTTACAACAAACAAAGGAACAACACACCAAAAAATACAAAACAAGTATACAATAAGGAAAAGTAAACCCATTACCCCCCACCCCGGTGCTTCTTCTCTACCCGTTTGTAGCAGCGTGTGAGCGCTTCCCGTTAACAGTGATTATACATCAAACAATCAAAAAATATCCACAATACAGCATGATCATGAGACAGAGATAGATACAAAGTTAGACAGTCAGATGAGAGCATTTAGCAAAATGTACTTATTCATTGAACATCTTCCATTAAGACCAATAAGAAGGAGTCTGAACGGAGGAAGCACACAGACGAGGTATTTGTTCATATTTACTGTAGAGACAGGCATGATTCCACCATTCAGTGAGGCTCAGATGGGAACTAATTTCCCAATATTACTCAATGAGGGAAACAGCAATGCCAAGCATATAGTTCAAAAGGAGATAAGCCATTTCTTGGGAGAGAGGGGATCCCCGCAACTGGGCGAAGTCCCACTACCCTCCATGAAAGGGACTCCTGAGAGTGCAATATAGACTAAATACGACCCCAGACCCGACGCCAGTGATACTGTAGTGCGGGATATTCATGCATAACATGAAATGAAGTAATAAACCAATGGCCACAGGACGTGTCCAGCAACCATTACCCTGAGTAGTGTTCCATATGTCTAAACTGTGAGGAATGTAAAAACACCGGTGGGCTAGAAAGAAGAGGGTCTGAGTGAGTGAGGCGGGTCAGAAACCCGTGTCCCTCTGCTCCAGATAAGGCTCCATTGCTCCGAGGTTAAAGTCACATGCAATTCTCTCTCCCATACTTTCTGCGCTATAGAGGTATCTCTAGTGATAGCATTACATAAGGTTTAGTAAAATTGGATACTACACCCGGTAAACTACCGAGAGATCGGAAGTTTCCAATCAACCTTATGCAAAGAGTGCCAATGGCGGGAATACTCTAGTGCTCCGAATGCAATGCTAAAGTTACATTGACCAGAGTCGGGAGTCAAAAGGTTGCATAGGAATATTAAAGGCACCTAAAGTGTCGAAAAACATTGGTGGATAGTGGGAGTCTAATGGGAGAGTCATACCAGGGAGTAAGGTAAAAGGAATCGGTGAGCAAAGGCCCGCTACTATATCTAGCCACACAGGTCTGCTCGGTACAGGAGCTTCCAACCAACAAGCACCTTGTTTGAGAAGAAAAGATTGAGGGAGCACTTGAATAAAATCGCCACCAAGTATTAATGGAGAATTAGCGGAGGCCGAGGCCAATTGAGCAAAACTTGCTTAGTGAGCAGGGTTGTCCACATTCGGGACATAGTGCAAATACACGTGAATTCACTATCTCCAACCTCAAGGTGTACACGGGCCCATCTACCCTCCATGTTAGCGCTAATATCAGGTACAGTAGCGTGCAAAAACTTCTTGACCAGAATGACTATCCCGTACCATTTGGAAACGGTGGGAGAGTAGGCAGCTACCATGTGAGGCCTAGCATTGAGTTTCAGTGTTTCAGCAGAGTGTAGTGCGTTTCCGAAAGAAACACCTAATCAACGTGCTCGTGTCTAAGATAGCTAAGGATTTTCTTTCTGCGGAGTGGACCAGCAATGCCTTGTACGATGAATAATAAGATTTTACATGAGGCCATTCAAAAAAGTTAAAATTCTGAGCATGATAGCACACATAGTATTACTGTGTCCCTCAAACTGACTGTATCTGGCTGTACACATGACATAGGAAAATAAGCTAATATAATACAATGAAGCGCCCCACATTAACAAAGATAACCGCAGTACGGTAGAGGAGAAGCAAAACCCCAAAATTACTGGCGACCATGTGTCTGCGGGGAGAAACCCCAGAGAAGGCCGAAATTGAAAAAACATATAACCTGTAGGACTGTGCGTGCTCCGAATCCGACCGAGGCACACATCATGAAGGGATAGGAGACCAAAGACATAAGTCATACAGAGAAAGAAAGAAAGTCCAGGCTATTTCTGTGCTGGGCTATGATCGCCGCATCGGGCCCTTCAAAATGGCAGACAGAGCCGGCAGATAAGAGTCCAAGATTTGGGATTAGCGCATCTGTTCTGCTTCTTTGGAGTCCAAAAATGCTGATAATAGGTCAGGATCCTCGAACGTCCTGGTCTGGTTATGGAGAGTCACTCGGAGTTTCGCTGGATACAACAGGCCAAAGCGAGCCTGTAGCTGTTGAAGTCGAGGGCGAAGAGCAAGGAGTTTCTTCCGACGGTCAACGGTAGGCTTTGCCAAATCCGGAAAGAAGGAGACCTTACGACCTTCATATTCCAAATGATGATTCGCTCGAGCAGCATGTAAAATTTGTTCCACTTGTTGATATCGTAGCAAGCTAAAGAGAATAGGCCGGGGGGTCGTGCGGTTGAGCGCCATGCGGGCAGGAACACGGTGTGCTCGATCGATTTCCAGTTCTCTGTGAAAAGTAATCTTCAGCAAGGAGGGAAGAGTTTTGAGCAAGAATTCTCTTATATCTCCTGCTTCCACTCCCTCCGGCATTCCAAGGAGCCTCACATTGTTGCGACGGGCGCGATTATTGCTATCTTCCAATTCCTTTTGAAGATTCTGTATCTGGCGCTCAGCCTCGTCCAGTTTGCCCAAGCGCACCTCGTGCGAGTCGAGGACCCCCGCCATATTGTCCTGCCGTAATGAAAGACCTTCAAGTCGGTCTTGGAGCACTCCAAAGTCTTCTCGCATGGCTCGAAGCGCTTCTCCATTAGACTGCACCAATTCCTTCACGCCGCGTATTTCCTCCAAAATCTCCAGGTGCATTGCGGGGTTTTCACGAAATGGAACCATCTTCTGCGGGGAGGATACCTCCGTTTTGGAGCGTTTTCCGTGAGAAGAAGAAGGAGACCCGAAGTCCAAGCGCGCTGGTTTGTGGGCCGCCATCCCCCCCGAGGTGCCCCGGTCAGCTCGGAGCAAAATAGTAAATTTATATAGGTATTAAGTCAGGATTCTGAGTAGGCCTCTCGGGAGCTTCAACGCAAAGCGTCCTACCCGCTGGACATCAGGCTCCGCCCCCTCCTCTGTACATTTTCTAATTCCGCTATCTTTTTTGAGATGCAGTGACCTGAATTGGGATCTGGGTAAAAACAGGATCCTCCGGATCTAGGTTAAACTACCTTAAGTTGAGTCTGTGGAAGATCTGACTTTTAGCTATCTAGTGGCAGGGATTTAAATGGGGATTGGTGGCTATTTAAACGTGTCCTGGTGCTAGTGTGCGGCACTGTTCATGTTTCTATTCCAGCAGTGAAAGTCTCAAGTTAGATATTGTGGATCTGGACCTAGATCTCACTGCCACTGCCAATCCCAGACTTCATTCATTCCACCTTGATGCTCCATATGCATGGAACAAACTACCTGAGTCAGTACATCGGGCTCTTTCTCTACCTCTATTCAAATCAAGGCTAAAAACCCAACTCTTCGAGGCTGCTTTTGGATGCTCCTCGCTCTCAATCCTTGCTCTCTTATTCACTAGTTATGTGTATCTTAACATACTCTAGTCCGCAGTTTTGTAATGTTCTTCATCTTGATTAGATTGTAAGCTCTGATGAGCGATGACTGTCTCATATCTTGTGCAGCACTGCATATGCCTTGTAACTCTACACACATGAAAAGTAGTAGTAGTAATTCAGATCCAAGTCGTATCCTGCAGATCTAACTTGATTAAACTTGGCCGGCGCTGCACACTAGCACTGCCGGAGATTTTGCTGACTTCAGATGCATTGATACTAGGTCTGAATTTTCAAGATCCCAGAAATGGAAGGAGGAACAAAACAGTTAATGCATTTACAGACAGAAAAGCCTCCGGCAATGCTAGTGTGAGCACCGACCAAGGTTCTATTTCAGCTGTGAAAGAATCAATTTAGATCCAGAGGATTTGGTTCAAGATGCAAATTGACCAGATCTGACTGGAGTCTTTCATTGTTAGAATAGAAATCTGGCAGCGCTATAGACTAGTGCCTCGGCACATCTACATTGCCTCTAATCCCCATTTATTTCCATTCCACTAAGTAGGTAAAGGCCGGATCCTCCATGGGTCCGATTTAAGGCAGTATTACCAAGATCTGGAGCATCTGTTTTTTACCCAGACTCCAATTCTGGTCGCTGCATTTCAAAACAGATAGCGGAATTAGAAAAGATACAGAGAAGGGCAACCAAAATAGTAAATTGAATTATGTTTATCCATGTGTTCTAAAATTTTGTTCTTTATGATATTTTCTACCATTTTGCCCACCACTGGCCTCAGACTCACCAGTGTGTAGCCTCCCAGATCAACCGTAGAACCTTTTTTTTTAAATTGGCGTTATGTTGGCCATTCTCTAATCTTCAGGTACTTTAGACACTTTCACAGCACAATTGAAAACATTGACACCCTAGTACATAAATGGAATAAAACTATAGCCAACATAGCCATCAAAACAAATACATACACATCTTCACACAGACAACATACTTCAGATTGGTTCTCTCCACACCTCAAAGACCTCAAGCGCAAGCTCAGAGCTCTAGAGAGAAAATGGAAACACTCAAATTCTCTTACAAATCTTCACAGCTACACTGCTAAGCTATTTCAGTACCAGACAGCCACAAACAAGGCAAAAAAAGAATACTACATACAGATCCTTCAAAAATCCTTAAACCGTACACGAGAGCTTTTTGATATAGTTAGGTCTCTAACAAAAGACCCTTCATCTCAGAAGAATAAACTACAAATATCACCACAACTTATGACTGAACATTTTCAGTCACTTACTTGCCCAGCTAATGAATTCTCTCATCTAGGCATTTAGCCCTCATTGTATAATCTCCTGGATATCACATATACTAGGGTCACCTTTTACATCATCACATCTCATCAACTACAGAAAATCATTGCAGGCATCAACACTACTACATCACCACTCGATCCATGTCCAGTTAGTTGGATTCAAGCTGCCCATTCTGAGCTATCCCCCACGCTCCTTATGATTGTTCAACTGTCCCTTCAGCAAGGTTGCTTACCAATGGAACAAAAATGGCATCCATCTGCCCCTTAAAAAAAAGCTACAGCAAATGACACTAAACAACTGACATCATACAGACCAACTGTTAGTATTCCATTTCTAGCTAAAATAATAGAAAAGATTGTGCTAATTCAGCTCCAAAATCATGTAGATGCCCATTGCCCCCTTGACCCACAACAATCTGGTTTTAGACCTCAACATGGCACAGAGTCTTTAATGACTACTTTTATGGACAATTTAATCAAAGACACTGATAAGCCTAATAAAGGGTTTGATACTCATTTTTCTCAACATCAAAACTGCCTTTGACTCCATATCGGATGGTTTGATCATTCAGCGCCTAGAATCCATCGATCTATCAGGCACAACACTCAAATAGTTCAGATCCTACTTTTCCAATCGACAGCTCCAAGTAAGGATAGGTAATGAGAGTTCGGCCCCTTTTCTACAACATCAGGGGGTTCCTCAGGGGGTCACCATTGTCTTCCCTCTTATTCAACATCTTTTTGCAACCAATATGCACAATTATAAAATCACACAATATTTTGTATCATATCTATGTGGATGACATCATGCTATATGCCCCAATTAATATACCTAACCCCTCAATTATGACCATAGCAGATTGCTTCATAGCAGTCACCAACTGATTGGACAAGCATAACCTCACCATAAATCACAAGAAGACTGATGTACTTTACGTTACCAGAAATAGCAATTTCATCCCACTGGAATCCATTACAGTTGGTGGACATCAATTGTAGGTTAAACCTGAAGTTTGGTATCTGGGAATCATTGCAGACCAGCACCTTTCTCTATTGTCTCACCTTAATAACATCACAAAAAGTATATATCATAAACTCAGATCTGTTTTGCATCTTAGAAGCCTCTTGGACCACAGCAACTTTTGGCATGTTCTCCAGGCTATTACTTTTCCCCATATCGATTATTGTACTATCATTCTTCAAGACCTTCCAAAAAACATTTACCCATTGCAATTGGCCTTAAACACAGCAGCGCGTATTATCTCTAACAAACCAAAATCCGAGCATATCATACCTATATATACAGTAAACAACTACATTCGTTGCCCATCAAAACCTGTTAAAAAAATCATTAAGAGAGTTAAATTCAAATCTCTGTCAATAGTTTTCAAAATTCTTCACACCCTCCCTGCTGTCCACCTGGAAACACTAATACAAAGGACTCCAGATAAAAGAGCCAGGAGATCTCACTCTGTTAACTTGCTATCCATACCCTCGCTCAACACAAAAACCATTCGTTGACATTTCATCAGCGTTCGACACAGTGGACCACGGAACTCTACTAGCAAGACTACAGAACATCAGACTACACAGAGCCACCCTGAGGTGTTTCCACTCCTACTTAATGGACAGACAGATACAGGTCAAGTTTAGTCCCAACACATCCTGACCCATAAAGGTCAGGCAAGGCGTACCTCAAGGATCCGCCCTTTCGGCGCTGTTATTTAACCTCTACATCCAGCCAATATGCAGCATCATAAAAGAACACAAGATAAAATACGCAATCTATGCTGATGACATAATGATATACACACCAATCACCCTCGACAACCCAGACTACACCAAGATAACAGAGTGTCTCATGCACATGAACAGCTGGTTTCAAGACAACAACCTGACCATAAACTACTGCAAGACCGAGGCACTAATCATCACACGAAACTCCAACTTCATCCCTCCACTCAACATCAAGATAGACAACACAACCATACCTATACAACCAGAAGTGAAATACCTCAGAGTGATGCTAGACAAAGAACTGAACCTTCAGTCCCACATCAGCAGAACCACCAAAAATGCATACCACAAAATGAGACTAGTCCGACGCCTCAAGCCCCTCCTCTCCCAGGAACACTTCCGCACAGTCTGTCAGGCACTAATAACCCCAATCCTAGACTTCTGCAACCCAATCTATCTTGGCCTAACAAAACAGACACTAAGGCCACTGCAATTGGCGCAAAACACAGCAGCATGCATAATAGCTGGCACCACAAGACAAGAACACATCACACCCACTCTAAAAGATCTCCACTGGCTACCAATCAGCTCCCGCATCAGATACAAAACAGTCATAAACATATTCAAAATCAAACAACAGTTATCAGCTTTCAGCTTACAACCACTCATACAACCCAACAGCAGCATAAGACCGAGGAGGAGAGGCACCTCCAACCGCATCAACACACCTAAGGACTTCACCAAGGTATGCAAGGACACCAAAAAACGAGCCCTATCAAAAGCAGCACCAACAATTTGGAACTCCCTCCCCGATGAACTACGGTCAACAACAGACATTAAGGACTTCAGGAAACTGTTCATGACGACACTCTTCATAGAGCACTACGGTGACGTCACTTAAACTGTGCAACAGACAGTACCACAGTCCAACTCCCCTCCCTTCTCAACACGTATATAGTATTGAAGTAAAGCCCTGATGTACATAGTATTGTATATAGCGCACGTTGTAAATAGCTCACCAAGAATCAATGACACTCTACACACACACGCATTCACTGTTCAATGAATGCACACACTAGACACAATATCTTATCGATTGCTTGCTGTGGAGACCGCCTTGATTGTAGGAGAAGGCGGTATAGAAATCTGTTTAAATAAATAAATAAATTCGTGCAACATCAAAGAGAGCATTCTCCTTATTTGTACCAATGCATTTTATAAATGACTTAATGACTTTCAGAAAGAAACTTAAAACACTTCTATTCATTGAACGCTTCACAAGTAATGAAGCTGTCCACATGCAGTGTATGTAATTGCTTATGTGAGTTCCCTATATGTATGTTTATATTTTGATTGCTCTTTCACTCTCTTCCTCTCAATTAGCCTTTTTGCTCTTCTCCTTCATGTTTACTGCATTTTCAATGTAAGCCTTGATGGCCTGTTGCTCTCTGTAAACTGTTATGGCTTTTAGATATAGCGGTATATAAGCATAGCCAAATAAATAAATAATGATAGGTTGCAAATTACTAGCAACTGTGCATTTCATTTTTTAGTTCTTCCAGTACTCTGAGATGATTTTTTTTTTAACCTTTTAGTTTGTTGATATGGCCTATTATATCTTCCAGGTTCACTGATATTTATTTCAGTTCTTCCTTATCATCACTATTAAATTTTATTTCCCATATGGGTAATTCTCTTACATCTTCCTTAGTAAGACCAAAGCAAAAAATTCATTTAGACACCAAAATTTGCAACAGATTGGATTCCCCTGAGGGAGTGGAGAACATGATGAAAGATATACAAAAGCTGAACAAACAGTATTAATGGACAAACAAACCTGTTCCAAAGACAGGGAAACTGTAAAACTAGAGGGCATAACATGAAACTGCAAGGGGGTAAACTGAAAGGCAATGTCAGGAAATACTTTTTCACTGAAAGGGTGGTGGATGCTTGGAATGCCCTCCCAATGGAAGTGGTGGGGACAAACACAGTGACAGAATTCATAAGGGCATGGGACAAACACAGTGGATCCCTTTATAGTAACAGGATAAAACCAAAATAAGCATAACTATCTCTTAGATCTGAACAAATAGGGGTGACCTTCACGGAGCGGTGGGTACACCCCTAAACAAAGGCATGGGGAGGGGTGACCTGCACGGAGTGGCAAGTACACCTACTCTTATCACCTTGCTGGGCAGACTAGATGGACCATCCTGGTCTTTATCTGCCATCGTATACTATGTTTCTTTGCTACTATGTAGTCTTTCTGCTATGGCCTCATCGTCTTTGAGTGTTCCTTTTATCCCATAATCACCTAATGGTGTTATAGGGATCGTTGATGTATGAGAGAATCAGAAGAAGAGATTGAACTTTATCCAATTAAACTACAGTATATGAACCAGACAGTAAACTAGATATTGAACTATATCTGAACTAGATATGAATTGGGTCATTGTGTACTGGACATGCTGTCAGTGTACAGTTGCATGGGAAGGAAGTTTTGAGGATGAGGACAGGCAGCTGTACGAGATGAGACTGGCAGAAAGCCTGACTGGAAGATTTCTATATGTGACTTTATTTGGACATATCAGGTGATGAGCCTTGTCCGCCAGCCATGAGTCACTTGTTTGTCAAGGTGTATAAAGATAGCTGGAGAATCCCAGACAAATGGGAAGCCATTTTTTCTCCACTGATGAGCGTGAAGTGTCCTGAACCTGCTTCTAGTCTGCACTGTCAGGGCTTCCCCAGCTGAAGAGAATGGACTGTGAAGAGAATGCTTGGTTCGGTGATGTATCCATAACCTATACGAGTCTGCATATATCCTGTATCAATAAATGTATTTTGTAACTGCTAGCAAATAGTGGTGTATCTTTACTTTACTCTTAAGAATGATCAAAAGGACCTGGCCTGACCAAAGTTATTTGTCGATTAGGGTGGGATTGTCATGTTTAATAGCAAACTGAAGAAAGAGAAAGCTGCTTCAAGTTCCGTGGCTTTAGCTAAACAGAAAAATAAAAATAAATGTAGCAAAAGAATATGCAATCATGGGATGAAAAGATATTTAGTTCAGTGCTTTAAAATGGGAATTGGCTAACAGAGGAAGGGTTAACCAAAGACTGAAAAAACTCTTAGAAATAACTCTTTCCTGTAGAGCTAGTGTTAATTGCTGGGAAAAATCCTTAGAAGATTACAAAGAAACAAAGACTTTATAACTTATTAGTTTTCTCAAGGTCCCTGGTTTTCCAAGCTAATAAGACATGTGGAGCCCCATTCCGGGATGGAGATGTCCGGGTTGTCCAGATGTCCCCATTGAAGACAGGGCCTTTAGGACCCAATTCTGGTCCACAGGAGCAAAATGTTCCCACAGGAGCCAGAATCAGGCCCGAGGACAGCCTGGCATGCCTCCTCTGCCTGCGGGGACATTCTCCCTGCAGGTGCCCCCCCCCCCCCCACACACACACATCTGTGGCTCTGGCCCCCCAAAACCACATCGCTCGACCCACAGCTGGCCACCTGCAGCCTGGATCGGGTGGCAGGGACCCGAAACACCTAGCCTCGGCCCCAGCCCCAGGGATGGCTCACCTGCCCCAATCTGCCAACTTGTGCTACTCATACCACCACTGAGGTGGTATAAGTAGCATGTCCCAGCAGGCCTGGCAGCACGTACAGGGCCGTGATCTGAATCGTTCCTGTACGTGCTGCCAGATGGCCTGCCGCTTCTCTGCCCCCTCCCGCCCCCCGCCAGCTCTCCACGTCCTGAAGCACAGGACGTATGGGGAGAGCCAGTGGAGGAATCGGATCTAGGCAAATTGCGGGGTTGCATGTCATTCATGAATGAAAGCCATTGCTTTTTCAATGAGTCCTGTCTGTCTGTACTTACTGGAATTACCATCCGCTTGTTGTTCCTTCTTGTCTCCCTCCTCTCCAGGTCCTGCAATGCCCTCCTGTACTGTTGTGCCTCACTGGCACTTGGTCCTGCCTCCCGGACGTGACGCGTCTGCGCCTGCATCCAGGTATACCACTGCATATAAGAAGCCTGTCTGCTGCGTTCTGCGCAATGGCAGCACATACCGTGGGCATGCGCCCAAGGAACAAAAAGTGCTCCTTGGGTGAGCTCCTTGGGGCGACAACTAGGGCGCCAAAAGCCTGCGGGCACTCCCTTTCTCCTTCCACATTTCAGCATCCTCTGGCCTCCCTATTCTTCTTCTGCTGTTATCTGCCACCCTGTGCCTCCCATTTTGCCAGGCTCAGTCTCTACTTGTGTTCTCAGTCTCTGCGCCTTTCTGTTCACCATCTATACCCATGGCTGCTATCCCAGTCCTCTGGGGGCGTCGCCCATTGCCCACCTGTTCTCCCCTGCTAGGTTTTGTCACCTGCAATGCAAACAACCTTCATCCCTACTTGCCCGCTCAATCTCTCACATCACTTCCCCTCTCTCCTTCGGCGGCCTCCTCCATGCTTATTCTTTCTTTTGCCCTCTTAAATTGCTTCTCACTCCGCACAAAGACCCACCTAGTACATGACTTAATGACTCAATATTCCTTAGATGTGTTCTTCCTCAGGAGTCCTGGCTCCACGAGGGGGAGGACAGCCTCCTGCATTGTTGTCTCCCCCCTGGATATTCCACCTAACACACTCCGCGCCTTAATCGTAGTGGCGGGGGTGTGGCAGTCATCTACCAGACTTCACTCCCTTTCACAGTTGTCTCTCCTTCCCCCCGATATCCAGAATCCCTCCTTCTCCATTTTGGCTCCTCCCCTCCCATGTACTTCCTCCTCTTTATATTCTTCCTTCACTTTGCCCTGCTCTTTGGGACTCCCTCCTGCTTTCTCTTTCAGAAATATCCCTTCTGTCCCCCCACCTCGCTGTCCTGTGTGACTTCAACATTCACCTCGATTCCCCAACCAGGCAGCGGGACTAGGCTCTCCTGTCGCTCCTTGATGATCTGTGCCTCACTCAGCATGTTCCCTGTCCAGCCCATGCCTCAGGATGCACCCTAGATCGTATCCTTACCCCCACCTGCTCCCCCTACTTTCCCTCCAACGTCTCGTCTCTCCCTCTTCCCTGGACTGATCATCTTTGTCTCTTCCTTCCCTTTTCTCTCCCTTCTTTATCACTTACCAAGGTGAGGACCACCAGCCCTCTCCCCCAGCACCTCAAGCGTTACATCACTCCGCTCACTCTTCAACGATTTCCCTCGGCTGACTCTCTCCTTCCTTCAGACTTCTCTAAGAACATAATAACATAAGATATGCCATACTGGGTCAGACCAAGGTCCATCAAGCCCAGTATCCTGTTTCCAACAGTGGCCAATCTAGGTCTTACGTACCTAGCAGTTTCCCCAAAAGACACACGTTCCACAATGCTTGTACTGGGTCAAGCATTGATATCCTGGGTTCCTTCTTAATAATGGTTTATGGACCTTTCCTCCAGGAACTTATCCAAACCTTTTTTAAACCCAGCTACACTAACAGCCTTTACTACATCCTCCGGTAACAAATTCCAGAGTTTGATTACACGTTGAGTGAAAAAATATATTTTTTTATTAGTCTTAAATAGTTTACCCTGTAGCTTCATTGCATGTCCCCTAGTCTTTCTATATTCTGATAAAGTAAACAAACGATCTACGTTTACCCATTCCACTCCGTTCATTAATTTATAGACTTCTATCATATCTCCCCTCAGCCCTCTTTTTTCCAGGTTAAAGAGCCCTAACGTTTTTAGCCTTTCTTCATAGTAGTATCCTTCCAACCCCTTTACCATTTTGGTGGCTCTTCTCTGAACCTTTTCTAATAACGCTATATCCTTTTTAAGATACGGCAACCAGAATTGCACACAAAATTCAAGGTGCTGTCTCACCATGGAACGATATAGAGGCATTTTAATATATTTTGTTTTATTTTCCATTCCTTTCCTTATCATACCTAGCATTCTATTTGCTCTCTTAGCCGCTGCTGCACACTGGGCCGAGGGTTTTAACATGGTATCCACAATGACGCCTAAATCTTTTTCCTGGGTGGTGGTTCCTAATGTGGAACCTTGCATCGTGTAACCATAGTTTGGGTTGTTCTTCCCTAGATGCATAACTTTGCACTTGTCCACATTAAATTTCATCTGCCATTTTGATGCCCAGTCTTCCAATTTATCAAGATCCTCTTGCAATTTTCCACAATCCTCTTGGGTTTTAACAACTTTAAATAGTTTTGTGTCATCTGCAAATTTGATAACCTCACTCGTTATTCCACTTTCCAGGTCATTTATGAATATGTCAAAAAGCAGCGGACCCAGCACAGACCCCTGGTGTACACCACTATTCACCTTTCTCCATCGGGAAAATTGGCCATTTAGATCTACCCTCTGCTTTCTATCTTTTAACCAGTTCCTGATCCACAGTAGTACACTGCCTCCTATCCCATGACTCTAGTTTTGCCAAAAGTCTCTGATGAGGGACCTTGTCAAAGGCGTTCTGAAAGTCCAGATACACTATATCAACTGACTCACCTTTGTCCACCTGTTTATTCACACCTTCAAAAAAACATAACAGATTAGTAAGACAAGATCTTCCTTGTCTAAAGCCATGTTGTCTGTCTCCCATTAGGCCATGACTATCTACATGCTGAGTAATTTTATTCTTTATGATGGTTTCTACCATTTTTTCCGGTACTGACATCAGGCTCACCGGTCTGTAGTTTCCCGGATCACCCCTGGAACCCTTTTTAAAAATTGGTGTTACATTGGCGATCCTCCAGTCTTCAGGTATTAGAGATGATTTTAATGATAGTTCACAGATTACTAATAGTAGGTCTGCAATCTCATATTTCAGTTCTTTCAGCACCCTTGGATGTATACCATCCGGCCCAGGTGATTTGCTACTCTTCAGTTTATCTAATAGTTGTAATACATTTTCCCGATGTATCGATATTTCCTTCAATTCTTCCGCACCTTTAAATACCACTTCAGTCATGGGTAACATCCCTACATCTTCCTCAGTAAAGACAGTCTAGCCTTTCAGTGGATGCACAGCCCATACCTGGACTTCCACCCTCGACAATTTGGCTCCCCTCCATCCTGTTCCTTCATGGCCATCAACCTGGATTGTTTCTGCAGCGCACTAATCTTCGCCATACAGAACCCATTTGGCGCAAACACCCTTCCCCCGATTCTCTTGCATCATTCCGCCACTGTCATCAGCACCACTGGTCCATGATTACCGCTGCTAAGCAGTCATATTATTCAAATCTCATTTCCTCCTCCTCCTCCAACTTCTCCAGACATCTCCACCATGTCCTGCATTTTCTCTCCTCACCTTCTACCTCCCCTGCATCATCAGCCCTTCCTGCCGATGCCCCAAGCCCAGCTCATCTCACTTCATTTTTCACAGACAAGATCCAGTCCCTTCGCTTCTCCTTCCCATCCTGTCCTCCTCCCCTCTCCCCCTATCTCCCTCCTCCCTCTCCTCTATTCTCTCCCCCCTCATCTCATACCTTTCCTCACACCTGGCATACATTTCGGCCTATCACATCCTGCGAGCTTATCAAAGCCATCACCTCCTCCCACAAGACCACATGTCCACTTGACCCCATCCCCTCCTCTTCACTTCTTGTCCCTTCACTCACGCTCCTTCCCTGTATCTTACCTTTGGTCAACACTAGTCTCACCTCTGGTCTCTTTCCCACTACCTGGAAGCATGCTCTTGTCCGTCCCCTTCTGAAGAACCCCAATCTTGACCCTGCTGTCCCAGCAAACTGGCGCCCAATATCCAACCTCCCTTTCCTTTCTAAAGTTCTCGGAAAACTCATCTTCACACAACTTTCTGCATATCTCAATTGACTCTTTCACTTCACCCCCATCAATCCAGCTTTAGATCTAGTCTCAGCACTGAAACCACCCTTCTGGCACTGTTAAGCGAGATCTATCAATCCCACGACCGCGGTGACCTCTCTGTTGCTTTCTTCATTGGATCTTTCTTCTGCTTTTGACATTGTCGATCACCGCACCCTTCTCACTCGCCTGTCTGATCTTGGGGTTCACGGGACAGTTCTTCAGTGGTTCTGCTCTTTCTTAGAATTTCGTACCTTCACAGTTCAGTTGGGCACCACTGTCTCCCCTTCACTTCCCTTCACTGTGGTGTTCCCCAAGGCTCTGTTCTTGCCCCTCTTCTTTTCAACATCTTCCTTGCACCGCTTGTCTTGCTTATCCAGCAATCCAGAATTTCTGCCTACTATTATGCAGACAACATCCTACTTTTGTATCACACTAGTCCCCTGGCCCCTGATCTCACTGCCCTCGACACCTGTCTTGCACATATCACCACTTGGCTTGCCGATAACTTCCTTCACATGAACCCCTCTAAGTCCGCTGCTCTCTGATTCTCTTTCGGTGCTCCCTCCCCCCCCCCCCCCCCGTCTCCTACCCTCTCTGTCTCTCCCATCCCCCTCGTCTCCACCCTCCGCTATCTCGGTGTTACCCTGAACCCCTCACTTTCCTTCCATCACCACACCTCTGCGCTCACCCGTAGTTCTTTTTTCATCTTCATAAAATCCGTACTGCCCGGTCTTCCCTCCCTCCCTCCTCTCTCACTATTCTTGTCTTATCTCTTGTGGTTTCCCATTTGGACTATTGCAATTCAGCTCTCGCAGGCCTTACGCAATATCAGTTACCACACCTTCAGCTTGTTCAGAATACCGCCACTCGCTTTATCACCCACTCACCCTCATTTGCTCATGTCACTCCTCTCCTCCTCGACCTTCACTGGCTTCCCATTAAGGTCCAGTTCATCCATAAGCTGCTCATCATCACCCACAGAGTCCTTCACACTGGTACACCCCAGTATCTTGCTGATCTCATCCACCTCCAACCCGCCCCTCTGCCTTCTCTGTTCCGCACATGGTAACCGTCTCTTTCTTCCATCTCCATCCCAGGCTCATCTTGAACTCACTCGCCGTTTTGCCTTCTTTTTCCTAAGTCCAGCCATTTGGAACTCACTTCTACACTCACTCCACACAGAGCTATCTTCCCCACGATTCAAAGCCCTTCTTAAGACCCACCTCTTCTGCCAGGCCTTTGACCTCCTCTCCTCCCTTGAACATCTTAACTCCCCCTAGCTATAGGCCACGACAAACAAAACACCCCTCACAGCTCCTTACCTCTCCTTCCCCCCCTCCCCCCGTCCCCGTCCCCTCTCTTCCTGCAAACTGATGTTGGATGTCTTTTGTTTGTCTCTCTTTCTCTCTTTCTTCCCCCTGTCCAGATCTTCTCTTTCCTGTAGTTAATGGTGTTCTTTTCTCTCTTTTCTTTTTCAAGCAGCCTGTGTTTTATTGTACACCATTCTGACGCTTACGCACGAATGGTATATCAAGCCCTGCAAATAAAGATAAAACTACCCAGGGGGCCCAGTCAAGTATGCAGGATGAAGTATTTTCAAGAAATCCTCCTTATTCTGATCAGATAGTGTGTTACAATTAAAGATTAGAAAATGCCTAGGCGTAAACCATCGATAAGCTTTGATCTGTTTTATATTTAAATCAGAATGGTTCCTATGTATGCTCAGAGCAGCATTCAATCTCTACACTGTATTTCTCTTATTTCCAGCAACAAAAGCATAAAATAATGCTCTGTCAGGTATTTTTGTGGTATAGAAGAGGTAAAGAGTAACCCTGCTTGAGTCTTATTTTTGGTATATGCCATGTCTGTTCTGTTTGTCTTTGATCTACTAAACTTAGCTGTTGTATGTATCTTGGCAAACCAACTTGAAATAAAAAGGGGGGAATTGTGAATGTGGGTTTATTTCAATTGGCAAAGACTTTTAAGCAACTTTTTAACTCTTAAGGAGATTGAAATCCAGGGAGTGAGAGTCAATTTAAAAGTAATTAAGACTTCACTTTCTGGTTGAGCTGCAGATATTTAGATAAATGACATGCTGATTTTCAGTTGCCTGAAAGATTTTGTTTAATAGTGCTTTTCAAGGAGAGCGGAGAAAAGAAAAACCTGTCTGTGAACAGGAAGATAAAAGAGAGATCTGTTGTTGCTTTCCTTAACGAGGTAACATTCTCCTATTGTAAAAATACCATTTAAGTGTGGTTGGAACTTGAAAAAGAAAAAGTTTTAATTTAAATTTAACAAAGTACTGGTAGTTTAGTTATAAAAATAAAAGGAAATGTTCTCTGGTATTGCAGTGTCCTCTCTGAAAAAGATTCTTGAGCTTTGTTTAGGTAAAGTGTATGCATATAGAGGGTCATTGTGAACCATGATTAAGCCGCCTGTACGTGCAAGATATACGTGTATTCTGTGAAAACATCCAGAACCATATTCCGAACATTTACGTCCCCACACATAAAGGGGAATCACAGGATGTGGGCGGGAAGGGACGTAACGGGGGCGTGGCCAGACACAGAGACGTAGAAAATGTATCTGATCACACCCATGTATGTCTGCAGTCGTCCCCACAGACATCCAGATTATACCTGGAGAAACGTGGAATAAAGGTAGGACTTAGAAATATTTATGCTCTGCACCTCAATGCAGTCCATAGTGGCGAATGGATGTGTAACCTATGCTGTCCACTGGTGCATCTGCAGTCTAGAAAACTACAGCATGCAGTGTTATGGCACAGAAAGCAGAGGGGAGGGAGGATGTGATAAATAAATACCCCTGCAAATGTATGCGGGGGTAGAGCACTGGTGCACATTCCCGTTATGCTGGCATTTGTTATGTGAGCTAAAGGACCTCAGAAAACTAAGATCCTGACAACAAAAGAATTGTGGGTGAGCTAAAGGGGCACGGCTAGGGTTCCCTAACAATGCCCAGGTCCTGGAAATGATACAGATGATGGAGTCCTAGGATTCTATGAGAAAATGTAATCCCAGCTATCGGTGTGATGTGCAGCACTCAGCCAGCTGGAGTGTAGCGCCCCGCAAAGTGGAACCATATAATTTGCTTTATGCAATATGTACATTTCCTGATTAAGATACGGTCATATGTGACTCCTATTAGAAACATAGAAACATAGAAACATGATGACAGAAAAAGACCACAAGGCCCATCTAGTCTGTCCTTCCATAACAACAACTACAACAGTCCACTTTTTACCTTTAGAGATCCTCTGTGTTGGTCCCATGCTTTTTTGAATTCAGTTACTGTCCTCATCTCTACCACCTCCACTGGGAGACTATTCCACGGATCCACTACTCTTTCCATAAAGAAATATTTCCGCATATCACTCCTGAATCTATCTCCCTTCACCCTCATCCCATGTCCCCTCGTCGCAGAACTTGCTTTCAATTGAAAGAGGCTCTCTCCCTGAACATTTATGCCACGGAGGTATTTAAACATCTCAATCATATCACCTCTATCCCGCCTTTCCTCTAAGGTGTACATATTAAGATCCTTAAGTCTGTCCTCATATGCTTTATAATGAAGACCACTAATCATCTTAGTAGCAACCCTCTGCACCGACTCCATCCTGTTCACATCCTTTTGAAGGTGCGGTCTCCAGAATTGCACACCATACTCCAAATGAGGTCGCACCAAAGACTTATACAGAGGCATTATCACCTCCTTTTTTCTGCTAGCCATTCCTCTCCGTATGCACCCAAGCATCCTTCTAGCTTTTGCCGTCGCCTTTTCTACCTGTTTAGCTACTTTAAGATCATCAGACACAACCACGCCTAGGTCCCGTTCTTCTTTAGTGGACAAAAGTACTTCACTTCCTATACTGTATTGCTCCCTTGGATTGCTGCAGCCCAAATGCATGACCTTACATTTTTTAACATTAAATCCCAGTTGCCAAATTCTAGACCATTCTTCAAGCTTAGCCAGATCCCTCCTCATGTTATCTACACCTTCCTGGGTGTCTACTTTATTGCAGATTTTGGTATCATCCGCAAAGAGGCAAACCTTACCCGACAGCCCTTCTGCTATATCACTAACAAAGATGTTAAAAAGAATCGGACCAAGGACAGATCCCTGGGGCACACCACTGGTAACATCCTTCTCCTCAGAGTGAGCTCCATTTACTTGTACTCTTTGTCGCCTCCCACCCAACCAATTTCTAACCCAAGCAGTAACTTTAGGGTCCATCCCTAGGGTGCTCAGTTTGTTTATAAGTCGCCTGTGAGGAACAGTGTCAAAGGCTTTACTGAAATCTAAATACACCACATCTAGAGTTCTCCCTCGGTCCAACTCCCTGGTCACCCAGTCAAAGAAATCAATCAGATTTGTCTGACAAGACCTGCCTCTGGTGAATCCATGCTGCCTCGGATCCTGTAATCCGCTGGACTCCAGAAACCTCACTATTTTCTCTTTCAACAGCGTTTCCATTAATTTACTCACCACTGAAGTTAAACTAACCGGCCTGTAGTTTTCAACCACATCCTTACTTCCGCTTTTGTGTAAAGGCACCACATGAGCCTCTCTCCAGTCCTTTGGCACCACTCCCGACTCCAACTAGGCATTGAAAAGGTCAGTCAGTGGAGTTGCTAGAACGTCCCCAAGTTCCCTCAGTATTCTAGGGTGTATCCCATCCGGTCCCATCGCTTTGTCTACTTTAAGTTGAGCTAGTTTCTCACGAACACAGTCTTCTGAAAATTGTTCAAGATGTCTGCCCTTGTGCTTCTTAAGAATATGACTGCCCTTGTGCTTCTTGAGAAGAGCAGTGCTTTCCAGAGCTCATCCAAAAGGTGATTTTTGCTGAATTTGCTGCTAAATTGTGAGGTTTTTGTCTGTTTGTCTCCACATATTTATCTATCTATTTGCCCTTCTTGGTGGGTTCCCTTACCTACTCCCTTGCTGTGTGCCCACTGTTCAGGAACAGCCTACTGGCCAGAGACACGTAGGTTCCCGCCCACCCTACCCCTCACCCCACCCACCCCAGGGGCTACATTGCCTATATAGTGGTCACATACGTGCCATCTGTCGTTCCTAACTTGGGTAACGCCCACATCTTCAACTTTTCTTATTATTCTTCCTCTTCTGGGACTGCTTAAGCAACATGTCGTGTATTCAGTGCAATAACTGTGGTACTTTCATTCAAAGAAGAATCATTTGGAGCCTAAGAGCTTGTCCTATATGCCTAAAGTCAGCTGCCATGCATGAAGAACTGACTATACTAAGGAAAGACCTAGCAGCCATGCATAAAGAAGTTTCTCTACTGAGGGAGGAACTGGCTGCAATGAAGCGCACCTCTTCTAGGATACAAACTGAACAAAGTCCACCACCACTCCCACAAAGAATCAAACACCCCAGGAACAAATGGATCACAGTGGGTTCCGGAAGATTGCGACCTGTAATGCAGAGACATCCTTCACATCAAGAGATATCCCTGCAAAATGCCTTCTCTGCCTTGGCTAATGAGGATGCCCAACCCAAGGAAACTGAAAGGCCCTTAAATGAGTCAGACAATGCCCAATCTCCTGCTAAAGCACCAAATATGAAGAAAACCTCACCAAACAGAAAACTATTACTACTTGGAGATTCCATCATCAGAGGCACCAACTTGGGAACACAGTTCAAAGGAGAGAAGATAGTCATGTGCCTACCAGGCTCTTCAGCCAGCAGGAATACAAACCAAGTTGTTGAAATACTTAGCGCAAAAAGTGAGCACTCCAAACCAGATGTTATTATCCACTTGGGCACAAATGACCTGGCTAGAAACAGTGCCTCTACAGCCCAAAAGGACTTCCAATCTCTGGGAGAGAAACTCAAGCCCATTGTTAACACTGTTGCATTCTCAGAAGTTCTACCTGTTCTTGGTAAGGGGACAAAAAGGCTGCATCGCATTAACAACTTTAATACATGGCTCCAGACCTGGTGCAAACAAGAAGGATTCAGATTTATTGGCAACTGGGACAATAGATGGACCAACAAGAGACTATACTGTGCTGATGGACTACATCTCTCTGTCGCAGGGAAAAGAAACCTCAGTGAAAAATTCAGGCAGTATGTGGATATGCATTTAAACTAGGAAAAGGGGGTGACGGATGTGGAAGGTCAACATCTGCATGCCACCCCCTGCAAAAGCAGAACAACATCAGAAACAGCCATACTCTTAAACCACACATCAAAAACAAGTGGGAAGAAATGGGCAGAATAAAATCAATGCAAAATACACACAAGCCAGGTAAATGCTGGAAAGCAATGAGCACAAATGCTCGAAGCTTAGCCAAAAAAATTCCAGACCTGGAAGCCCTAATGGTGGAAACGGATTTGGACATCGTGGCCGTTACGGAAACAGTAATTTTTACTCATTTTGTAATTGCTGTCTGTATACTGGACCTCTGTGTAATGTAGTACAATAAGGATCACCTTTGGTAACATACGTGCAAGTGTATAAAGTAATAAAATTAGTATCTCACAATGCTACAACCTATGAGTATATCTGTTTTTCCAGTAATTGTTATCCTGAAACT
This sequence comes from Ichthyophis bannanicus, assembly GCA_033557465.1. NCBI lineage: Eukaryota > Metazoa > Chordata > Amphibia > Gymnophiona > Ichthyophiidae > Ichthyophis > Ichthyophis bannanicus. The sequence goes on along the minus strand of CM066033.1, from coordinate 881,215,879 downwards.
GAAATCAGAAAGGCTTTCAAAACAAAGTGCAATTTTTTTTCTGGAAACCAAATGTAAATGTCAAACACAGGTGAAATTATACTAAGATCCAATATTAAAATAGTCAAAACACCTGATGAGGTGATTAGCAGTTCCTGAACCTGAGGAGGTTACAGAGTTCAGCAACCTACTGTGCTCAAGTACAGTTCCCCTAAAACAGCAAAAATGAAATTAACCTTGCTTTAAAAAATATACACAAAACCCTTTTAAGAGCTCCCAGTCAGAGAGCTAGCAATGTAACAAAAAAAAAAAACCAAACAAAGAAACCTTCAAATCCTTACTTACTGTTTGATGTTTGGAGCCCTGGTTAAGAAAGCCTCAAAAGGGCAGGGCAAAGCAGCCTTTTTATGCAGGCTTCAATTGCACTCAGGAAACAGGCCCACTAACTCCTGATGAGGTGATTAGCAGTTCCTGAAACATAATATTGGGGATCTCCTACGCCAATGTCTATATGGCACATATCGTGTGCACAGATCACTGTTGCGGTTGTCTATATATGTTGGCCTATGAATTGCAATGCACATATATGGTCTATCCCTTGAGGCTGCTATACTGAGTGGGTTGCTTAGGCCCAATGCAGCTCTGTTTAAGGCCCACTTTGGTAGATATCATGCATGTCTGCATGACGTTTGAAATGAAATGAGCAGATAAGATGCTGGTTTGGAAGCACTGATATGGTGTCCATTCCATCATTTAGGTTATTCAGTGCAGGGCATGCCTTTGGCAGACATCTGCCTCTGTGGGATTGCAAGTGAGAGAGAGAATGTGTGTGTGTGTGTGTCTGTGTGTGTGTGGTTGGAGGGCTGCACGGGGGGGGGGGGGGGGGAACAGGTATGACTGCCAGGAACCTGGACCATAGGGCTGACTGCAGCATCACCAGATGCAGGTGAGAGCAGACAGGAGTGCACTGAACAGTACCGCATTCACCTACCTGTCCACACACTTCCCTGTCACTAATAAGGGGACCTCAGCAGGAGGGCATGGCACAGAGCAGGACGCAGTAGGCCATGCCCAGATGCACCAACTTTGGTCTCCACTAATGTACATAGTTGTAGGGAGCGATGCTGAGGCCTCTGGTCATGTCTGTGTGGTGCTTGCACTGCTGACTGCTATTATTCCAATGGCCCCTAATTAGCAATAGGGAAATGTTTGGATGGGTCACTATGGGGGGCCTGTTCTGCTGGGTTCATGTCCTTACTTAGCATTGTTCAGTCATGTTCCTGTGATGTACACCACATGCAATCCCCGGGAGGTCATCTGCTGCCACATATGTAGTTCTGTACTGCATCCTATGCCAGCAGGTTCATTCTCTACCTGTTTCCTGCTACATTACAGTGCACTGTGATTGCTTTGTAGTGTTCTGGGCATGCCACAGACTGGTTTCCATTGTCTTACCTGAATCCACCTGTCGGTATCGGCAACTTTCATTGTCATTCAGTCAAAACAGCACTGCACATTTTAAAGGGGGACATGGCCATTCACGGGTATATCACGGAGACGGGCAAGATTGCAGATGTACATTTTTTCAGAATACAGTGGATGTCCAAAGCCATTGGCAGCGCATAACCATCTTCGTGCATAGCACCTAGCACGTCTATGTGGGCGATTATATGCACACGACTGCGTCTATCCCCCTTATATACGGAAATGGGCTCTGGTTCTGCCCGATTCCATTGGGACATGCCCACTGCTCAGATGTGCACATTGTCAGACATGCCCTCTGCACGTTTTTGGTGCAGGTATGTTCTTGTTGTGATTCCATTGGATCATGTACATTCAGAGATGTGCCTGCGAAATCAGTATCGTGGTTTTCACGTCTCCAACTTACACATTTCTGCAAGTCCTGCATGTCCTGGTCTGAATTGTCCTCATAGCCTTTGAATTACGAGACTTTAGTTAATTACTTTGCATTGTTAAGCTCAGCACTGAGAAAAAAAAAGATATTTGCATCCTACTTCCTTTCATGACCGTGGATGCTATCTTTTTGTGATTGATGAACAGGACAGCAACACCATAAGAGTTCACTATGCTGATTTGTCCTGTTTTGACTATTTTAATATTGGATCTTAGTATAATTTCACCTGTGTTTGACATTTACATTTGGTTTCCAGAAAAAAAATTGCACTTTGTTTTGAAAGCCTTTCTGATTTCAGTTTCAGGATAACAATTACTGGAAAAACAGATATACTCATAGGTTGTAGCATTGTGAGATACTAATTTTATTACTTTATACACTTGCACGTATGTTACCAAAGGTGATCCTTATTGTACTACATTACACAGAGGTCCAGTATACAGACAGCAATTACAAAATGAGTAAAAATTACTGTTTCTTTTGAACTTGTATTGTCCTTAAGTTTGCTAGAATTTGGATAGAGACTGATTTGAAATTATTTTAGTCTGAAGCATAAAGACTACATTCAGCAGAATGACTGAATTAAGTTCCCCGAAATGTGAGAACTTCTCTTCTTTTTTATCTTTTAATACCACAATTAATGGGTAACTTACACAAATCCTTGTAGTCACAAGATCAGTCCTGAAATGTTAAGAGTTTCCTACAAGCACTCTCACTGGAGACAGTGTATATAGACTCTAGTTACACTTGGGAGATATGTGGCTACCCCATTAAAGGCCATACTTCTTTCTATTGAGATTGTTGTTATAAAATATTGTGGAAAAAATAGTTTACAGTTGCTATGAGCAGATTTCCACCTGTTGCTAGACCGATTAAGTTTAGTGGGAAATAGGCATTGTTTATTTACACTGGGTTTTGCTTATTGTTTTATTTACAGTTTGTTTAAAAACAATACTAAGGGGGTTGTTTACTAAACTGCGGTAGCGGACTTCCTTCCACTTTTCTTAAAGCGTGGAATACAGCTGGTCTGGGCTTCCAAGATAGTATTTTTCAACAATACCCAAGCTTGATGTAAGTCTTTAACCTTTGCAAGTGCTCCTTTTAGTTTTTTCTTAACTATTTTCCTCATTTTATCATAGTCTCCCTTTCGAAAGTTAAAAGGTAATACTGTGGATTTCCTTACCATCCCTCCTCCACTAATTAAATCAAATGCGATCATGCTATGATCACTATTGCCAAGTGGCCCCAACACCCTTATCACTTGCACCAGATCTGGTGTTCCACTAAGGACTAATCCAATATGGCTTCCCTTCTTGTCAGTTCATGACCCAGCTGCTCCAAGAAGCAGTCATTTATTTCATCTAGGAATTTTATCTCCCTAGCATGTCTTGCCATGACACTGACCCAGTCGATACTGGGGTAATTGAAATCACCCATTGTTATTACTGTGCTGTAAATTTTGTTAGCTTCCTTGATTTCTTTGAGCATTTCATCATCCATTTGTTCATTTTGGCCAGGCGGTCGATAGTACACCCCCACTGCCATCGCCTTCCCCTTTTTACATGGAATTTCAATCCATAGAGATTCTACAGCAAATTTTGTTTCCTGCAAAACTTTAACCCTTTATAACTCAATGCCCTCTCTAACATAGGGCACAACCCCTCCACCATGACTTTATATGGACAGATCAGGTGATGACTCTTGTTGGCCGACAGTGAGTCACTTATTTGTCAAGGTATATAAAGATAGTTGGAGAGTCACAGACAAACTGGAAGCCATTTTTTCTCTGCTGATGAGCATGAAGTGTCCTAAGCCTGATTCCAGTCTATGCTGTCGGGGCTTCCTCAGCTGAAGAGAATTCCCACTTCGGTGATGTATCCATAATCTATATGCATATATCCTGTATCAATAAATATATTTTGTAACTGCTAGCATGTAGTGTTGTATCTTTACTTTGCTCTTAAGAGTGAAAATAAAAAGGACCTGACCTGACTGAAGTTAAATGGCCCAACAGAGTCCCTCACAAGCTCCTACTTTAAATATACCTGCAAAATTTTTTATGATGAGTTTTAGTCTCTACTGCAAACTTCATGTCAAATTCTTTTTGCTTTCTTATTAATGTACTGCATCTAACTTTCTATGTTTATGCTGTTTCCTATTTTCTTCATTTGCATCCTTTTTCATTGGTTGAAAGATGTCCTTTTGACTAAATTAGCTGCTTTCACCTCACTTTTTAACCATGCTGTCTGTTGTTTGGTCTTCCTTTTGTATTTAATACATAGAATACATCTGGTCTTGGCTTCCAAGATGGCATTTTTGAACAATGTCCATTCCTGATGTAAACTTTCATCTTTGCAGCTGTTCCTTTCAGTTAACTATTTTCCTAATTTTATCAGTCACCCTACTGAAAGTTAAATGCTAATGCAGTAGATTTCTTTAGTACCTTTATTCTAATTATTAACTCAAATTTGATCATGTTCTGATCACTTTTGACAAATAGCCCCAAAACGGTTTATGTTTATGTTTTATTTCACTTGATAAAAACCGCCTTTCATGGGCAAGCAAAGCGGTGTACAATAAAACCAATAAAAACTTTGTTTTTAAAAAGGCCGAGGCCAGTGAAAAGGAAAAGAAATACACTTTATGGACAGAAAAGCAATAGAAGCAGAAGAGACAAAGCTAAACCATAACAAAGACAAGTCACAAGGAGAGCAGAGGATAATACAAATGGGAATCACACAAAAGGAGAGGGGATATCAAACGCAAGGGAAAAAAGGTGGGTTTTGAGGTTTTGTTTAAATGTGGGGTGGTGAGGGTCCAGTCGGAGTGAGGAGGGGAGGGAGTTCCAGAGGGCGGGGCCAGCAAAAAAGAAGGCAGAGGAACGGGTAGACTGTAAATGGGCACGGGAAGGGGAGGGAAGAGTGAGGCGGTTAAGGTGAAAGGAGCGAGGGGTGTACCTAGGGGAGTGGAAGGAAAGGAGGTCCGTTAGATATTGGGGGGCACCTGTGTGGAGAGCTTTATGAACCAAAATGAGCAACTTGAAGTGAACGCGGTGGGGGAAGGGCAACCAGTGAAGACGGAACAGTAAGGGTGTGATGTGATCACGGGGGGAGGAATGGGTGACCAAACGAGCGGCAGTATTCTGAATACGTTGTAACCGGGACTGTTGTTTCTTGGAAAGGCCGACAAAAAGTGAATTTGCAAAATCCACCCGAGACATGACCAGGGAAAGTAACAGAGTAGTAAGAGCAGAAGGGAATAGAAAAGGACGAACTGCACGGATTTGTCGGAGAAAGAAGAAGGACAACTTGGTGACATGAGAAACATGAGCATGAAAGGAAAGATCAGACTCGAAGTGAACCCCTAGATAACGAAAGGAAGAAACCAGGGGAACCAAGGAACCAGAGAAAGAGGGGGCCAATGTGGGGGGTGGGTTGTTGTGAGAGAACCAGATAGCAACAGTCTTGGTGAGATTAAGGTGAAGGCAATTACGAGTCAACCAATCAGCCACAGTGGAAAGACACGAATTAAGCGGAGAGAGATCGGGACAGGATGGAGAGGTGTGGTGAAGTAATAGAATGTCGTCAGCGTAAAGAAAAGCAGATATACCAGACTGTTGGATTAAGAGAGCTAAGGGGGCTAAGAAAAGATTGAAGAGGAGGGGAGCCAACACAGAACCCTGAGGAACCCCACAGGAAAGAGGGAAGGAATCTGAGGGGGGGGCAGAGGAAGAGGGGGGTGACAAAACCGCGCAAGAACGGGAGGAAAGAAAAGAGTGAAACCAACGATGAACAGTACTGCAAAGACCCGCTTCCCGGAGACGAAGAAGAAGAAGGGAGTGATCAACTAAGTCAAAAGCGGCGGAAAGATCAAGTGCAACCGCCACCGAAATATCACCACGGTCATGAGCTACATGCAGTGCGTTAGTAAAGGCGAGAAGGATAGTTTCAACACTGTGACCCTGACGGAAACCTGATTGACGAGGGTGGAGGAAGTTAGTGGAATCAAGGTGATGCGATAATTGAGCAAAGACGAATTTCTCTAAAAGCTTTGAAAGGAAAGGAAGGTTGGAGACGGGACGGTAGTGGGTGGGAACTAAGGGATCAAGTGAGGGGTTTTTAAGAAGGGGACGAATTAAAGCATGTTTCCAGGAGTGAGGGAAGGACCCTGAAGAAAGACTGGAGTTGAATATAGTGAGGATGTAAGGAAGGAGACCCAGGGAAGATTCGAGGAGCCAAGAAGAGGGGATAGGATCAAGCGGGCAAGAAGTCTTTTGGAGGAGGAGATAAGACGGTGCAGTTCGGGAGGGGAGATCAGTGAGAAAGACGCCCAGCAATGGGAAGTTTGAGAAATGGGTGGGGGGGAGGCAGTAGGGGGAGGAGAGAGAATTGGAGCAGGACAAAAAGGTAAAGAGGCTCGCAGGGAAGAGATCTTATTACTGAAGCAAGTAGCTTTCACACCAAATCCTGCATTCCATTAGGGACTAGATCTAAAACAGATCTCCATCTTGTTGGTTCCTGAACTAGCTGCTCCATGAAGCAGTCATTTATTTCATCTGAGAACTATATCTTCCTAGCATTTCCTAATGTAACATTGATCCAATGATTAGGGTAATGAAGTCACTCTTTATTGTGTTGCCAGATTTGTTAGTCTCCTTAATTTCTGTTTACATTTCATCATCTGTCTGTTCATTCTGACCATACTGCTCATAACAATGGTCCAAGAAATATAGGACATACAAATATAGACTACTAAAACAGGAATTCCTGTATCCTCCAAAAGTAATTCTCAAAATTGACAAGAATCAGAATCCACAAACCTTCTAAATAAAAATTAAAGGGAGGAATAAGACCTCGGAGACTTTGAAATGTGGCCACTACAAGGCCTACAACTGGTCTCACATTATAGGTCAGAAAATCCTCCTTATATTTTTTTTGTTCTATTTTTAACTATATTTTTCAAATTTAAATAGTCACTATATAATGAAAAACCCTTCAAATGGGGATACTTCCCCTCTCCAGATGGCTTCACTCTGCAGCCTCATCAGCTCTGATGCTGTCAGCATTTGGCAAAAGCACTGCCTCAGGGAGACTCAGAGATGAACTGCTAAAATGACAAAGCACATATTAAAACTCCAAAGAAAAGGAGTGCCCCCCCCTTTTTTTACTCAAACGTGCATGCTTACAGCCTCGATTAAAATTGAGCTCCACATTCAACATATTATAAGTAACAGACCAATAGTGATCACCACTCACAGAACCCTCTTCCATACAGAAACAAAAAACTCCAAAAGACACTAAAGCGCAAACCACACACATTAACATATGCCCATACATACTATAGCATTCACAACCAACCAGCAGTCAAAATAAATCCCAATCACACAACACCAAGTACACCCTTAAAAAACTACCTTCTTTATACAAACACCACATTCAGCTTGTCACAGTATCAAAATCCTTTTCAAAACCACGAGTAAACTGAACACCCAGACCTAAAAATCATCCAACTAAAACCCAAACACACAATACTCCATCCAGCATATCCCCTGAAGAGCACTCGCTTGAAAAAGGCTACATTGCCACAATACCCTTCACTGCCTTCAGAACGCTGGACCCACTGCACTGCACTCTTTAAATACAAAACTGCTAACCAATCAGTGTCCAAATATGCCATAGAGTACAGAGGCACAAATCGCTGCTGCCCAAATATACTTCACATATACCCTTAGATATTGTGCCATTCATAATCAACCTACAATCAAACATGAATCTCAGTCACAATCATATACAAATCACCCCTCAAACAACCATACATGTCCTTATTAAAAACAACCCTCATCGTTCGGATACCACGTCCAACTTCCTGTGGTGACAATGTCCTCTAAAAAGCACCAAACAAACTAAATGCACAATCTTAAATACACATACCATTCACAACCAGCCCATTTAAAAACCAAACACACAATTCCTCATTCAACACATCCTCAAAAAACATTCCCATATATAAAGGCTGCATTTAGTCTGCCGCAGTGCCATTCACCTTCTTCAAACCACCAGACTTGTAACACAAGGGCTCTTTAAATAGAGATATCACTCACAACCAGATCGTCTGCTCCTGTTTTTTGGCCATTCATTCAGTAGGGCTGTGGAAATGAATGTTTGACTGATTTTGATTATGAATATATGTGCCTTATGGTTTTGGTTTGGGTATGTTTGGTATGTTTGTTTAGTTTTAGATTGGTTGGTTGCAAGTGAATGTTAGTGTAGCATCTCTGTTGTTCTGAGAATACGATTGGTAATAATATTGTGGTCTTAAAAGTGGATGTAAGGTAGCTGCATCTGGGTTTGGATTGAGAGGTATGTTTGGATCTTGATTCGTTGATTGTGTATGATATTACTATTTAAAGAGAGCATGTGCAACGAGTCTGGTGGTTTGAAGAAGGTGAATGGCCCCACAGCAGACTAAGGGGTATGTTTACTAAAGTGCGTTAGTGCGATTCGCGTTAGGAGCCGCGGTAGAAACACAAACCCCAAATAAGGACATGGGCGGTACATCGTTACCACCAACGCGCGTTCCCAAAACTAACGAGCTTTACAGGGCGCCGTGGCGCGTTACTGCTCGTTAAGCATAAGAAGGCGCATAGACAGAAATCACCTAAACAGAGCTGTAGCATAATGGTACCTGCACTGACCGCTGATACAGGCATCATGGGATCAATTCCCCAGTGTGCCAAAAGCAGAAGGCTGTCTGAGGCATCACCCTGTACATTACATAGTGAATGAGTAGGCATTTTACATTTTTTTCCAGTAGTGTTGCCAGCAAACACACCCTCACAGTGGCGTAACCAAAGGTGCCGTAGAAGGCACCCCATAACGCACTCCATAGGCCACATTATAAAGTGCACTGTCCACTGAGGCACACCACAATGTCCCTGATAGAACACCCTAAAAGGCAACCTACAGTGCGCCAGAGAAGGTGCCGCATGGGGCGCCTTATGAGGCACTGTAAAGTTACAGTACGCTGAGGGGTTGTCGCTGGAAGCACCAATGTACATTAAAACTATACAATGCTACAGACAGCCCTATAACATAAGCCCACTGTGGGCTTGAACCCATGACCACTGGCCCCACAGGCATTGAAGGAACCACTGGGCTGCAGCCTCATAGCTGTGAACAACTCCCTGGCTGGCTACTGAAGGGCGTCAGGCCACCACCCAAACCGCCTGCAGTGTTGGCCAGGATCTGGGTCAACGCAACCATACCCATGGTGCACTGCACATGCAGATCAGCAGTCCAGAGATGAACACAAGAAGGGGTACATACCCACACAGCCCCCTGGCATGGTATGGCGAAATGACTGTGTGCAGCACTGTCACAGAGTAGCAACAGACAGTAGCCCAACAGGGTGCCCCATAAGGAGCTAGAAAAGGTGTCCCATAAGACAGCTTGAGCCATAGCACAATGGTTAATACATTGTTAGATGTTGCAAGGGTTGTGAGTTCTATTCCCCCTGTGGGTCTAAGCACAAAAGCTGCCTGCAACATCACCCCCCACAAACTGCAGTCCCTGATTTGTATAACCAGGCACCACTCCAGTAAAACATGAGATATCCCTCTATTTTTGTCGGGCACAACCAACCAGAGAGGTGGGAGAAAATGCCCACCTCCCCTTATTGGGAGGGCCCCTTTATTCTAGAGAGCCCCAGCCCTCACAATGATAAAATAGTGTGAATCCACACCCAGGACCGGGTGAGAAAAATGTACAAAGTCAAATATACCCACAAATCATGTACTGAAGGCAATAAAACGTCAAACCGTGCTGGAACCAAGGCAGTTAAGAACACAATTGTCACACCATCGTACTCCACCAGCAAACGCCACCACGACATGCATTTCCCATACCAACTGCGGGCCCGGTATCAAGTGAATGTGTGCCTGCCAGGCGGGGTTATCTATGGATGAGTATGCGACATTACCCGTACACCAATTCAGTGATGTCGGAAGCAGTTTGTTTTCTACGTGTACGAAGTGCTGCTGGCAAACATACACTCACAGGGCTATAACCCGAAGGAGCTGCATAGTGTACCCTACAAGGCACACCAGAGGGTACAGGTTAATGTGCACTGTCTGCCAGGGCACCCTATAGGGTGTGTTACAGAGCGCCCCATAGGGCATGTCATAGGTCTCCCGATGAGGCACCGTGAGGAGTCTGCACTGTGAGGGTGGCGGTGCTGGTAGCACTAATGTTAATTAAAGAAAACTGTCGCAGACAGCCCAACCCAGAAACCACACTGTGGGCTGCAATCCATGATCTCTGGCTCCACCAGCAGCACAGTACGCAGTATGCCAAATCACTAGAACCACCAGCAAATCCCTGGCCGGCCACTGAAGGATGTCCGCCCACCACCCAAAACGTCTGCCATACCCATGGTGCACTGCACATGTACATCAGCACTCCAGAGATGAACATAGGAGGGGGTAGGCACCCTCACAGCACCTTGGCCCAGAAGGGAGAAATGAATATGTGTGCCACTGCCATAGAGCAGCAAAAGACAGTAGGCCAAAAGTGTGCCCAAGAAGAAGCCTGAAAAGGTGCCCAGTACGGTGTCTAGAAGGGAGTCACAAGCTAAGTGCAATAGGGGGTACACATGGAAAAGACAGTGCAGATGGAACCCTGGCCAATCGAACCATCTGTCACGGTGCTCCAAAAAGGGTATGGTGGCCAAGGTCAGTGTGCCCTAGGGACTGCAATTTGCATCTGGAGGACCTGCAGGACCTGCGTGGAAGAGAGACAGATGTAGGCTGAACACCACATAGTACCCACAGTAAAGGCAATGAACAGGTGACTGACGGAGGGAGAGTAGGGAGTTACTGGACCTACCATCCCTGTGGGCATCCCATGTGTCTGGCAGCAGCGCTGACAAACATGGTGGGGGCAACAGCACCACAGCAAAGGGTGTTGGCACCGTAGAGTACTAGAAAGACAGTGTGTGGCAGGTGAGGAGAATATGTGTCACCCAGTGGAGGTGGAGGTGGCCAGAGGAGTGGTTGTGCCATGCAGAACAGGCACAGGGCCGCCAAGCACAAAGAGATGCAATGCAGACAAGGGTAGCAGTGTAGGATACGGGGTGACAGTGCACAGCAACATACAGGACATCTCACAGCACACTGATGCAGATAGATGGACCAAAGGATGGACCGCAAATGTGATGAGGATAATATGAGCGGGCAGGACATAGAAGCCAAGAGATGACTGTTACAGCGACCACAGGTACCAGTGCAGGAAAGGCATCAAAACAGGAGAACAGAGAGAGTGCAAAGCCATGACCACTAGTATGGAAAGCACTGCAGAAAACAATTGACTACAACAACACCTTTAGGCACACAGAACTGGATGCAGACAGGACCACAGCATGTCACCGTAGAAAACTACAGCTGTGTGTCAGGTGAGGGCACCCCAAAGAGTAACCATGATGCAGTACACAGGTAGAGCTGGGGTCCACAGCCAACATCACAGTCCACAGGTGGGATGGGAGGCACATATGAACAGGTCCACACACACCAGGAAATATAATGCAGTATAAACAACATGCAATAGATCAGGGGAGCGACACATGAGGGGTGGAAGGGGCCAGCCCAATGGAAAGCCATGTGGATGGGCTGTGGACAAGGGCAATGGACTGAAAGAGGAGCATGTGAATGACCAACCAGATCAGTGATGTGGCCCAGACCAACCGGCAGCAGCAGTCCCAAGACACAGGCAGCCTGGTCACATGCCTCACCCCAGGAGGAAAACTACAAGTAGTCCAGAAAATGTGACAGAGAGGCTTGATTATGGTCAAGTCTGTTTGGAAGGACTGAGCTGTGGTGGTATGATATTCTGCCTCTCTGGTGTTATAATGAACCTTTCCTCTTGTCTCTTCTATTTCTTTGACTATCACTATCTCTTACTCGGTCCTATCTTGTTAATGGCGTTCTTTTCATATTTTCAGTATCATTTATGTAGTATTGTAAACCGCTCTAATGCTTTGGCCTGAGCGGTATATCAAATGTAATAAACATAAACATAAACATGCACAGCTCAACCATGGAAGGGTGGGCAGAGATGTGATGGGGCTGCACACAGCATATGGGCATGTAAGCAGCAAACAAGGAAGGAAAAGATAAATGCCATGTTTTGTCCAAACTGGCAAGCTCCCGAGTGGCAATGAAATTGTGTGACCACTATCCCAAATATCCCAAACAACGAAAGTGCCAACAATGGTCCACAAAAGGCAGTCACCAGACCCAAGCAGACATTGTATCCTGCACCCCGGTGCACCATATGACATGTAGAAAGCCATGGGGCCTGTGTGGCAGCCAAAGCCGCCAGCACACACCCAATCCATGTTGCGAGGCCACCCACCTGTTGCTGCCCGTGGAGCCTACCCACCCTGACCACCCACCACTGGTGCCATCCCAAATCCGAGGCCGCATGTCATCAGCTGTCGCAAAAAGACAGTAATATGTGATGTGGAGGGTTTCATCACGACATGTCTCCACGGTGTTTGCACCCACCGTATGCACAGCAGTCATCATCCCCAGCCACCAAAAGACCCAGGTTAAAGCATGCAGAGTGACAAGGCACCATGCAATATCAACATTGACATATTAGGGTTACACAACCATGTACAGCTCATCCCCCCTACTGCAAGAAACGAAACAACCAGACAGTTCATGGCAGCAACGGTGGGCCAGTCCCCCCAGTGACAGTCAAAATAGCCCAACAATGAGTTCAAAAAAAGGCCTGTGTCCAAATTGCAGAGGCCCATCTCCCAGTGGCAACAACATCCAGGGACAGTCTCACAGAGGTGCTGTGTCCAAGCACATATGGAAGACGGGATCCCCAGATGCAGTGTAGTAGATGTGTCATGTATGTTGTCTGTGTCCTGTGTGAAAAGATGTAGATATCAGGTAAAGGAATGGCACACCCACCCCCGGCTCCTGTAGGTCACAAAGGAGACAGTGAGATAGAAAGAGTTCCCCCCAAAATGCATAGATAGCACTACATGACATGGCCACAACACTGAGCACAGTGCACATGGACCACTGCAGGAGATGTCTCTGAAGACCAGGACACCATCCCAAAATGGTCATGTAAATGCACATGACACACAGGCATCCCAGGGGTCCACAGCATGTCCAGCAGTGGTGACGCACAGAGATAACAACGAATGACATGTTGATAGCAACAGGCCAAATGCAGCATCAGCACGTGGTGTATGTCCCAGAGGATGGAAGCTGAGGCCTACCTGAAAGGTAGAGCTGTGGCCTGACTGGGAATGTCCGTGTCAGGCAAGAGCACAAAGAGCCCCAATAGAGGCTGCAGACATCAATGGACTACGGAAATCACCACGTCCGCATGGGTAACTGTGAGTGGAGCATGTCCAAGATGCGTTGTGTTGTGCGGAAACAAAATGTTGACGTACATCGGTCCACCAGCATACCTGAGACACGTCTGAAAAGAATATATGACACATGCTCACAATGTACAGTAGCCCAGAAGCAGAAGGTAAAAGAGAGATGAGGGAACATCACTGGACAGGTGGCCATACACATCCCTGAAACAGACATAGGCAGGGTGGCGCAGAATGATCGGTCATGTAGACAAGTCAAACAGACACAGAGACATACACTGTGAGACAAGGTATGCATGCCAGCAGGTGCAGATGGCAGGACCCCCGACAATCAGCGACAAGTGGAGACACACATCACAGTACATGCATGAGTGCCATGAATTTTGCAAATGCCACAATGGCAGTGAGTGTTCCACATGCGCCCAAACAATACAATGGCCTGTGCCTGTGTACACACACAGCCTGTTATTATGTGCAGCAGATACACCATTAAGACCCCCAAGATGTGCACAGGCAATGGCCACATGTGTGACAAACGGAAGCTAAGGGTGATGGAGTAGTGGGCCAAAGACATGTGCAGCACCATAGGAGCAGTGGAGAGGGAACAACATATATGTGTCAAACGGTGACGACAGCAATGCAAACCTCACTGTATGCCAACTCACCCGAGTCACCTGCATGTTGCAGTGATGTACACACACTCCCCACACGCAGCACAGCATCGGGCAGTATGGTCAGCCAATCCCTGGGGGCCCATAACACAGAAGCTTATCCTGGGGAGGCAAAAACACATCAGACATATCGATACATGTCACGGTAGTGCTGCACAATCCATACACCAGCTCACACATGGTGACCCAGAGACACGTCCCCAGCACAAGTAGAACTTACAGGAGAAGAGCTCCTTGATCAGATGTTGCCTGGCCGCCATCCCCGCATGTGTGTCACCATGGCCAGGGGCAGGAGGGCACACAGGATCCACCCCGAGATCCTCATTAATATCGACTGGAACATTGTGCCTGAGAGCAATGTTGTGGAGGATGCAACAGGCTAGAATGATCTTTGCCACAGTCATGGGTCCGTACTGTAAGGCCCCGCCAGTCCTATCCAGACACCTGAAGCGACTTTTGAGAACGCCAAAGGTGCACTCAATGACTGAGCGGCTGGAGGCATGGGCCTCATTGTACCGCATCTCTGCACCTGGCCGAGGGAGACGCACAGGGGTAAGCAGCCAGGCGCGACACCCATATCCTGCATCACCTGCCATAAAAAATGGTGCAAAGTCCCTGCTCCGAGGGAGCCGCTTCAGCCCGCAGCCGTCCAGCCTCAACTCCTGCCCTATCCGGGCAGTGGGAGTGCTCCTGTCCAATCGGGGCAGTGGGAGCAGCTGTGACCGGCAACCTGACCCCGATTTAAGCGGCGTCCCTGCAGGGCGTGCCCGTGCCTGGCGGGCCCGTGCCTGAGGGCCTCGCCAGAGGGCCCTTTGGCGTGGCCCTTAGGCGTGGGCTGATAGGCGAGGAAGAGGAAATACTGCCGGAACCAAACTACCGCCCAGTGGAGGACAAACGAACAAGGAACCACAGCTACGCCGGGCTAGAGCTCCCCTGAATGGGTTCGAGCTCGCCAGCACATTTGACCTAAGCACCCGAAAAAAACCACAGGAGTGGGAAGACGTAATACAAGTATCCCTCTGGGCCCAGTGTACCGAGGCGACATCTCCGCACGGCTGGAGCTCCCTCTAACCAGGTCGAGCTCGCCAATATCAGACACAGAAACACGGGAACACCGGGTGCTGCACCCCGAGCAACAGAGAATAATAACAGGCCTGTGGCGACTAGAGGCAGTCCCCAAGAGGTGAGTTACACTAAAATTATCACACACGGAAAGCCCTCCTGATCATCACTAGATAAAACACAAACCTAGCTGGTTAATTCAAAACCGGACCATTAGAAGACTGACAGGTCAACACCCACAAAGTCTACTGATGCCGAAGTCAATTAAAACCAGCTAAACACCTGCTGAACTGACTTTTACCTGCAAACTCGGACTACTAGATACCTTGAATATCCCCCTGCTAAGTAGACTACCTACCTACTGCTAGATACTGTTACTGGCTATTACATACTGTTACTTTCTGCCTGTTACATGCTGCATCTCCACATGTACTGTTACCAACACTGCATGAGTTACTTGACAATCTTGTAAACGTACTGATGATCCATTGTTACCTGATGTCACTCTGATACTATTACCAGCTGATACTATAACTTGTACCTCTGCACTAAGTTTACCTGCTGATACCGTAACCTTTTTGCATCTGTCCTAGATTAGCATTAGATACTAGGCAAGTTGTATTGTATTGTTACTCAACCATACCTAAACATGCATCTACTAAAACTGGTCTTAGGAATTAGTCTGCTCACTCTAATCTCAACATACACAACCAAAGCAAAACATATACCAATCTACCCCACTTATATGTTGCCCACTCTACATCCTCTATGCCATCCAAACCCCCCAAAAACCCCCTCCCTCAACCTACCCCACCACCGGTATAGTACCAACAATTATAACCTATCCAGTGCACGCACGCAGAAAACATGCGAGTACACCAAAGCACCACAAGCCGAAATCAAAAATGCCACAGATGAGGAAACCCCGCCGGCCCATTGCTCAACAAAGCCTGGCACCACCAGATCCTTTAGTGGAATGTAGCATCACCCTCGTAAACGCCCGATCGATCAGAAACAAGACCCACATTATCTGTGACATAATCAAAGATGAGCAACCAGACATCCTCTGTATAACAGAAACCTGGATAACAAACACCGATGCTGTCTTACTGAACCAGATAGACAGACCAGGCTACAACCTGTATAACTGTCCACGATCCAACAAAAGAGGTGGAGGAGTGCTCATAATTGCCAAATCACACTTGAAACTCTCATGCACGTCCCTGGAATCAAACCCAGACATTGACCTGCTCAAAGTGGAGAACCAAGCAATATCCATCTGCCTAATGTACAGGTCCCCCTCACCAAACCATGAAGTACTTGCTGCAGCATTGGAAAACATCTCCTCAACACAGCCAAGGAAATTCCAAATCATCCTCGGGGACATAAACCTAGCGTCAACAACAGCAGTGCACGCCAACACCTTCCTCGAAGCTATGTCGCAACTTGGATATCATCAAATAATAAATGAGCCAACTCATGAAAAGGGGCATACGCTGGACATGGTCTTTACTCCGAAAAACAAACAGCCCAACCATGTTAAACCCCTGATTAATATCAAGGCAATACCCTGGTCTGACCATCACCAAATAGACATACGGATAAAACTCCCATTGGTACCGAAAGATGCGGAAGCCCAACGAGAAACCCATCAGCAGAGATCTTTCAATAAGCTTGATCTGGATGGTCTCACAAGTAACATCAGGGCGCACATTGATTTGGAATCTACAGACCTCGATGTACTAACAAATAGCTGGAACGAAGGGATTCAGGCTTCAGCAAACCCGAAATGGAATAACACAGCTAGCTCAGGCAAACGACAATCAG
Organism: Ichthyophis bannanicus; assembly: GCA_033557465.1. Taxonomy (NCBI): domain Eukaryota; kingdom Metazoa; phylum Chordata; class Amphibia; order Gymnophiona; family Ichthyophiidae; genus Ichthyophis; species Ichthyophis bannanicus. Next base: position 881,199,028 of record CM066033.1, on the reverse strand, counting down.
AGCCTTGGTACACAACTGCGCTAACCAAAAGGAAGAGAGAACTTAGAAGGTGTGAAAAAAAGTGGAGACGTAACAGAACTTTGGAACTCAGAGCTGAATACTTCAACATCCTTAGAAAATACAAAGATGAGGTAGATGAAGCAAAAAGGAAACACCACACCAACCTGCTGAATAAAGCCATCAACAAACCACGGGAATTATTTCGACTAGTGAAAACTCTAACCAAAACAAACCAACCAGAACAGCGGAGTGATACTATTCAACCCCAAACCCTAGCAAACTACTACGAAAGCAAGCTGACCACAACATCAACCACACTATGTTTTCCCAAGCCCCATTTGAAAACTGTAGTGAAGCAAGAACAGATGTGGAATGAATTTCGCAAAATTGATGATAAACAAGCGGTTGAAATAATAACCAGTATCAATACCACCACCTCCCTGCTTGATCCCTGCCCAGCTACCTGGATCAAAGCAGCAAAAAAGGACATTGGCCACCAAGTCTCACACATTGTGAACCAATCACTTTCACAAGGAATCATGCCTAACCAACTCAAAAAGTCTATAATTAGACCGATTCTAAAAAACAACTCGCTAAACAAAGAAGACCCATCTTCTTACCGCCCAATCTCCAGCATATCTTTTTTAGCAAAGATCATTGAAAAAGCAGCCCTCATCCAACTGCAAGAGCACCTTGATGACAATGAAACACTGGACAAAGAGCAATACGGATTCAGGAAAAACCATGGGGTCGAAACCCTTCTTTTGGCCCTGTTTAACAACCTCCTTAAGGGTCTGGAAGACAGGAAGAAAATGTTTATCCTCATTTTCATCGACATCTCCGCTGCATTCGACACTGTCCATCACCTAACCCTCCTTAACAAGCTGGCATCAATTGGAATCTTAGGAACCACCTTGAAATGGTTCTCCTCCTATATAACGGACAGAAAACCGCAGGTCCAATTCAACGGAGAAAAAGCCGAAGCCTTCACCCAAACCCAAGGCATACCACAGGGTTCGGCACTCTCGGCACTACTTTTTAACATTTACATGCAGCCCCTCAGTGAAATATTCAGGAAATACGGCATCAACTACCACATATACGCAGACGATATCATGTTGTACACCCAACTAGAGACCACTAATCCGAATTACAACCAGCTTGAAACCTGCATGGGAGAGATGTTGGGATGGCTAAAGCAAAACAACATGTCAATTAATCATAAGAAGACTGAAGTAATGTTTATGTCCAGTAGAATTGACTTTGAACCACCTCCAGCAATCACACTGTGCAATAATACTTACAACTCGAAGGAAGAAATAAAATATCTAGGAGTCACAATCGACAGCAAACTGAAAATGGAAAAAACACACCTCAGCAACACCAACAAAGCCATCTTTCACAAGCTTAGAGTACTACGACCCCTGAGGAATGTACTGGATTCGTGTGATTTCCGATCAGTTGCACAAGCACTCATCATGCCCCACCTTGACTACTGCAACGCCATCCTGCAGGGTCTACCAAAGAAAACCACTAACATATTACAACTGGCACAACACGTAGCAGCAAGGATCATCATGAGAACAAGCGTCACTGAGCATATCACACCTGTATTGATGGAACTGCACTGGCTCCCAGTTGCTGCCAGGATTCAATACAAAACATTGGTAACGACATTCAAGTTAATTCAAAACCTGGCCCCCTCATTCCTCTCCACCCTGATCTCCATACAACCTACCACCAGAAGCAGGAGAACCATAAACTCAGACACACTAATAGTCCCAAACAGCATTAGGCACGTAAAAGTCAGTACTAGTCGCAGAGCGTTCTCCTTCTCTGCCCCCACTTTATGGAACCAGCTCCCACACGAGCTGAGAGCAATTAAAGACTTAACCGAATTCAGAAAAAAATTAAAGACGCACCTGTTCAATTGTCACTATATACAGATGTAAATCCAAGAAGATAAAAAGAGTGAATAGCTGTATGTACAACTGCACACCTGTTCAATTGTCACTATATACATAAGTAAGGCCAAGAAGATAAAAGAGAGTGAATAGCTGTATGTAAAACTGTACATAGATGTCGGATAATCGCGTGTGTAAATGTATAATTGCTTGTATAAATATATAATCGATTGTGATAGTAATTATGGTCTAAATATAGACCCTAATATGTGTGCTGTGTATTACCCCTGTTCTCTCTATCTATGCCCCAAACTTTCTGTCTTGATTTTTTGACAAATCCCAAACTTGTAATCAAACCGCTGCTGATCGCTGGAAGTAGCGGTATATAAGTATCTACTAAATAAATAAATAAATAAAATAAAGTTACATGTCTGAAGATGCACCAATGGATTTACTGACGTAGCAAACCACAATTGCACAGCCGAGAGGCCGTGCACACAGATATGACGCCAAATCAGTGCACACAGTGGCAGTGCACCAGAGGCTGATGATGCCACAGGCAAAGCACCATGGAATGCCAATAGTGGTAGTGCACATCCATATTACCGTGCCCCAGGACATGTCCCAAACCTGTGCCTGTGCCCAGAGAGCAGTGGTGGCAGCTGTGAGCTCATATGTCCGACAGTGGCAATGCACACCCGGGGGTGCAGGGATGCACAGGTGTGCAAGTAGGTGACTGGCATGATCCAGCGCACACAGAGCAGAGGCCAATGGAACACATCCCGGGGGGGCGCCAGGTGGGGGTGGCAGTGGAGACCGGGGAAAGTGCCAAGACATGCAGCAGACATGTGTCATAGCAGAAGCGCCCACAACACATGTCACGTGTAGCCCCCAGCATGGCCAGAGAGAGGAGGCCACACATACAGAATGACCACCACGTGGATGTGTCTGTGTCCCCATCCACCCCCAACCAAGATAGCAGACGCACAAACATGCGACATATGGGGTGGGCGAGTGATGGACCCCACAGGCAGACATATGTACAACTTCCCATGCAGTATGCCTGTGGCCAGGTGTGGGAGCCATGGGCAAGCCGCAGGTGTTGCCCACAGCCATGGAGGGGACACATCATATGCATCACGAGTGCCCCTGGACACCGTAACCCTGAAAATGAATAGCGCAGGCAGGGAACAGACCACACCACATGCCCGCTGTGACACACAGGTGAGAAGAACCACACACACATGGTAGACAGAGAGATGTGTGGCAGCGCACAGACATCTGTGATCCAATCACCAGTGACAGGGCGTGATGTAGTGTGATGGCCCCAATAGGCTGCACCCGGAAATAACACCGCAATGTCAGGCATGCAGTGGACACTGGTGACAATGGTGTCCCGTCAACCACCTACAGTAGGTGCATGTTATACACAGTGAATACCCACCCAGCAGGATGTAGTCCTCATACTGGCCGGCCTCAAACTGGCCGAACCGTGCCGAGTTCTTCAGGATATAGGAGTCATGGGCAGACCCTGGGAACCACGGGACCACATTCAGGATACGCATACTTGCATCACAAACAAACTGCACATTGAGGGAATGGAAGTGTTTGCGGTTGTGGTACACAACCTCCCTGTCGCGTGGCGGGACGAGGGCAACATGTGTGCAATCTAATGCGCCCATCACGTGTGGTATCCCTGCAATCCTTTGGAATGCCTGTGCCAGGGTCCCCTAATGTTGCCTACCATTGGGAATTGCAATGTAATTCCCAACCCAGCTGACCATGGCCCGCAGTACCTGGTGGAGACAGCGAGAGAAAGTTGGCCTACTCATCCCACCTACTGCAGCCACCGAAGATTGGAAACAGCCAGAGGCAAAGAAATGTAGGGCAGCCAGGAGCTTGGCCAGACCCGGTATAGCATGTGACCAGGCAGTCAGGGGCTCTAGGTCAGGTCTGAGTTCCTCATAGAGCTCCCTAATGGCCCCTGTGTCCAGCCGGTAGAGGGAGATTACCTGGCCCTCTCTCAGGTCCTGGAGCATGGCCCTGGGCCTGTAGAGGCGTTGCAGGCGGGGCCGTGCCTCAGCACGCCTACGGCGCCGTTGGTCGCCCACACCCGCCTGTGGACCCCCCACAGCTGCAGGCCTGAGTTGCAGCGGCATTTCACCCATGTCCAGGGCTGCAGCCCCAGGAACAGCATCCCCCTCCTCCAGAAAACGCAGCCCAGCCAGCTCGAGCAATGCAACCAGTGCACCACCTGCATGCGCAGTCTGAGCCATGATAGACACAGGATGGGGGACAGCTGGGTTGGAAATAGGAATCGGGGTGGGGATGGACATCGCATGAATGATACACACCTGGAGAGACAAAAAACCAGAATAAGCCAAATAAACCAAATACCTGTGTGCAAGCGCAGCGTGCGCGGGAGCGCGCATTCCCATTAAGCACTCGAGGACAGTCATTGATGTGAGTCCCTGGGATGAAGCAGGGTGTAAAGAAACTGCGTATCACACCCGAAACCACACCCAGACGCCAAAGTAAGACAGACATACAACAAAAATGTCCACGAGCGGAGAACGCAAGAGGCGTTGCAACGCGCATAACGAAGCGTGCAACGTCAGTATGACGTAGCGTGCGCGTCAAACATTGCTACAGCTTTCAACGCGACTAGTAACGTGCAGACAAACAAAATAACATATCGAACCTGTGGAGCATGTGCGCCAGCAGTAGAGACCACAATAGTGTTAGGAGAGCACGTGTAAGGTGGATCACTGAACTGCTGTCTACTGCCAATATGAATGCAATTAGATGATGTCATCCCCTGCGTGTAGCTGCATGCGCATGTGCAATGCGCGTCGCAACGCGCGTCTCATTGCACTTAGACAATGCCCCTCAGCCCACACCCAAGCTATACCTATATGTATGATAAGCTCATTATGGCAAACCCCCCAGCACAACCACATGCTAAGGTATGGAGTGCACCAATGGAGGAGAACAGGAGGGTGCAGTGGACCAGACACTGCACCCACCATCGCAAAACCCATCTGGTAATGATGAGATGCCAGGCCCATCTGCTGCACATCAGAACCCCAGTGCACAGGCAAGTGGTGCAGGAAGACAGAGGCAGCACAGGACCCCAGTTCCAGCAGAGGTCCGGAGGAGGGCGGTGCGCTTCAGTCAGGATGAGAATGATCTCCTCCTGGCAAGCATCCTTGACCGCTACGACGTACTTTTTGGATGCCACAGCGCTACCATCACCATAGCCACATGCACCAGGGCATGGGCCGAGGTCCAGGCAGCAGTGGCAGCAGCAGAGGGCCCACATCGCGACGTAGAGAACCTCAGGAAGCGCTACTCCGACATTAAGAGAAATATCAGAAACGAGCTTGCCAGGGAGAGGTGTGGGTCCCAAGGCACTGGAGGGGGCCCAGCACAGCTTGCAAACCTCTCTGACCTCGAGCGTCGCCTTGCTGAGAGATTGGGCCCAATGTATATCCATGGTCTTCCCCCTGCTTTGGACACAGCACATCCACAAGCAGGTATGTGTGAGTGTGGTGCAACAGTGGGAGATAGCACAGGCACATGTGTTGGGGCACACCAAAGGGGGGGCAGTACGTGGCTGGTCGGGGATCAGGGGGCAACTGAGGCACAGAGGCAGCGTCCATTCACGAGCCATGGTGGGGGGACATGTCACTGGTGGGCAGTGGGCAGCACAGGTAAGTGAATGGGTGCCTGTGTAGGGGGGCAGGCCCACAGTGGCAGCAGAGGGTGACTACATGTTGCAGGGTGCACGGTGCAGGACTGGCAGGGGCAGCAGGGCCACACAGGTAGGGAGGTGGGCAACCGGGAGGCACACTGCACCTGCATCGACCATGCTGAGTGGTGGCAAGGATGAGGGTGGTGATGGGCATGCATGGGGTGTGTGGCAGCATCCGGGGGGGGGCCCAGGGAAGCAGGGCACAGGGGCCACTGGCATGGGGAGTGCACTAACATTGTGGGTGGGCACAGGGGCCCTGGACCAGACCCATGCGGCTCACCAACACGCATGTGCCGGTAGGGGGGTGTGACGTGATGGACTGGCAGTCATGCCCCATCTGAACTATAGAACATTGTGACAAACAGGTGACATCTGCGCCATTGAGGCGCAGGAGGAGGCCCAAGAGGAGACAGCCCCAGGCCCGTGCAGCCTAATAGACCCTGTTGCAGAGGTGGCCCAGGTGGGAGCGGAGGGGCTAGCTGCACCCCTGGGGGATGACGACATGCAGGACCCACAGCCTGCACACATCATTACACCACCCACCTCTGCAGGCACGGGGGAGGGGCCTACAGATGAGGCAGCGCAGGCCAGAAACGAAGCACTGGCTGCAGTGGACAACATCATTGGGGAGATGCAGGCGCACTCCGCGGCGGCACAGAGAAATGCAGAGGGTGAGTGTCCTAATGTGCTATGGTGGCTATGCCTCTGTACAGGTGTTGGATGACCCCCTGTCTCACATTGCACTATGGGCTCTCCCCACAGGTATACGGCATGTACTGCGGGCGGTGGTCCGGGGACAGCGGCGCCAGCTACGTTGGTCACGTCGCCTCCAGCAGACCATGTCTGGGGTCCTGGCAGGGGTGCAGCGCATGGCCACAGCAGCAGAGAGAATGGCTGACAGCCTGGAGTGGCTGGTGGCAGGCGGAGGTACACTCCCCGGGCAGCAGCATCCATCACCACCACCACCACCATCGGCAGCAGCACCAGCGGCAGCAGGGGTGCGACCAGCACCAAGGGTTGGGCGGGGCCGCGCAAGGCATGGCAGGGGGAGGGGTAAATAAAGGGCTACACAGGCGGCCTTTGCTGGAGACATGTGTTCTGGGTCTCATTTGAGGGTCCAATAGTCACACAAACCCCCCCCCCCCCGTCTCGTGACCAGGGGATGACACTGTGCCACTGATGCAACCAGACCTTGCCCCCCCCTCCCCAGCCATGTCCACCATGGGTAGGCATACGATCACTTACCTTGCGACGCTGGAACACCACGCCCATGCCTGGGTGGTGCGCTGTGTGCCTTGGGAGTGCACACACCCCATGGACCAATACCCTGGGGCGCCCTGACCCACCTTTTGTCTCTGTGCCGAGGTAGGTGCACTGTATGTCCCGCATGGGGAGCCACATGGGCCGCTTCCATCACGCTGGACCCAAACAGACTGTGCACTGCACATGTCACATACTCAGGGTCACAAGGCACCCCTATCCCCGCACCATGGCATCTCTCGTAACACATGTCCACTGTGTGCCCCTAAAAACACCCTTAGAGCTTTCCCCCACCATAGGGTGCCCCCCCGTTATGACCCACCCACCACCCTGTGCACCCGTGGCCCCACCATACTCCCACCCCCCCCCCCATGTCCCCCATCAGGCACCTCCCGATAACATAGTAGGCCCCGTAGGCTATATTCATAAACTCACCTGTCACCTGTCGCACCATCCACACTGCGCTCCACCCCATCCACGGCCATGGCACACTGTGACACTCCACAGACCATCATCACAGCAATACCCCCCTCCCCACCCTCTGCTGTGCCCACCCCCGGACCCCCTCCCCAATGTGGGTGCCACCCCAGATGGGCCAATGCACTCCACAGACAGTATGGTCTATCACCCCCTAGGGGCAGCCGTCACACCTGCCACTCCATGGACCGAGGTGGTCCTGCACCCTTCAGCAACCCATTGCGGAATCCCATTGTCATCCCCCTATCTCACCCTGCATGTTCGTATACGTGATTGTCATGTAGCCAACTATTGCCGGAGCCTACACGACCTCAGCGGCCGTCACCGCTCCCTCCACCCCCTACTCAGTCACCAGCTTCACCACTTCCTGAGGTGCACCCTCTGTGATCTTACCCTAACCACACCTCTGCACAGACCCCTCCGCAGTCCTACCTTTCCCACCACAACTCAACACTATGGGGTTAAGTCTGATACACTACACAGGCCTTCCAATGTCCCCCGCCGTAAGCACCATTGTCCCCCTGTGTTGCGCACCCCACCATCGTGGACATCTGCTGTCGCACGTCCCTCCTGCAGGCCACTCTCCCCCCTGTTCGTTTCCCCCCTTCATAGCAACGTTGCTGCGATATGTCAGGGGAGCTGCTGTCACCGCAGCCCTTACCTGGTCCACATCCTCCCTCACCTCTCGGAGTGCACACTGACACACCCATCACTCGCACAGCACTGTCACATAGCAATGAGGAACATCTGACCACCAGGGTTATGTAATAAACGTAACCATTTTATTTACAATGCCCTTTCTGAACTGGGCTGCACATGTAACATAGCAACATTGTAACATAGTAAATGACGGCAGATAAAGACCAGCATGGTCCATCTAGTCTGTCCAGCAAAACTGCGCAGGGCACACCCATCCCTGTCACTGGGGTGTGGGGCAGGCAATGGCACGGTCCGTCACAGGGCGGGTGTGCCATGTGTGTCCCCACACTATACACCCCGGGGACCCCTGTCAAATGGTAGCTGTCTGGGTGCGCCACCGGCAATGCGCTCGTCAAGCTCATGCAGCCGGTCAGCCACCATGGACAGGGTCGCCAGAACCTGCCCCTGGATGAGGGCAAACTGCCTCTGAGCGTGTGCCTGGGCATGCACAGCCGCAGCCAGGCGCAGCCCACACATACAGCCGCACAGACACACATCTCCCCGTGTCTGTGTGGCTGCATGCATGGTGCACCTGTCTGCGGCTATGTGTGACAGGCACACATCCAGAAGGTGTGCTTCGCCAACATCAGGGGGCAGGTGGCTGGTGCCCCCATTGCCCTGTGGCGGAGCATGCCACTGGGGACCTGCCACCCCCCCCCCCCGTCCCCGCACCCAATACATCCCCTCCCCCCCTCCCCCCCCCGGCCCCCACCACCCTCTCCACATCCCCTTCCCCCTCCTCCCCCTCCCTTTCCCTGCCACCCACATCGTCCCCTCCCTTCCCCTGTCCCTCACCTCCACCCCCTCCCTTCCCTTGTCCCCCACCTCCTCCCCCTCCCTTCCCCTGTCCCCCACATCCTCCCCCTCCCTTCCCCGTCCCCCAACTCCACCCCCTCCATTTCCCTGTCCTCCACCTCCTCCCCATCCCCTTCCATATGCCCCTCATCCTCCACGTCCCCCTCCTCCCCCTCGGTGAGGGCTGGGGAACCCCCCTCGTAGCCTCCACTGCCATCGCCATCCGCACTGGACTCCTGGTCTTCGCCGCCCTCCTGGCCCACATCAGCAATGGCCTCCTCCAGGCCCGCAGCACCATCCGCCTCCCCCGGCTCCACTGGCTCCACGGCAGCAAGTGCATCAGCTGTGGGAGAGGGGAACACATATCATCTCCATGGTCACACATCAGATACCGCAGTAAAAATCATCCTGTGGTTCTGCCACCCAGTGCCCCACAGGGCCATGTCACATTACTCACCATTCCTTTGCGCCATCCGTTCCCGCTGTACTCGCGCCACAAATCGCGGGTAACGTGCCCTCAACTCCCTGGCCTTTTCACGCAGGTCCTCCACCTGTAGGGTTGACAACGAACATTGACATTAGCTACCGAAAAGACACTTTGGGGTCCTCTGCCACAACACCTATCTATCTCTTCATACAACAGGTGCCTGCCCCTATTGAGTGATACATTCATGCCCCATGCTTTCCCAAGGGACAGCCCCATGTGTGCCCCGCGCACATGCCTGTCCAGCCTGGGCCCCATGTGCCCTGTGTGTGCACCCCAGTGGGCCTGACACAGCACATCTCTGTGTGCCACCTCCACACTTCTGCCAGTGCCCATCAGCCACTGCTGGGGTGGGTGGTGGCCACCTGCAGTGCTCCCTGCGGAATCATTTGGCTATAGTTCTTTCTTGTAATCATAAACAGGGCCTGTTTCCATAGGACCAGGATGGGGGATGGAGCCTTCTTTTGGGGCCTGCAGCATCCTGGGGCTATGGTTTGTCTTTTGTGATCACAAACAGGGCCTGTTTCCATAGGACCAGGATGGGGGATGGGGCCTTCTTTTGGGGCCTGCAGCATCCTGGGGCTATGGTTTGTCTTTTGTGATCACAAACAGGGCCAGATAACATTGGACACGGATGGGGGAAGGAGCCTTCTTTTGGGGCCTGCAGCATCCTGGGGCTATGGTTTGTCTTTTGTGATCACAAACAGGGCCTGTTTCCATAGGACCAGGATGGGGGATGGAGCCTTATTTTGGGGCCTGCAGCATCCTGGGGCTATGGTTTGTCTTTTGTGATCACAAACAGGGCCAGATAACATTGCACCAGGATGGGGGATGGAGCCTTCTTTTGGGGCCTGCAGCATCCTGGGCTATGGTTTGTCTTTTTTGATCACAAACAGGGCCAGAGAACATTGGACAAGGATGGGGGATGGAGCCTTCTTTTGGGGCCTGCAGCATCCTGGGGCTATGGTTTGTCTTTTGTGATCATAAACAGGGCCAGATAACATTGCACCAGGATGGGGGATGGAGCCTTCTTTTGGGGCCTGCAGCATCCTGGGGCTATGTTGTGTCTTTTGTGATCACAAACAGGGCCAGATAACATTGGACACGGATGGGGGATGGAGCCTTCTTTTGGGGCATGCATAGGGTTACCAACTTTTTCACCGAGAAAAACCCAACACCTGTGGCTCGCTATGCTCCACCCATTCTCCGCCCCTAGTCCCACCCCTGCCCTGCCCCCAGCCCCACCCACAAAAATTACCGAGGATACGTGTAGGCTAACTTCCTTGGTCAGATAATAATTAAACTGGGAACCCCAAAATCCAAACATGAAATGTACAATACTGGAGAAATAAAACTATAAAGTCATTTCCTCTTGCACTAAAGAAAAACACAAAGATGTTAGCAATAAACACTTCCAGACCAGACATATTCCAGTTAATAAATTCAAAATAAAAAGTAATTTTCTACCTTCTGTTTGGGCATTTTATTTTTCAGTTGCAATTGCTCCAGTCACTTTCTTCTGGTTTCTTTGTGTCTTCTGCGAGCTATCCATTTGTCCTTCCTTCTCTTTTCCATTCTCTCTCTATTTCTGCTTTAACATACTGATTGTTTCCCTTTTGCTCTTTCCCCCAATTCTTTCCTTATTCCTTTATCATCCATTTAAATTTCACCCTTCCATTCTCAAGCCCCTCTTACTCTCCCAATACCCAGCCCATCATAGACCTTTCTTCCACACAAAATATTTTTCCCCTCTCCATTCTCATTCCCCATCTATTCTAGTCCTCCCCCAAAATCAGTTCCCTTATAGTTCTAGACCCACCCAGCATCCACTCCCTTCTAGTCCCATTCTCCCATGCCCCACATCAGCCCATTTCCAGTCCTATTCCAGCTCTTCATCAGCCCATTTCCAGTGCTAGCCCTCACATCACAGACCATTTCCAGTCCTAGCCCCACCCCCCAATCACAGCCCATTTCCAGTCCAAGTCCCCCATCACAGCCCATTTCCAGTCCAAGTCCCCCATCACAGCCTATTTCCAGTCCTGGGCCCCCCACCATCACATCCCATTTGCAGTCCTAGCCCCCCCCCCCCCCACCATCACAGTCCATTTGCAATCCTAGCCCCCCTAATCACAGCCTATTTCCAGTCCAAGTTCCCCCTCCCTCCACCATAGCCCATTTCCAGTACAAGTTCCCCCCCCCCCATCGCCCTTTTCCAGGCCAGGTCCCCCGCCCCCTAAAAACCCATTTCCAGTCCATCACCCCCCCCCCCCCCACATAGCCCTTTTACAGTCCAGGTCCCCCTCCCCATCACAGCCCATTTCTTTCCAGTCCAATGCCCCACCCCCCTTAGCCCTTTTCCAGTCCAGGTCCCCCCCCTTCACAACCCATTTCCAGTCCACATCCCCCTAATCACAGCCTATTTCCAGTCCAAGTTCCCCCTCCCTCCACCATAGCCCATTTCCAGTCCAAGTCCCCCCCCCCCCATAGCCCTTTTCTAGTCCAGGTCCCCCTCCCCATCACAACACTTGTCCAGTCAATGTCCCGTCCCCCCAATAGCCCTTTTCCAGTCCCGGTCCCCCTCCCAATAAAAACCCTTTTCCAGTCCATGTCCCCCCCCCCCCCCACATAGCCCTTTTACAGTCCAGGTCCCCCTCCCCATCACAGCCCATTTCTTTCCAGTCCAATGCCCCACCCCCCATAGCCCTTTTCCAGTCCAGGTCCCCCCCCCTTCACAACCCATTTCCAGTCCACATCCCCCTAATCACAGCCTATTTCCAGTCCAAGTTCCCCCTCCCTCCACCATAGCCCAGTTCCAGTCCAAGTCCCCCCCCCCATAGCCCTTTTCTAGTCCAGGTCCCCCTCCCCATCACAACCCATTTCCAGTACATGTCCCGTCCCCCCCATATCCCTTTTCCAGTCCAGGTCCCCCTCCCCATCACAACCCATTTCCAGTCCATGTCCCCTCCCCCCCCCCCCATAGCCCTTTTACAGTCCAGGTCCCCCCCCCCCCATCACAGCCCATTTCTTTCCAGTCCAAGTCCCCCCCCCATAGCCCTTTTCTGGTCCAGGTTCCCCCCCCATCACAACCCATTTCCAGTCCAAGTCCCCCCCCCTAGCCCTTTTCCCGTCCAGGTTCCCTCCCCCCATCACAGCCCATGCAGTCCTTGACCTCTCCCCCCCCTCCCCGACCAGCACCGCGGCTGTCTGAGGGGCTTTAGAGGGAGCCGGGGAAGGAAGCCCGCGCGAGGCCCCAGCTCCCTCTGTACAGCCGCCAGCGTGAAGAGCCTTTTCCTTCACGCTGGCGGCTGTTTCTGTGAAGCCACGAATGCTGGGAAAGGTTAAAAGGTCTTTAACCTTTCCCAGCAATCGCGGCTTTACAGAAACAGCCGCCAGCGTGAAGGAAAAGGCTCTTCATGCTGGCGGCTGTACAGAGGGAGCCGGGGCCTCGCGCGGGCTTCCCCAGCTACCTCTGAAGCCCTCCGGTGTGTGAGCCGCCCCGGGGAAGGGTTTTTTTTTTTGGACGGGTTGGGAGAAAAGCCGGTTTTACCTCTGTGCCGGCAGAAGGCCTGGCCATGGAAAAACCGGCCAGGCCGGCTGAAAACCAGCCAGTTGGCAACCCTAGGCCTGCAGCATCCTGGGGCTATGGTTTGTCTTTTGTGATCACAAACAGGGCCTGTTTCCATAGGACCAGGATGGGGGATGGGGCCTTCTTTTGGGGCCTGCAGCATCCTGGGGCTATGGTTTGTCTTTTGTGATCACAAACAGGGCCTGTTTCCATAGGACCAGGATGGGGGATGGAGCCTTCTTTTGGGGCCTGCAGTATCCTGGGGCTATGTTTTGTCTTTTGTGATCACAAATAGGGCCTGTTTCCATAGGACCAGGATGGGGGATGGGGCCCTCTTTTGGGGCCTGCAGCATCCTGGGGCTATGGTTTGTCTTTTGTGATCACAAACAGGGCCAGATAACATTGCACCAGGATGGGGGATGGAGCCTTCTTTTGGGGCCTGCAGCATCCTGGGGCTATGTTTTGTCTTTTGTGATCACAAACAGGGCCAGATAACATTGGACAAGGATGGGGGATGGAGCCCTCTTTTGGGGCCTGCAGCATCCTGGGACTATGGTTTGTCTTTTGTGATCACAAACAGGGCCAGATAACATTGGACAAGGATGGGGGATGGAGCCCTCTTTTGTGGCCTGCAGAATCCTGGGGCTATGGTTTGTCTTTTGTGATCACAAACAGGGCCAGATAACATTGCACCAGGATGGGGGATGGAGCCTTCTTTTGGGGCCTGCAGCATCCTGGGGCTATGGTTTGTCTTTTGTGATCACAAACAGGGCCAGATAACATTGCACCAGGATGGGGGATGGAGCCTTCTTTTGGGGCCTGCAGCATCCTGGGGCTATGTTGTGTCTTTTGTGATCACAAACAGGGCCAGATAACATTGGACACGGATGGGGGATGGAGCCTTCTTTTGGGGCCTGCAGCATCCTGGGGCTATGGTTTGTCTTTTGTGATCACAAACAGGGCCTGTTTCCATAGGACCAGGATGGGGGATGGGGCCCTCTTTTGGGGCCTGCAGAATCCTGGGGCTATGGTTTTTCTTTTGTGATCACAAACAGTGCCAGATAACATTGGACAAGAATGGGGGATGGAGCCCTTTTTTGGGGCCTGCAGCATCCTGGGGCTATGGTTTGTCTTTTGTGATCACAAACAGGGCCAGATAACATTGCACCAGGATGGGGGATGGAGCCTTCTTTTGGGGCCTGCAGCATCCTGGGGCTATGGTTTTTCTTTTGTGATCACAAACAGTGCCAGATAACATTGGACAAGGATGGGGGATGGGGCCCTCTTTTGGGGCCTGCAGCATCCTGGGGCGATGGTTTGTCTCTTGTGATCACAAACAGGGCCTGTTCCCATAGGACCAGGATGGGGGATGGAGCCCTCTCTTGGGGCCTGCAGCATCCGCGGATGTATTTAGGCCTTGTGTTAGTTGACAGGGGCAAGTGACAGACCCCTGTTTGTCTCTTGGCCTGAGTGGTGGGCCTGTGGTTTCCTGTGGATAGGGCACATCCTTGGGCTGCAACAGCGCCCCATACCATACCAATGTGGTCTGTAGTGCACCTCTGCCATGGTTGCAGCTACCCCCTTGGGTCTGGGGGGTCTGTTTTTGGGCGTGTGCCAGACTTTGCTACCAGCTGGACGTGGCAACACCTGACATTCCCTGGCAGTGCATAGTTTCTTTGTGCTTTGGTTACAGGGTGTTTTTTTCCACATCATCAGATGGGGTGCCTGTCCCCATGCACTTACCTCACGTGGGTAGTCAGAGCTCCTGTTGTATCTGTGTGACAGATGCTCCCAGGCCCTCCTGACCCTTGATAAGTTCTGCCTCCTGGATGAGCCTGGAAATAGGCGCTGCTGGCGGAGGCAGAACAGCTCTGTGAGGAGATAGAGGTCTCTTTGTGTAAATGCTGGCTTCCTTGACATGGCTGCCATTTGCTCAGACTGTATCAGTGCTGCGTAGCCACATGCGTTGGTGAGGACGTAGCCACGTGCATACCCACATGTTGGTATGGGCATGTCACCGCGCGTGAATACGTGCGTTGGTTCCGGCGTGGGCGGGCGTAACTACATGCGTTGGTTCTGGCGTGGGCACTGTAGATTGCATATCCTTGAGTGTGTATTGCACCTAACATTAATGCTACCATCTCTGATTGTGCTGGCCTATTGCCTATCAGAGCCTGTGAGCAGGAGCTGGACTTTACAACCCCCACTTTTTAGTACTGCTACTACATTTTGCAGCATTGGCATCATGTTTTTAAACACCTTCTGCTGCACACATCTCACATTAGGGTACATTCACATTCCTTTGGCTAAATATGTCCTCAATGTGGAGCTGTATCACACATTTTTAATGCCCCTTTTGTTTAGAGGGATTGAGGAGGGTGTGTGGTGCGAACGGCACAGAGGGAGTCCCTGATTGGTTATATGTCGGGGTGGCATTGGGAGCAATGGAGAGCTTGTGTGTATTTGACAGAGGAACTTCATTTCACCACACAGTCCATCTGCAGGGGTTCACAGGGTTGGATTGGAGCAGTCACACCCATGATGCACTGCACATGCAAATCAGCAGTGTACAGATGATCATGTGTTGAGGTTTCCCCCCCCCCATCACCTAGGGCTGATGTGGGTCCTGACCATGTGCAGCCCCACAGCACCTCGGCATGGTAGGGGGAACAGACCATGTGTGGCACTGCTACAGAGTAACCACAGACAGTCACATTGTGCGGGTACTGTGACCACCCTGAGTTTGAGGTGGGGTGGCCAGCAACAGGTCCACAGCACCTTTCATGATTGACATACCCCATGCTGTAGGTCCCCATCAGTGTGTTGTCTGTAGTTCCATTAGACACACCATGGTTACATCGGTGTTCTGCTGTATGTCTCGCTCATGTCTCGTCTCTATGGGCGATTATGCACCCAAAATAGTGCATATACGGTGTTGGTGGCATGGTTACCTGCTGTAGGGTGGGAGATTATATACCACCACACAACCCACCCTCCAGGGCTCAGGGTGCAGAACAGGTTCACCTACCAATAGAACCACATGATTTCCATTCAGTATTTCAAGCAATAGTCTTCCCACATTTTGACTATGGCAACATTATATACCATGGACTACTAAAATATATTCTCCATCCTTTACAAATGGCACAACATACAGCGGCCCATATCATCCAAGGAGCATCAAGATTTGAGCACATTACACCAGTAGCTCCCAATAACAAGTCAAATTAAATACAAAATCCTATTATTGATATTCAAAATCACACATAACTTATCATCCACATACTTAAACATGCTCTTACACATGACACAAAACAGGGCCAGAAGACAAAGCACACAAAATATGTTAATGACACCAATCGAAAGAACAAAAAACTCCCAATATGCCTACAACCACTCATTCTCCCTTTATGCTCTGGGATTTTGGAATGCACTGCCTGAGAGTACCAGAAACATATCCGAACATATAGCATTCCACAAGGCACTAAAAACCCATCTATTCATGGAGAACTTTGGAGACATACAGCAACAGCATAAATTTCACACCCCACCAACAGTTAGCTATGCTCTATCCTCTATTGTTAAGAAGTTCATAAAGTTTTCCTCTCCCTCGTTTCCAGTTAAAAAATGAATAACTTGTACATCCTATGTTAACATGTTTTCACTTCCTTGTTTTATGTAGACCTGTTACTGTTTCTTGTAAACCGCTTTGATCTAGAGAAAAGCGGTATAGAAAAATAGTCAAATAAATATAAATAAATAATAGGGACATGTATGGTTTTTTGAGGGGTGATTTGTATATGACTGTGATTGGGATTCATGTTTGATTGTAGGTTGGTTGTGAATGGTACAATATTTAAGGATATATCTGAGGTATGTTTGGGCAGCAGCTATTAGTACTGCTCTACTGTATGGCGTATTTGGACATTGATGGATTAGCTTCAGCGGTTCAGTAGGCAAGGAAAAGGAGGAGATAGGCTAATTCTTGCCATTACTTGGTTATGACATGTCTAAATTCCTTAAGCTGAGAACGACTGGACACCAGAGCTGGTCCTGCCACTAGGCAGACTAGGGGGCATGTTTACTAAACATTCCTAACGTGCGGGGCCGCGGTAGTGTGCCTGTGCCATATAAGGAGTGGGCGGATCAGGCTGAAAAAGGAAAAAAAATGACCGTACGTGTGCGCGTCGCGTTAATGTGCGGGGCCCACATTAGCGCGTGGGAAGGCTAAGTGGGGCGCAGCTGGGCACATAAAGGAACAGAGCCATAGCACAACGGTGAAGACAATAACCAATGGTGCAGGGGCCATGGGTTCAATCCCCCAGTGTGCGCAACCCAAAAAGGTTGGCTGAGGCACCACCTTGAATGTGGAAAAGTGTGTCAGGAGGCAAATTAATTTTGTACGGCATAAGGCGGCGCACTGTTCATTTTGGGCGGCATAAGGCGGTGCACTGTTCATTTTGGGCGGCATAAGGAGGCGCACTGTTCATTTTGGGCGGCGCACTGTTCATTTTGGGCGGCATAAGGAGGCGCACTGTTCATTTTGGGTGGCATAAGGCGGCGCACTGTTCATTTTGGGCGGCATAAGGAGGCGCACTGTTCATTTTGGGCGGCACAAGACGGCACGCTGATGGGCACAAGGCGGCGCGCTGATGCTAAAGCAAAGGAACACAGCCACAGCACAGTGGTTACGACACTGACCAATGGTGCAGGGCCACAGGTTCAATCCCTCACAGTGCCCTGTGAAAAAGGGTAGCTGAGGCAGTGTGTTTTATGTTGTGGAGTGCTGTAGGAGGCTTATTAATTTTATTTTGTGATAACTACTAGCAAACCCACTCTCACAGCATGTTAACATAAAGCGGCCCATAAGGCACATGTTACAGTGCACCGTCCGCCAAGGCACCCTAGAATGTCCCCTATAGGGCAGCATGTATGCTGCGACACAGGATAATGTATAGTGCACCCTATATGGATGGCAACCATAAAGTGCCCTATAGGGCGCCCCATAAAGCACCCGCAGGGGCACCTTATGGGTACAGTACGCTGAGGGTGTAATTGCTGGCATCAACATATGTACAGTAAATTAAAATAAAAGCTTTGGACACCCCTATCACAGAACCCCACTGTGGGTATGAACCCATGACCTCTAGCTGCACAGGCAGTGTCATAACCATTGTGCTACAGCTCTATAGCTCTAAACAAGCCCTGGCTGGCTGCAGATAGCCTACACGTCACCTCACAGACAGTCTGCTGTTGTAAACAGAATAGGGTTAGGCCACCCGTACCCATGATGCACTGCAAATGCAAATCAGCTGTCCACAGATGCACACAGGATGGGAAATGCACCCCTAAAGCTCCCCGGCCTGGTAGGGGGACGTGTCCGTGTGCACCCACACAGCACCTCGGCCTGGTAGGGTGTTCTGAGTGGGTGGGCAAATGGCAAAGAGTAGCTAAACAACATCACATTGTGAAGTAACTGTGCTCACCCTGAGTGTGTGATGTTGCGCCCAGGACCAGGTCCACAACACCTTGCATGGCTGAATGCGGCCATGCCAGAGCTCCAAAGCAGCAAGAATCTGTGAAATAGGTAGGTGCTGCATAAACATCTTGGAGATCTCTGTCTGCCTCAGTCAGTGGGATTCCCCCCCCCCCCCTCCCCCCTCCCTGATGGCAGCAGAGTGGACCATCAACCCCAGTCCTGCTGGGGAAACAGACACCCTACAGGGCAGTCCAAGCAGCTCCACACACATCCATAACACAATATCAGACAGACATTAGGCCTGGATATGCACAGATGCACCCCACCACCATTTCATATTCTCCTGCAGCAAGCCATCAGCCACTGCACCTTGCAAGGCACTCCATCAAGACACATACCATCTGTGCACAGTCTGCTGGTTGGTCCTGATGGAAATGCATGCACCCACAACTGGGGTGGCAGCACACACAAGCAGATAAGTCAGTGAAGAGGCCCCAACAGGAAACCCATATATATCACATGAGAGAAACACAATATAGCACTATGGGGGTGCCTAGCCATGCTGCCATCACTGCACACTCAGGGTGAGAGTGATCCCCCAGCAGCACATACAGAGGTCACCCTGTCTGTGTAGGTGGTGGCCGGCCACTACCATGTCCCTGCCAGTGCCCTATGCCCTGTGCAGCTGCATCCTGGTCAGCCCACCCTGTCTGGGATGTACCCATGGTCCCTTGCTACTCATTATGCACATTGGCAGGCCAATACTGGCAACAGTGCTGGCAGTGTGGGCTGTGGAAGGGGCTTGCAGCCAACACCCACTGTATAGACCAGGGGTGGGCAAACCTGGTCCTGGAGGGCCGCAGACCAGTCAGGTTTTTGGGATATCTCTAATGAATATGCATGAGATATATGCATTAGAGATATCCTGCCAACCTGACTGGTTTGTGGCCCTCCAGGGCTGGATCTGGAGACCCCTGCCTTACACCTCTGTCATTTAAGATTGTGAGTGGACAAGGTGCAGATGTCCAGGACATCAAAAAGGTTAGATAGAATTTGTCACAGTCCTCCTCACTTCTCACCACCACCAAAAAATTGTCTATTAGACAACTTTTTGGTGGTGGTGAGAATCGAGGAGGAATGTGACACATTCTATATACCCTTTCGATGTCTAGGACATCTGTACCTTGCCCACTCACGATATTAAATGACAGAGGTGTAAGGCAGGGGTCTCCAAATCCAGCCTTGGAGGGCCAGAAACCAGTCAGGTTGGCAGGATATCTCTAATGCATATATATCTCATGCATGTTCATTAGGGATATCCCGAAAACCTGACTGGTCTGCGGCCCTCCAGGACCGGAGGTGCCCACCCCTGGTATAGACAGACACACACTTCCACACCTATGCCATCATGGTGCTACTATTGTGGAGGTAATTAGCCTTGCCCACCAAACCGGTCCTGGGCACACCAGGGCATGGATATGGTACGCAGTACTGCTGGGGGTCACTCCCCAGGGTGGTAAACACTGTCAGAGGCCAGGCCTGGAGCACGCACCGCAAACACCTCACAGATTGTTCGGATGGGGTCAACTAGCAGTATGTGCGTAACGTATGGATATCTATCTGCCAGTACTCCTAGCAAACGTCTCAGAGCTGTGTACCGTATACCTCAGGTGTAGGGTGACATTGCTAAGGTATGCAGGTGCTAGTATTGGGAGATGCACACAGGGGCCACTGTTCTGCCTCTCCAGGAGACATTGGCCAATGGGGCCTGTGGGTGTGGGTGTGGGTGTGTCTGGCCCTGTTGGCTGCTGCTTTACAGCAGAGATTCCCAACTCCAGTCCAGGTTTGTATCACACTGTTCGGGTTTTCCTGCTGTCCCTCATGAATATGCATGAGCTACATCTACATGCCATGGGGGTGGTGCATAGATATACAGCACAGGCATTTGTATGAGTGGCAGCATGGAACCTGACTGGTGTGTGGCCCACCAGAACTGCATTTGGAAGATTCTGCTCTAGGTACTGCCCCTGTTCATGGTGTCTGTGCTCAGTGGGGTAAAACATAGACGTAGTACCATTGCATATGTCCTTGCCACGAAAGGTGTGTCCTTACTATCACTGTTTAGTTGTGGGAAAAATATGTGGGCAGGATTGGTGGTAGCCCCAGCTGGGCTTTGATCCTGTGACCTTCTGTTCTTGCATGTACTGTCTGTGTGCACTGCACCACCGTGTAGCCACAGATTGGCTGGATTCCCTGGAACATCCATGACTGTGGATCCAGCAGGGCCTGTCTATTGCAGTGGACTGCGCCAGCCTGCACATGGCTAGGCCTCTGTCTTCTGTGGCTAGCAGCCACTGCCCCCTGCACCACATGTACTCGTCCGCCAACATGCTGGCATGAGCTTCTCTCAGAAAAAGCAGATGACATGATTGCAATGTGGCAGTACGGGACTGCATTTGGGGGACTTGGCTGTAGGTAATGCCCATTGTTGTGGTGTGTGTGCGGTGTTGGGGTAAAATATGGGTGTTTTCCCCATGCTTATGTTCCCTGCAATACAGGGGTGTCTGCGCTATCTTTGTTTAGTGGTGGGTAAAATATAGGGACTGGGCTGGCAAGTGCCCCAGCTGGGATTTGAACCTCTGACCCTCTGGTCCTAGAGGTACTGGCTCTGTCTGCTGCACCACACTCTGCCCACAGAAATGGTGCAGCTCCTGGAGGTAGTAAACCTGACAGGATGGAGTCGCAAACCCTGCTCTACGCATTTTTACTGTGGGCACATGCACCCTGTCTGGTGACAAAAGTGCACATAAACCCCGGAAATGACCACGGAAAATGGGGGACACAATATCACCACGCTGGGCAACAGTGATATTAATGGGCAACCATAGAAACCACTCCCAGGAAAGCTCCAACAAAAAGGAAATGTTTTTTGGAAGAGTCTCCGCTCCGTACACCTTTCCAAAAATCATTTCTTTTTGTTGGAGCTTTCCTGGGTGTGTTGTTTAGTTTTGCCCATTACTATAACTGTTCCCCAGCTGAATTCCTATTTTTACAATTTTTGTTGTGGTCCTTTTCTATTTTTAATTCCACTTTTGGGCTGTGCACATGTATCACACTGCTCACGTTTTGCAGGTTTCCCCGGTTTTGCTGTACATTGCTGACGGAAATGGTTTCTCTTCCCTTTAAATGCATTCTACCGCGAGTGATTCACTCGCGCTATTTTTCCTTTGAAATTCAGCCCCGATAATGTGCGGGGCGCCTCTCGCCTCCCCTTCCCCGCCCATTAACCCCTTCTCTCCACCCTTCCGGGGCCTTCCTCCGCCCTCCGTTAGCCTTTCCACGCCTCTATCGGACATTTGCGGGCCCGTACTTGTGCGGTACCCGTTAGTGTGACGCGCAAGGGTGCGGGGGTTCCTCGCACATTTGCGGGGCGCTTAAGCGCTCTTAAATACGCTTTTAGTGCGCTATTTTGCGGCTGCGCACATTGGCGGTTTTTAGTAAACATGCCCCTAGGTATCTACCTAGGGTATCGAAATTTGGTGGACTCCAGCATGACAGCTGAATAAAGTTAGTTAACTAGGATGGTTGAAATAATTTAATAATTACATTTAGTCAAATAAAGCCTGACAAGGAAGGCAGAGGACTCAGCTCAGCTGAAGCTCTTGCTAGAGTCTGATGTAGTAAGGGTAATAGCCACCATTCTGGCACAAGATGGTCTTACAAGGCAGCACTAAAATGGAAAGAGAGCTGAAATGCCCACTATCGTATAAAAATGTTTCCACAACCTCAGATTGGCCTGGCATAATTAAGGTTTACAGCTGTTGAAACTATGTATGCTAACAATCTCTTTTTCTTCATTTGATGTGCAAGGAAAGGAATGAAAAGCAGAGTGATTTGTTTGGCGTAGCTTTTGACATTAGCTGGAAACAAGATAGCCCCTCTGGAACCAATTAGCTGCATTAGAAAATTCAAAATTATTCTTCACAATAAAGTCCCCCACCAAAATAAAAATTAATCTAACACTTCATAGCATTATTGTCATTTCATAAACCCAAATGTTTTGACACTCGTGACTGCAATTCCAACAACAGGGCTCTCCAAAGTTGATTTTATCATACTGACTTGAAGAAAGTTCTTTTTCAGCAGCATTAATT
The DNA here is from genome assembly GCA_033557465.1 of Ichthyophis bannanicus. Classification (NCBI taxonomy): domain Eukaryota; kingdom Metazoa; phylum Chordata; class Amphibia; order Gymnophiona; family Ichthyophiidae; genus Ichthyophis; species Ichthyophis bannanicus. Next base: position 881,176,457 of record CM066033.1, on the reverse strand, counting down.
AATTTTCTTGAACCCAGTTGTATGCTGCAGATTAAGATTGTCAATGGTTCCTATAATCCTTATTAGTAAAGGCAGTACTGTGTGTCTTTTTCTTCCTGGAACAATCTCCCTAGCAAATGTTCTCTCCTCCTATGCCAGAAGTTCACATTTTATGCATGGAGGTGGGGGGAGGGGAGGGGAGGAGGGAAGACTCTTGCCAACTGTGTAGCCAGTTCCTGGTAGTGGCATGCAAATCCTATCCCTATGTAGTCCCTTAGATTCCTCTTACAGTTAAACGAGACCACACTAAATATCGAAGCTGGTTCTCCTTTCCTCTACCCCCTGCTCCTACAATCCCCAACTGGAAACTCTCCTGTGGAAAAGGAGGGAAAAATTCTTTCTCCAAGGCACAGGTACTCTTAAGTACTGGGTGCACTTCCATCTTCGGCATATGGAGTTTGTTGAGCTGAATGGCTTTTTTGATAAAAAATCATTTTGGGGAACATAAGTCAATATACAGGGCCGGTGCAAGGATTGAAGTGCCCTAGACAGGCCCACTATCCTGCTGCCCCCCACCCCTGCAACCCCCTCTCTGGGGCCTGCAGCCAATGTAATTGTTCAGAAACCAGGACACAGCACTTACCTAAATGCTTCAGTGCTGCATCATGGTTTCCATCGTCTCCTATCAGCCTCTTCTGCCGCCCTCCGATGCAGACTTCTGGGGAGGAAAATACCTACAGTGAGTAAAACTTCTGAGAAAGGCGTGCACTAAATATAATTTCCTTCTCCTAGAGCAGTGATGGCTAACCTTTTTGAGCCCGAGTGCCCAAACTGCCGCACAAAACCAAAGAATTTCCTCAAAGTGCCAGCACGTCAATTAAAGCCCCATTTGCATAAGGTGCTTCATTTGCATAAATATTTGCATAATGTTACCATACACTAACTTTTAGTAAACATGCCTCTTAATGAGTATATGGATAAAGAAAGACTAAAAGGTTTCTACATTACTATAATCCAGTACCAACCGCCAGGCACATTAGGAACTACTACAAACGCTGCCCATTTAGAAACCCATAGCAAACCCGCCGTATCCTAACAGCACTACCAGGACTCACAAAGCACCATACTCTACCTATCAAAAGGCAACACTGCAAATATTAAACCAATACATCTCAGAGAACAACAATACATGACCTACTGGGGAAAGAACAAGTGGCAATGTCAAATAGGAATTATATAAACAGAATACCTCAGCTCAGTTACACATGCAGAACAGACCATCACCAAACAAGGAATCACAATTTAGAAACAGGAAGACAATAATTAAACTGGGAACCCCAAAAGCCAAACTTGGAATATACAACAACACTGTAGAAATAAAACTATATATTAATTTCCTCTTGTACTAAACAAAGCGCAAAAATTAATGATGCACATTTCCCAGAGCTGACATATTCCAGTTAATAAATTCAAAATAAAGAGATATTTTTCTACCTTTTGTGCATTTTTTTTTCAGTTGCAATTGTTCCAGCCACTTTCTTCTGGTTTCTTCGTGTCTTCTGCTAACTCTCCATCTGCTGTCCATTTGTCCTTTCTTCTGTCATTCTCTCTCTACATCTGCTTTAACATACTAATCTTTCTCCTTTGGCTCTTTCCTCATTCCTATTTCATCTACTCAAAATTTACCCCTCCATCCTCAATCCCCACTTACTCTCCCAATACCCGGCCAATTGTAGATTTTTTATCCCTCCCACACAAAATATTTTTCCCCTCTCCATTTTACTCTCCCAGCCCCATCCCATTCTAATCCTCCCCCAACACCAGCTCCCTTCTAGTTCCAGCCTCACCCAGCATCCATTCCCTTCTAGTCCCTGCATCAGCCCATTTCCAGTCCTAGCAGCCCCCCAACCCAATACCAGTCCTATCCCCCCCTCATCAACCCACTTCCAGTCCTAACCCCCCATCACCCCCATTTTCAGTTTAAGCCCCCCCCTATAACCCATTACCAGTCCTAACCCCCCACTTCCAGTCAGCCCCCCATAGCCCATTGCCAGTCCTAACCCCCCATCAGCCCACAGTCCATTACCAGTCCTAACCCCATCAGCCCACCTCAAGTCCTAACCCCTCCCCATCAGCCCATTTCTTGTCCCAGCCCCCCCATAGCCCATTATCAGTCCTAAACCCCCCCATAGCCCATTACCAGTCCTAACCCCATCAGACCACCTCCAGTGTTAACCCCCCATCAGCCCATTTCCAGTCCTAACCCCACCCAACAGCCCACCTCAAGTCCTAACCCCTCCCCATCAGCCCATTAGCAGTCCTAACCCCCCCCTAGCCCATTAGCAGTCCTAACCCCCCCTCTCTAGCCCATTAGCAGTCCTAACCCCCCCCCATAGCCCATTACCAGTCCTAACCCCCATCACACCATTTCCACAAAGCCCCCCTCAACCCCCATCCCATTATCAGTCCTACCCCCCCCAAGCCCATTAGCAGTCCTAACCCCCCCCCTAGCCCATTATCAGTCCTAACCCCCCCTCCTAGCCCATTAGCAGTCCTAACCCCCCCAGCCCATTAGCAGTCCTAACCCCCCCCTAGCCCATTAGCAGTCCTAACCCCCCCCCCTCCTAGCCCATTAGCAGTCCTAACCCCCCCCCCAGCCCATTAGCAGTCCTAACCCCCCCTCGCCCTTTATCATTCCTAACCCCCCCAGCCCATTAGCAGTCCTAACCCCCCCCTAGCCCATTAGCAGTCCTAACCCCCCCTCTCTAACCCATTAGCAGTCCTAACCCCCCCATAGCCCATTACCAGTCCTAACCCATCACCCCATTTCCAGACAGCCCCCATCAGCCCACCGCCCATTCGCAGTCCAACCCCCCCCTAGCCCTTTCGCTGTCCTAACCCCCGGCTCCTAGCACATTAGCAGTCCTAACCCCCCCCAGCCCATTAGCAGTACAAACCCCCCCAGCCCATTAGCAGTCCTAACCCCCCCCTGCTAGCCCATTAGCAGTCCAAACCCCCCCCCCCAGCCCATTAGCAGTCCTAACCCCCCATCACCCCATTTTCCAGACAGCCCCCATCAGCCCACAGCCCATTAGCAGTCCTAACCCCCCCCCTCCTAGCCCATTAGCAGTCCTAACCCCCCCCTCCTAGCCCATTTGCAGTCCAAACCCCCCCCAGCCCATTAGCAGTCCTAACCCCCCCCCCAGCCCATTAGCAGTCCTAACCCCCCCCCCCTCCTAGCCCATTATCATTTCTAACCCCCCCCATCCTACCCAATTTGATGTCCTACCCCCCCCAACCCAATTTGCTGTCAAAACCCCCCCCCAGGCCATTTGCAGTCCTAACACCCCCCCCCCCCCGGCACATTTAAAAACAGAAAAAGCGGGCTCTGGCTGCTGCCGCAGACGCGGCAGCATGCAGGTCCCGCGGGGCCCCCTCCGCCCGCTAAGCCCCTCTGCAAGGGCTTTCAGATTCGCGAGGGAGCCAGCGTCTCCCTCGCGTCTCTTGTTAAGCCCGCAGGGGCTAATGGGAAATTTCCCATCAGTCCCTCGCGTCTAAAGGGGCTGATGGGAAATTTCCCATTAACCCCTACGGGCTTAACAGAGACGCGAGGGAGACGCTGTCTCCCTCGCGAATCTGAAAGCCCTTGCAGAGGGGCTTAGCGGGCGGAGGGGGCCCCGCGGGACACTGCATGCTGCCGCGTCCGCGGCAGCAGCCAGAGCCCGCTTTTTCTTTTTTTGCGGACCTTCACGCGTGCCAGCTGTAAGGCCTTCGCGTGCCACAGCTGGCACGCGTGCCATAGGTTCGCCATCGCTGTCCTAGAGCTAGTGGGAATTCAGGTATGGACTCTGCTTTCTCCTACTTGCAGCTTCTGACCATATGGGTCCCTCCAGATGGTCCAAAGGCTAGGGTATAACTATAGTCCACTGCCCCACTAGAGGCAGACCCTCACACCTTCATGCGAATGTGTGCCAAAGACAAATTTCTCCCTTTTGGAGTGGTTTATATATGAGTTAGATGTCCTCCCAGAATGATGTAACTGGGCAGAAGATAACCTCACCTGTTCTGGAACATTACCAATTCATCTCCAGGTCATATTGTAGTAATTTAGTAAGGCCACTGGAGGGCTCTGCTACTCAAAGCAGTGGCTCCATGGGGTCTCTACATCAGCATTTTTCTGGCTTTTGCCATTGTTTTTTCTACCTGTTTGGCCACCTTAACATCATCTGATATGATAACTCCCAGGCAGCACTATTCTTTCATGCACAGAAGTTAAAATGCACTGCTCCTTTGGGTGTTTGCAGCCCAAATGCATTACCCTTCATTTTTTAGCACTAAATCTCAGCTGTCAAGTTCTCGACCAATCTTCAAACTTTTCCATATCCCCCCTTATGCTTTCCATACCTTCTTGTGTGTCTACCCTGTTGCAGACTTTAGCATTATCTGCCAATAACAAACATTTCTTGACAGTGCTTTCATAATATCACTTACAAAAATTTGAAAAAATACCAGTCCAAAAACCAAACCTTACAACACACCACTTGTATCCTGAGTAAGCAGCATGTATTACTCCCCTTTGTTGTTCTCACTCACCCAGTTTCTGACCCTGTAATCCAGTGGATTCTAGAAACCCCACTATCCCTTGTTGTAGCAGCGTTTCCATTAACTTGCCACCAAGGTCAAACTAACCAGTCTATATAGCTCCCAACCTCTTCCTTACTTCCGCTTTTGTGGAGAAGAATTGCACCTGCCCATCTTCAGTCTTGCTGGACCATTCCTGACTCTAAAGAAGCATTGAAAGGTCAAATAGTGGAGCCACCAGAATTTCCCCCATATTCCCTCAAAACCTTCAGATGTATCCTGCTCAGCCAATCACTTTGTCTACTTTTAGTTTAGCTAGCTCCTCATGAACAAAGTCTTCTGAAAATTCTTTGAGGTCGACTTCACTTCTGTTCCTATTTGTTTTTGTATTCTAAGGTCCTACTCCCAGCCCTCTATCTGTGAAGACCAAATAGAAATAATTGTTAAGTAATTCTTTGTTCTTGTTAACCTCTACATATTCTTACCCTTCACCCATGAATCTTACAATGCTACTTGTGCACTTCCTCCTGAGATTAACATATCTAAAAAAAAAAGTCTTATTCCCCCATTTTATTGTATTAGTTATTTTTTCTTCTATTAGCATCTTTTTTTCCTGACTACTTTACCAGCTTCTCTTATCTTCTCGAGATAATGTTGCTTGTCTTTTTCTATCTATGATCTCTTCTAATTTATGAATGCCTAACTCTTATTTCCTTTCTTTTTCGGCTATTTATTTGGAAAACTTTAGTGGTTTCTTTTTCTTTTTATTCTTACTTACAAAACTGTTTCTCTTAAAACATCTCTTTTCAATTTTGCCACTGCTTTTCTACTTCTTCTAGATAGCTCCATCTAGCTAACAACTCCTAACAAATTTACTGGCCGATATTCAGCCTGCGGTGGTCAGATTCTCTTTAAATTATTGCAGGCAAAATGAAAGCAGATATTCAGCAGAAGTGTCTGAGCAGCAGCTTCTGCTAAATATCTGATTTCAGCGGTGGCTGCCACAGGCTATCTGGATGGCGGTGATATTTAGCCTCTATCTGGATAGCAAAACCACATAAAGTTAGGCATGGGGTTTTTTGGCCTGTTTTTATGTTGTTTCTTATCCATTTAGTGGACTAAAAATCACCACTAACTGGATAACCTCTTGAACTTCCCTCATCCTGCCCACAGACCACTCCAGCACTCTCCAGACAGTGCTGTGGTAGTCAGAGAAGATATTCAGCAGCACTATCCGGAGAGCTCCACTGAATATTTCTCTCACTGGCACTTATCCGTTTAGCAGATGCTGCTAACCAGATAAGTGCCTTTGAATATCGGGGCCTTCGTTTTCCTGAGGTCTAGGACTTCGCTTTTGAGTGAACCATCTCTATCTGTATCTTAATACTGAACCATACTATCCTGTGATCACTGGATGCCAGATGATGACCTACTACAACATCAGAAACACTCTCTCAGGGGGTAGAGGAGTACTAGTGAGCCCATGAAAGATGGCCGCGTGAGCCCTTTTCTCTTCCTTTTTCCAGGTCCCTGAATGAGACTGTGCCGGTTTCTTGTACCCACCTCTTTCCAGCAATGGGACTGGTGCAATGAACACTCCCAGTGTCGGCTGAGCAGGATCAGGCCAGTTTGATGGCATGCACAGCTGTGCTCGGAGTGTTGGTGGCAGCGCAGCTGTGCGGCAATTGTGCAGGTGTGTTTCCTGCTGCCATTCTTTTCCAGCTCATGCAGAGTGGAGGCTGTTAGCTGCAGCCAGATTTGGGTCTTTTGAAGAGACTTGCAGAGCAGGGCTTTCTTTTGTTTTGCAGTGCTCCCTTGCTGTCCCTGGGTTGGTAGGGAGGCCATGGCCTTCTGGGGGCTGTTCATCTGTGGCCCTGCTGAGTCCCTTTTGGATGTTCCACTGGGCCGCCCTCTGAGACTGTGGAGTATGCCTCTCTGCCCACCCTGCGGACCTTAGTGAATTTTTTTTTTTTATGTCTGCAGCAGGAATCCTGGACCTCTCCCACAGCACAGTAGCTGTAAGATGATCTGCCACCCCTCTCCCTACTGCCTGGACTCTCCCTCCATCTTGTTGATGCCTATGATGTGAGCTCTGCATCTGTGGTGGTTGTTCCATACAGTCTTGGTGGCCCATTAATCTGCATAGGATATGGTTCATTGGATATTGTTATTTGTGACTGGATGCTGATCCGGTGAGTGTTTTTATAAGGCTGAGAAGTGCTCCTATGCTACCGTATTAGCCCGCATTGCCAGAGACTCTGGGGTTCCAGCCTTTATCATGTCTTCTGCAAGTGAGGCTTTGACTGGCCCTGGGCCCACCACGGAGAGAGGGAAGGACTCTACTTCCACCCATGCTACCAAAGCTGATCTGGGGAAAATCCTGCAAGAACTGCGGCTCTTTCATGCGGACTTTAGGAAAGCAGTAAGTGATATTAAGGTGGAAATTAAAGCTTTGGATGTCAGAGTTTTCCAGAATGAGATCAACATTGGTGAGCAGATCATCGCTAAGGCCCTCTTTCAATCCCAGCTTCGCAAATTGGATACACTTACTAAGGAACTGCAGGAACATCATAATGATTTAGAAAATAGACAGCGTAGAAACAACCTGTGAATTTTGGGCCTCCCTAAGGCGCAGGGTGACCGAGAGAATGTGGGGCAGCTGGTGCAACAGCTATTTGCTTACTGAGTGCCTGGTGCATCGGGCCTGGTTCATTTGGAGAGGGTGCATCGGTATCTGCATTCACAACCCCAGGACAGCCAGCCCCCACAACCGGTAGTGGTGTGTTTTCACTATTTTGAGGACAAGATGGAACTGTTAACAAACCCCAAAGGCAGAAGAGATCTGTCTTTCCAAGGCCACAATGTTCATATCTTCCAAGACCTACACCAATACACTTTGGAACGGTGGAAGAGTTTCAAACCTCTTACACAGCTTTTGCAGGAATGGGACATAAGCTACCACTGGGGCTTCCCTTTCGCACTAATTTTTGAGTTGGATAATGTCCAGCACAAAATAACTAAACTTGACGCTTGTTTGGAGATGGCTGAATCACTGCAGGGTGGAGGCTCAGGTAAGCCCTTGGCAAGGAAGGCAGGAAGTGAGTGGAAGACCTCAATTCCCCAGAAGAAAAAGATTCCAGGTTTGTATCGCAAGCTGTATGACTCATCTGGGGAGGAATCGGGCAGATATATGGACACTTTGAAACCTCCATGAGCATTCACTGCGCTGTATTGCTTGACTCTCAACTCCATTGGCTCCTTTTGGGGGTGGTTGTAATTTTCTTTTCCTCCTTTTTCTGGTTGGTACTTTGATAGCCATTTGCTGCTTTATTCTTTCAGGAGGAGGATGGTCACTGCTTTGGGTTTTGTGTAGTTTGGTGTGAATGGAGTTTCTCAGCTGTTTAGGTGGGGAGCATGAGGGTGTTTGTGTGCTATTGTGCTTCGGGGTCAGAGGGTGAGAGTTGGAGAGGCAGGGAAGGGATATAGTGGGGGTTGCCCAAGGAGGGGGGCTTCTTCCTCAGCTTCCTTGGGGACCTGGATAGTGGGGAACCAGCTCCAGATGATGGGGGAGGGGGTCAAGAGGGTGCTCAGGATGGGTACTCATGAGCTGGGAATGGGGCCAGGGGGAGGAGGATTGAGGACTAGGACATAGGTGCCTTGCCTGTGTGCCAAGTTGATGGCGATTTTTTGTAGTAGTTTGTTTGAGAGGGATTTAGTTGTGATTGTTTGGGGAAGTGAGGGAGGGGAGACAGGAGGAGGGGCGTGTTGAATGGGTTGTATGTTTGGGTGGGAGGGCATGTTGGGAAGGGTGTTGATGCAGCTACAGAGGGAGAAAGCGGATATTGTCTTACTGCAAGAGTCCCACATGGTGGGAGAGGGTTATCAGTATTTGAATTCTTTCGCAGCTAACTATTCCTCCCACAAGAGGGAAGTAGTGACTGTGATTAGCAAAGACTGTCCCTTTCAAGTCCAAGAGGTGATCCCTGATGTAGTAGATAGATTTCTTATTGTGAATGGCTGCCTGAATGGGGTGTTGTACTCTGGTGAATGTGTATATCCTACCTTCACTGGTTGTGTCCAGCTTGGTGCACCTGTTTGAGGCTATTAAGTGTGGGATGAGGGGTACACTGACCCTGGAGGGGTGGCTTTAATTGTGCCCTTATGGGGATGGATCACTCTGGTGGGAGCTTTGACCCCTCCAAGGGGTCCAAGTTGCTACAGCAGTTTTTGGGGAGTTCGGGCTACTGGATGGGTGGAGGTCTCTCCACCCCAGAGAACAGGACTAAACATTTATTTATTATTTATTTATTTGGCTAATTTTCTATATTATTCAGGAAATCAAAACGGTCTACATAGAACCAATAACTTTAACTTTACATAGAACAACTTATTAGAACATCAAGAATACTGTAATGTTGACTTACAATTTAAGAACATATGGAGAATATTGAATTATTGTTGGGGGAGTGAAGTGGTCTTTGAATAGATGAGTTTTTAGCTTCTTGCAGAAATCTGAGAGTTCTGTAGTGTTTCTTAACTCTGTGGGGAGTGAGTTCCAGAGGTCTGGGGCATACAATGAGACATGTTTTCTGCCCCACATAACAGTTATTCTCATATCAATTTCTAGTTTCTTGCATGTGCACTCCATCCGGCTATGGGTAGGTCAGTAATTGGGTCCTTTGGTGTTTCTGATCATGCCTCTTTGAGCCTGGAGTTAGGAGATGGAGTAGTTGAATCTCCCCCTCTCTATTGGTCCATGCAAAGAGGTTTGTTAAAGAATCCTGACTTTTTAAAAGAATTAGTGGCAAGGTGGCAGGACTATTTGTGGTTTAATGATGTGGATAATATCTCTGCTTTTTATTTGTGGGAGGCGGGTAAAGAGGTTCTGCAGGGGCAGGTGATGTCCCTAACCTCTGGATTTCGTAATGAGTAAAAATTGAAAATTGCTCAGTTGCAGAGGGAAATTCACGAGTTGAAAGGCAGACATAAGCAGGGAGCGGGGGAGAGGGTGTGGAGGCTCTTGGTGCATAAGAGGGGTGAGTTACAGATTTTGGAGACAGAAGCAGTCACCTCTGATATGCATTGAACCAAACAGTTGTTTTATGAGCATAGTAGCAAAGCTAGTAAGCTGTGTGGCAGTTGAAGAGGCAAAGGGAGAGAAAAGCGGGTTTTGGCAGTGCAAGGTTCTGCTGAGCAGCCAATTTATGAGTCCTCCAAGATTGCCTCTATTTTTGCTGACTTCTATAGGGACCTTTATGCCTCGGGTCTTGGGGCAGAGGATGCAGAGATTGAGTAGTGGCTTCTGCGGGCACATCTCCTATCACTTGCGGTGGAGGCACGAGATGCACTGGAGCGCCCAATTTCCATGCCCAAGGTTTTGTGGGCAGTGCAGGAACTTAAACCAGTGAAGGCAGCTGGGCCGGATGGCCTGCCAATTGAATTTTACAAGTGCCTGAAAAGCCAGTTTGCACCTATCCTGATTAGGGTTTTTAATGAGATGCTTGAGCATGGAACTTTGCCACCCTCCTTCTCACAAGGGATCATTATTGTTATTCCCAAGGAGGGGAAGGATAATTTGCTATGTAGCAACTATAGACCAATTTCTCTCCTCAGTATTGATTAAAAGATCTTTGTTAAGGTTTAGTGTGCCCTGCTTGACAAGTACATCTACTCCTTGATCTATAGTGACCAGACAGGGTTCATGAAGAACCGCTTTTGCTTTGAGAATGTTCATCATTTGGTGGATATTCGCCTAACGCTCTGTGAATCTGATGTCCCCCATCCTATAGTGCCACTAGATACTGAAAGTCCTTCGACCAGGTGAAATGGCCTTATTTGTTGGCCGTGTTGTGTCATTTCAGTTTCGGACTAAATTTATGTGGGTGGATTGCAGCCATTTATGCTCGACCAAAGGTTTCTGTGTTAGTTAATGGATTTAAATCCCCCTTGTTTCGGCTCGGGTGAGGAACTAGACAGGGGCTGCCCATTGTCTCCATTCCTGTTTGCTTTGTCTGTTAAGCCTTTAGTTGTCCATATCCAGGCATGGACTCGTGAGTTGGGAGTTCTATTTGGGGCAACTAGGTATTCAATCTCCCTGTATGCAGATGATACCCTTATATCTCCAGGAGCCGACAGTGTCCCTTCCCAAGATTGTAGATATTATCACCTGATTTGATCAAGTGTCATGCTTTCAGTGAATTGGCAGAAATTGGTGCTGATGTTTTGTCGCACCCGAGCAGTGGGTGGGCTGGCCGGGGTGTCAGTATCCGGATTTTTGGTAGTTGACCAGTTTAAATATTTGGGGGTTATCATTCATTGTGACTTGTCGCGCTTGTAACCTCTTAATTACAATAAATTGTTGGAGAGTGTATGGAGAGATTTGCATAAGTGGATGGATCGCACAGTCTCTTGGTTAGATAGGGTTAATATACTCAAGATGTTTGTTTTGCCCAAAATTCTCTTTTTGATGATCCAACTTCTGATTCATATACCCAGAGGTTTCTTCACGAGCATGTGGGGAGGAGTTCACTAGCTTCATTTGGCAAGGGCAGAAACCCAGGGTAGGCTGGGTCACTCTTGCCATGCCAAAGGAGCAAGAGGGACTGGGGATTCCCAGTATCCAGGTGTATTATTGGTGTGCCTGTTTGCAAGCCACCTAGTGTTGGTATGGAGGGAGGGTGTGGAGTGGAGTGGGTGCAGCTAGATGCAGGATGGTTGTCACCTGTTCCCCTACAACCTTTGTTCTTTCTTGGGGAGCCTGCAGACAGAGTCCTTTCCCACCCCTTTTTGGGTCTTCTGTGCAGGTTGATTTGCAAGGGCTCATGGATCTCCCCATGTTTTTTGCTCTATACACCCATATCCGCATTTAGCTTTGTTTGGGACATGGGGCATGATGTCTTTGCGTCCCTGAATGCCCATGGGTTGGCTTCGCTTTTTGTGGATGGAGAGTTTGCCACTAAGAGTCATGTGGAGCAGGTGAGAGGTGTCCCTCTAAAGTTTTTTTCCATTTCTTCCAATTACAACATTTTGGGGGACAGCTTCCACAAAAAGGGGAGGTGCTATGTTTCCCTAGACCCTGGGAGAGACTGTTTTTTGAGTTACAGTTGGACAGACACCTGAATGCATGCCTCTACAGAGTCATCTCTGGGGATTTAGCAGAGAGCTTCACCGCTGTCCTCCCAATGGGCCTGGGATAGGGTATTTCAGGGTCAGCTGGACTCAGCTTGGGTGGATATCTGGCGTTACACCCACTCGTGCGCGATATCCCTGTCTTTGGTGAATATCCAGGTGTGGATTTTATTTTGTATGTATGTCACGCCTATCATGCTATTCAGAAGAGGGCATACTGATGACGACTTGTGTTGGTGATAGCGTGGAGGCTGGGGAGATATTGAGCATATGTGGAGATAATGCCCGAAGCTGCAGACTTATTGAGCTAAGATTAGCTCTTATGTTCAGAACATTGCTGGGGTATGCCCACCGTTTGAATTTGCAACTTTTGTGTTGTAGTTTCCTCCCTCGGGGGACTGGTATAAGGCCTCGGGCCGCCTGATGAATGGTTTACTTTAGCCACCCACAGCTTTATGATATGTTGTTGGAATCACTCCTTCCCTCCAACTGTTACGGAATAGGTCTCCAAAGTTTGGGAGATCTACCATATGGAGAAACTTACATTTGAAGTGCGGGGGAAGGCACGATCCACCTATGAGTTGTGTTTCAGATTTGTGGACTACGAGGGCTTCTGCCTCCCTTAAACTGTAAGGGGATGTTTTGCCTACCATTCAGTGGTTCAGTGTAGTCCGCTTGATCCCTAGCCCCAGTCTTCTGGTATACAAGGATGATATTACAATTTGCAGTATATGAGTGAGAGTGATACTGGAAGTACGCTTGAGAGTATGGGGGATAGGGTATGGGATGGGAGGGTGGGAGTATGTTAATATGAGAGCATTCTTGAGGAGTTCTTTTTACAGTTTTTTTTCTTCTGGAGCTCCAGAATGATGGGGGGGGGGCAGGAGGTGGGTCTCTTCTTATTTCTCTGGATGATAGTTGTTATATCCCTTCTTTCTCCCAGATGTTGTTGTATTGATGTGGATGATCTCAATTTTGTATTCTTGTTCAGTTATTATGTACTGTGTTTTGTGACTGGTTAGATTTTTCTCAATAAACAGAATGACAAAAAAAAACACTCTCCCAAATTTTTAAGCACCAGGTCCAGTACGGTCTCCACCTATGTGGCGTTTTTGCCCAAGAGTGGACACGTCCAAATTACCCATGCCTACCAATAGCCAGATTAATATTAATAAAATACAGTCTCTAAAATGCATGTACGTAAATGCTAGAAGTCTAAACAATAAAATGGGAGAGTTAGAATATATAGCACTAAATGAGAGGTTAGATATGATTGCAATCTCAGAGACATGGTGGAAGGAGGATAACCAGTGGGACACTGTGATACCTGGATACAAATTATATCGTAATGATAGAACTGATTAAATTGGTGGAGGGGCATTGAGTCAGAAAGGATTAAAGTTTTGCAGGAAACAAAATTTGCTGTAGAATTTCTATGGATTCAAATTCCATGTATGAAGGGGAAGGTGATGGCAGTGTGGCAGTGGGGGTGTACTATTGACTGCCTGGCCAGAATGAACAAATGGATGATGAAATGCTCAAAGAAATCAAGGAAGCTAACAAAAGTCATAGCACAGTAATAATAATGGGTGATTTCAATTACCCCGGTATCGACTGGGTCAGTGTCACGGCAGGACATGCTAGGGGGATAACATTTCTAGATGAAATCAATGACTGCTTCTTGGAGCAGCTGGTTCATGAACCAACCAGAGGGGAAGCCATACTGGACCTAGTCCTTAGTGGAACACCAGATCTGGTGCAAGAAATAAGGGTGTTGGGACCACTTGGCAATAGTGATCATAGCATGATCGTGTTTGATTTAATTAGTGGACGAGGGATAGTAAAGAAATCCACAGTACTACCTTTTAACTTTCGAAAGGGAAACTATGATAAAATGAGGAATATAGTTAAGAAAAAACTAAAAGGAGTGGTTGCAAAGGTTAAAGACTTACATCAAGCTTGGGTGTTGTTTAAAAATACTATCCTGGAAACCCAGACCAGCTGTATTCCACGCATTAAGAAAAGTGGAAGAAAGTCCAAAAAACTGCCAGCATGGTTTAAAGGTGAGCTCAGAGAGGCCGTTGCTGCCAAAAAAGCATCTTTCAGGAAATGGAAAAAAGAGCCGAACGACGAAAACTGGAAACAGCACAAGCACTGGCCATTTAAATGCAAAGCATTGATAAAGCAGGCAAAGCGAGAATTTGAGAAGGAACTTGCTACAGAAGCAAAAACATGAAATAAAGACTTTTTCAAGTACATTCGTAGCAAAAGGCCTGTGAGAGAGTCAATTGGACCATTAGATGATAGAGGGGTAAAAGGGGCAGTAAGAGGAGACAAGGCTATAGCGGAGAGACTGAATGAATTCTTTGCTTCGGTCTTTACTGAGGAAGATGTAGGGATATTACCCAAGACTGAAGTGGTATTTAAAGGTGATACTGCAGAGGAATTGAGAGAAATATCGCTACACCTGGAAGATGTATTACAACTATTTAATAAACTGAATAGTAGCAAATCACCTGGACCAGATGGTATACATCCAAGAGTGTTGAAAGAACTGAAATATGAGATTGCAGACCTGCTATTAGTAATCTGTGAACTTTCATTAAAGTCATCTGTAATACCTGAAGATTGGAGGATCGTCAATGTAACGCCAATTTTTAAAAAGGGTTCCAGGGGTGATTCGGGAAACTACAGACCGGTGAGCCTGACGGCAGTACCGGGGAAAATGGTAGAAACCATCATAAAGAACAAAATTACACAGCATGTAGATAGTCATGGCCTAATGGGAGACAGCCAACATGGCTTTAGACAAGGAAGATCTTGTCTTACTAATCTGATATGTTTTTGAAGGTGTGAATAAACAGTTAGACAAAGGTGAATCGGTTGATATAGTGTATCTGGACTTTCAGAAAGCCTTTGACAACATCCCTCATCAGAGACTTTTGGCAAAACTAAAAAGTCATGGGATAGGAGGCAGTGTACTATTGTGGTTCTGGAACTGGTTAAAAGATAGAAAGCAGAGGGTAGGGCTAAATGGCCAATTTTCCCAATGGTAAAAGGTGAATAGTGGAATACCCCAGGGATCTGTACTGGGTCCGCTACTTTTTGACATATTCATAAATGACCTGGAAAAGGGAATAACTAGTGAGGTTATCAAATTTGCAGACGACACAAAACTTTAAAGTTGTTAAAACCCAAGAGGATTGTGGAAAACTGCAGGAGGATCTGGATAAATTGGAAGACTGGGCATCCAAATGGCAGATGAAATTTAATGTGGACAAGTGCAAAGTTATGCACCTAGGAAAGAACAACCCAAACTATGGTTACACAATGCAAGGTTCCACATTGGGAACCACCACCCAGGAAAAAGATTTAGGAGTCATCGTGGATAACATGTTAAAACCCTCCGCCAAGTGTGCAGCGGTGGCCAAGAAAGCAAATAGAATGCTAGGTATCATAAGGAAAGGAATGGAAAATAAAACAAAGGATATTATAATGCTCTATATCGTTCCATGGTACGACCGCACCTTGAATATTGTGTGCAATTCTGGTCACCGTATCTTAAAAAGGATATAGCGTTATTAGAAAAGGTACAGAGAAGAGCCACCAAAATGGTAAAGGGGATGGAAGTCTACTCCTATGAAGAGAGGCTATAAAGGTTAGGGCTCTTCAACCTGGAAAAGAGACGGCTGAGGGGAGATATGATAGAGGTCTATAAAGTAATGAATGGAGTGGAACGGGTAAACGTAGATTGATTGTTTACGCTATCAGAATATAGAAAGACTAGGGGACATGTAATGAAGCTACAGGGTAAACTATTTAAGACAAATAAGAGAAAATATTTTTTTCACTCAACGTGTAATCAAACTCTGGAATTTGTTACTGGAGGATGTAGTAAGGGCTGTTAGTGTAGCTGGGTTTAAAAAAGGTTTGGACAAGTTCCTGGAGGAAAGGTCCATAAACCATTATTAAAGAGGGACCCAGGATATCAATGCTTGACCGAGTACAAGCATTGTGGAACCTGTGTCTTTTCGATAATTTGGGAATGATGATTGATATTTGGCTTCTTCTCATTTGAAGTATAGGAGAAGGGACAGAATTCTTCTTATTGTCCCTCTCACTTATTAAATTGTTTGGCTGAGTGTTTCTTTTCCCTTTGTTATTTGGTTCTTTCTTATTGATAACCAATGGCCAGTCATGGAGGCATAAACCCGAGGGGGCAGCGGGATACCTATGATTGCAAGGAGACTAGCCTGAGTTGAGGACTTCACACACGGACAACTTACAGAGATAGGAATCCAGTGTAACACAGAGCTCATCTTGACTCTACACATGTCTGCATGCATCCTTTCAGTGGTCTCCTCCATCTGTAAACAAGTAGGATATTTTAGCAACCCATCCTTTGTCGTCATGTCATTGAGGACACTTCTAATAAAACATCAGTCATTTGAAAGAAACCAGGCCATTTTTTTCCCTGCACCACAAAGACCATTCTTACAAATATGTCAGCAAGAATCCCGTAGCATATACAACATTTCCAGCAGTATAAAACTACCACCGCAATATGGAAGAAGTAAAGAGGGTGCATCCATTTATTCAGGTGGTAAGCCCTTTGCACAGCAGCTAGGAAACATAAAATTATACATCTTTGAGGCACAAGGGAAAACAGCACAAAGGTGGAAGTACAGACAGCAAACTATTATGTATGCCCCAATATGAACGCTGACACACCATGCAAGACAAACCTCTGAATGCATAAAGTACATATGAGGCCTGTGGCACTGCAACCACTATCAGGTGATATCCACATATGAATAGAATCTCTACCCCACCCACCCAAGTATACATATCCACCACATGTAGAAAAGCATGTGCATCCCGTTCCCCATTTCTACATATACATCCCTATACATAGGGGCTACAGATGACAACTGCTTACATATTACTCAGTGGGTACTGACTGTTGTGCACGTCAATACTAGTCACCAGTGAGGCGCTTGAATGCCTGATGCAACCTTCCCAAATGCACCATGCACTGCACCCTAAAAGGGCCTTGCTGGCTCCACACATGCATGTCTCTTTGGTATTTGTGTCGGGCCAGGCCATCGGTCAACATGCAGCTTAGAGGAGGAGTGATGGGGAAGCACTGAGCAAGCAGGCAGCCTCTCAGTGACTGCAAGTCTGTGACTGCTGGCTTGCTTTTTTTCTTTTGCTGAGTAGACTTGGGGCATGAACAGCCATCACTGACTTTGAGGGGCAAATGGCGTCCAGCATGAAATCCCCCGGTATGAAGTAGACTACTGGACTCATAACTTCAGTACTACATTTACCTATGAGTAGCTGAGCCTCTTTTGTGCAGGGACCCGGAGCAGCTGCCCTTTCTGCCCATAGATAAAAGCGGCCCTGCCTATCTATAGACCAGATGATACTTCATTAACAGTACCAGACTTGTTAGTTTTACCTATCCTCTTGCGCATGTTGTCGCTGAGGTAAAGGAAACAAAATCTTCTGCCTCCTCCCTTTCCTCTGGGCTCTGAAGGGGCATTCCCCTTTGGCTGCATGCCAGTGGCTGTGCGCCGCTATACATGAGATTTTTAAAAGGCTCTTCCAGGTCACATGGTGGCATCTGACAGCAGGAAAAGTAAAACAAAACAATTCCACTTCGTTGAGATGACAAGCTCACACTTTCCCAAGAGTTTTGCCACTATGCTTAGATTTTGAAAGGGTTTTTTCACGTCATGTAGTGATATTGGTGTGGGGAGGGGGGGTCATACCTGTCTCCCTCTGGAACAACACTGGAGCAGTGTCTGACAGTGGGAAAAGCAAAACAAAGCAACTCCACAGACTTGAGATGATAGGTTTGCACTTTCCCAAGAGTTTTACATGGTTCTGTTCTTATTGCCTTTTAGACTCCATATTATTTCATCCCAAGTAGACGGCAGTTTTCCTGTAAATGTTAGTTCTGCAAAATGAACAGGATGCCAGAAATCAGCACTGAATTCCACAAGTGATATAATGGAAAAGGACCTTTATGAATGCTCCCAGGTTCCTCTTGCTAAACTATTTTAGAAAAACAAAGAGTGACTCATAAAATGAAAAAGAACTGGCCAGAGCCCCTTGATAAGAAAATTAGCAGCAGGGAAGCACCGACCTCTGCTCTCCTGCATACTACTGGAGAATACTAAACGCTCTGCTATCGGGCATCTCATCAATATGCTTTCAGATATTTAGCCCACTGGATAACGAAAAGTGTGGCAATTCACTAATCTTTGTGGTTGTCTCTTCACAGCTTATTGTAAACTTGCTTGCTCCATTATCAGTTCAGATATGCTGTACTCCGATGTACACTACATTTTTTTTTTATTTAGAAAGCAAGACTGTTTTGTAACCTTGCAGAGGAAGTAACTGAGTGGATCTTCCTACACAGATAAGTATCCACCCATCCTGTTTTTGGATCCAAGTACTGAGTGTAAACAGGCGCCTGCCAGCTTTCTTGTGCAATGTTGTTTATTGCCTATTGTTCTTACTATCATGCATTTTTTTCAACATTATATGGTAATAGTACCAACTACACTATAAAAACACACACATTGAAAAATATGACTTTAACAATTATTTGCGGTACAACTCATCCTAACACTTTAGTTATAAACAATTTCTACTAGACAGTACTGTGCAGTTGGTACCTTTTTTATTGGACTGACTTAATACATTTTTGGACTAGATTTGAAAGTTAAAACTTTCTTCCTCAGGTCAGGACCGTGTGAGCAAAAGATGACATTACCAGAATACGTAAGTGAATCACAAAAGCATTCCAGAGATAATCATAGGGAAATGGTGAGAGAGATGGGGGTGTTGGGGGGAACAGAGGGAGAGATGGATTGGTGATCAGAAGGTGACAAGTAGTAAAACTGTATGGTTGATAAAGTGATAGGAAACATACGGCCCGATATTCAAAGGCATTTACACAGTTTGCAGGCCTCACTTCACATCTCTAGCTATTTTTTCTTCCACGTGTGCTTATGCCATCCTGATTTCTCTTTTTGCCTCTTTCAGCTTTATCTGATATTCTTTTCTGTGTTCCTCTTTTTGTGGTCTTCTGAAAATTATGAACACTGCCATTTTTGCTTTTATTTTTGCAGCCACTTCTTTGGAGAACCATATTTGTTTCCTTTTTCTCTTGCTTTTATATACTTTTCCTACCTATATGTAGATCAGTTTAGCCCACTGCCTTTCCGCTTTCCTTATCTCTCCCACCCTGCCAGTTCCTCCTTCAAGCACTTTCCAATTTTACTAAAGTCAGCATTTTTGAAATCTAGGACTTTGAGTTTGCTGCAATTGGACTCTGCCTTGGCTTCTACCTCAGACCACACCATCTGGACATTAGACACACTGAGGGTCATTCCGAAGCATGAATAGCAGAGATGGATATCCCGTTGGGATGTCCATCCCAGCAATTCAGGCCCTCTTCTGACCCCAACTAACTTCCCCGCTCATTGTACAGGGAAGTTAGATGGGGGAGGAAAAGGGGTGGATCAGGGGTGGTGTTAGGGTGGGCAGTGAACGGTTGTCAGCCCGGGACGTACAGGGCCAGTTCCAATGTCAGCCCTGTATGTCCGGGGTCGGTGGCCTGAACAGGGAACTTATTCCACCTCTGAGGTGGAATACGTTTCCCTAGTTGACGGAGGATGGCAGGCTTGAGTCTGGAAAGTGGTGGAAGGGGGCAGAGGAGATTTCCCGCAGTCCAGTCCTGCCTTGGGAGGCCAGATCAGGGGTCGGGCTGTGGGGAATGAAGTTTGCAGTCCAGCGGCCAGGGATTGTGGCTTTTGAATGGAGCTGCAGTGCCATGGCAACCGGACGCCATGGCGCTGCAGCTCCATTCAAAAGCCCTCACTGACTTAGCCGGGCAAGGCCTGTATGTGCAGACTGACCTGAATTGGGGTTCTGGCCTGTACGTACAGGCCTGAATGCGATTCTGATCCTGCGGGGCTAGACATGCCCTGTGGGATCAGAATCCTGGTTCACTCTGTGCGTCCGGTTCCAATCGGGCACACAGAGGGCCAGGACATCCATATCAGAATCAGGCCCACTGTCTCCATTAGTGAGCACCAGATCTAGCATAGACCCTTTCCTGGTGGGTTTCTTCACCAGTTGCCTGACCACCACCTCTTGTAGGGCATCTATGGTCTTTCTACTTTCCATATTTGCAGATGGGATACTCCAATCCACATCTGGCATATTAAAGTCCCCCAGCATCACCACTTCACCCTTTTTTACTATGCAGTTGTTGGGAAATTTGAGTTAGGTCTGCTTATATATTGGCTTTATATGACTGAACTCTTGCCTGGTGAAACTACACAGGAGGATGGATGGCACAGAAGACAAGAAGACAGACAAGAAGACAATAGCTATATGAGAGTATATGCTTGCCATAAGAAAATGGATGCGGCCTGTTATGGAGGATTCTGGGAAACCATATTCTGGATAGAAGTATGCAGAATAATGGGCCTAACAAGAAATTACAGGTCAAGCAAAGAATTCAAACAAATGAGCACAAAATACTCTCTGCCTGGTTTCAATTAGTGCCAAGAAGAAGGAAAAATACAGGAAGGGTCAAAGGTCACAGACCATGCATAGATAAATAGACCTAAAAGCATGTCCAGATGTTTAGAGGTCATAGGCCATGTATAAATAAGCAGGTCTAAGTGCAGGTCCAGATGTACACATGTAAAGAGATTCTCCCCTGGGAAAAGTGTTGCAGAACCCTGAGGTCCTGCTGACATCTACGTAGTTATGATGGATTCACTGGAATTAATTTGAAACAGATGAAACAGACATTTGATACAGGGAGAAATGTATATAAGGCAGTTATTTTTCATGTAAGGGCGGGCAGTATTTTCTTCCCCTTCACAGAGAAAGAAAATGCTGTCTGCCATTTCTATAGACAGACCTTGCTGTTCTGCATGATGCTGGAAATAAAAGTCTTTGTAGATAAAGCAACTGCTGTCTAAGTAATTCTTTGATTGGTGATATTTGGGCAACCGTTGTGGGAACCAGAAGCCACAATTATTGGTGCCGAAACCCCTCTAAATTTTCTAAATTGCCCAAGGACTCCTCTGACTGCAGTTTTACTTGTCAGAGGGACTACCTCCTGTTTTTCACAGTAAAAAAAAAAAAACAGGGGATGAGAATACCTTCTCACTAGGAGAAGAGGATTCCTTCTGCTGGTACAGAAGATGGGAATACCGCTCTGAGTGACGTCGAGAGAGATTTTGATACCCTAGGATGACTTTATTGGTGAGTGTTCAGTTTCCCTGTCTGTATGAAAGGACAGAAGACTTGCCCAGGTTCGAGTGGTGGGTAAGTATGTAATTAATATTTTGTTATGTAAGAAAACTGTTAGAGTGTCTCTGTATTTAGTTGTAACATTAGGGAATGGTCAGAGAAAGGAAGTTTTGCCCAGACATTATGTCTCTTTTCCAGGATTGATTGATGTACGCTTGAGACTGTACGTATTATTATTAATACGAAGCGAGTGTGTATCTTTATCCACGTTTTCATACCTCCGCGAGGAGATTGGCTGGGTTTAGACGAAGCACAAGAGTTGTTTGTTTTGTATGAGTCCTGGATAAGTAACTTCTAACCTTTGTAAATAAAAAGGTCTGAATTTTCCATCTGTAAAAGCGAAGTTACCCCCCTTGTGAATAAAGAGGGGTTTGCCCCTGTCCCCAAACAGTGAAAACACCAGGTTTACAGATCTTAGAAAGAGGGACAGCTAAGGAGAATATTTATAGAAAAACAGGGATGATCCCCTAATCTGGGAATCTCACAGACCAGAGAGGGTGACAATTAGATCTAATTATAGCTAGATAAATGAATTACTTTACAAGTTCCAGATCAAAGTGAATGACGGAGCTGACTGCAGCTGCATTAAATAACCAAGGAGGAGTGGGTCTAGTTCAGTTTCAGTATTCTAATCAGATAGGCTGATTAGGTATAATGCATTTAACTCTGTCTTGTGTTTTTAGTTTTAATCTTTAGTAAACACTGTCCTGTCATTACTGGCTACTCCAATAGATTTTATGTTCCCTGGAACTGAACTGATTAGAATTATTTTCTTAAGTTGAACTAAGTGTGGAATTTCTGGAGAGCGTATCTGTTTGCTTTTATTTTCTTTTACAATATTCATGTGCTTGTAAGATGCCCCAGTCTCTGGAGAGGGTCTTTCTACTTTCCATATTTGCAGATGGGATACTCCAATCCACATCTGGCATATTAAAGTCCCCCAGCATCACCACTTCACCCTTTTTTACTATGCAGTATAGATGGCAATATTATCTCCTCTTTCCAAACCAATCCTCAGTGCTTCTTCTTTTCCCCACGTCCCCTTCATTTCAGAACTGAGCAAGTGCAAGCCTGGATTTCCCCATAGGAAAGAAGAGAAATAAATAAATGGATTGGTGGGGTCATAGACGAAAGAGAGAATGGGAAGGGCAGCTTGCTAGGGATGGAGGATGAGATTCTGATGACAGGAAATAAGAATGATGGAGAAGGAAGGAAGACAAGAATATGGGGAGAGGGAGAGAAAACAAGGATCTTGGAATTGCCAGTCTGCTTAGAAAAGATTCATATGCCCTTATTACAATTATTATTTTGAGTTATGTATTAAAGTTGGCACAGTATTTCAAACTTTACACGTCCCCTTTAATGCTTGATCTCTAGAGGAGAATCCACTCCCACCCCCCACCCCCCCCCCTTCAAGAGTGTGTTTCTATATTGGTTTCCATAGTGCAAAAGCTTAAATTCAGCCCTGAACAAGTGCCATCGCCCACTTGGGGAGGTGATCAAATAACCAGACTTAACATCAGGGAACAATTCTAGATTTTTGAACTTCCTGTCAGACCAAGGAGAATAAATTATGATACTGAGAGCCTGATTCAGTCCTGGATGTCCCGGCCCTCTGTGCGCCAGATTGGAACCAGATGCACAGAGTTAGCCAGGATTCTGATCCCACGGGGCACGTCTAGCCCTGCGGGATCAGAATTGCGTTCAGGCCTGTACGTGCAGGCTGGGACCCGGATTCTGGTTGGTCTGCATGTACAGGCCTTGCCTGGATAATTCGGTCAGGGCTTTTGAATGGAGCTGCGGCACCATGGTGTCCGGTTGCCATGGCACCACAGCTCCATTCAAAAGCTGCGATCCCAGGCCGCTGGACTGCAAACTTCATTCCCTGCAGCCCAGTCCCCAATCTGGCCTCCTAAGCTCATCCAAACCTCTTTTAAACCCAGCTACACTAATAGCTTTTACTACATCTTCTGGTAAGAAATTCCAGAGTTTGATTATGCGTTGAGTAAAAAAATATTTTCTCCAATTAGTCTTAAATGTGCTACATCGTAGCTTCATTACAAGTCCCCAAGTCTTTCTATGTTTTGAAGGAGTAAATAACTAATTTATGTTCACCCATTCCACTCCATTCATTATTTTATAGACCTCTATCATATCTCCCCTCAGCCATCTTTTTTTCTAAATAGAAGAGCCATAATCTTTTAAGTCTTTCCTTATAGGCATAGCCTTCCATCCTGTTTACCATTTTGGTCACTCTTCTCTGTACCTTTTCTGTACCTTGCTTGAGATGGAAGTCCCCGCCCCATAGTTTCATAGCAGAGACATCTATATAGATGCCAGCATGGGCATCCATGTCAGAGTTGTTTGTTTCTAAAATTGGGCCGAAATATTGATGTCCCCGACATTTTTCTGAACATTCTGCCTTGTCTAAAATGCCACTCTACATAGAAAAATGACGGCAAATAAAGACCATACAGCCTATCGAGTTTGCCTTTCCATACCAACTACTAAGGTTTACAGTCTCTTTTTCCCATAAAGATCCTACGTGTTTGTCTCATGCCTTCTTAAATTCAGCCAGCTTCATACCTTGGACCACCCCATCCTGAAACTCATCCTCTAATAGGTCAGAATCCTGGTCAGGTCCTTTAAATATAGTCACAGTGTCCTCAAATAAGGTTTGTTCAAGGCCTCTCATAAAACCTTTAAAGTAACTCCCTATTTCCCATTTCACAAGCTCTAGAAGGGGCCTGGTCAAAAAATATAGAGTCAAACGCCTCTCTCTTGGTCTTTAACAAGGTCTGAATATAATGATGAACCTGTAAATGCCACTCTACACTGTGAGCAAAGGAGTGTTCCTTTAAATGTGGGCATGCTATATGGGTAGCTGTAACAATAAAGTTGTAATGATGTCATTTCTAAGAGCCATCTTGCTTCCAACAGTGCCTGAACAGCAGAGTAAGTACCAGTAGCAGTTTCGTCTTTGGAAGAATGCAGACTAGTGCTCCAATGGACTACTAATGTGGAATCTATCGAAACCTGACGCTGAGCCAGCCCATGGTGTGCAGCAGCATTGATGGAATCAAAAGGACATGAGCACTGTTTACTGTGTTCATTGTATTTCATTGAGTTCCATGTAAACTGTTTTGACTTGTAGAAAAACAGCATATCAAAACATGTAAAATAAATAAATACTGTGTTTATGTCTTTAATTTGTAAAATTGGCTTGGCTGTTGGTTTCTGAAGAAATGCCTGTCTTTAAAATTAAAAGCAGAGTTTTTTCTGAGTAGCTGTTGGATGACATTGAAGCACAGAACAAGATGTGTACCGTGTTTATGCTTTGAATTTCAAAATTGTTTTGTTGCATATAAGTTCAGGAAATGTTCAGTCTCCTTTTAAAGCTAAAAGCAAATATTTTTCTCCATTGTTGCTGGTATGGTATTGAATTATTGAGAAAGAAAAGTTGCTGCTGGATAGTATTGCACCATTGAGTATTACAAAATAATGGAACCTTGTGTTTTATATGCATAAAAGAAAATAACAACAAATTCTTTTGTTCTTTATAAGTGCTGGAGGAGCACTTACTTTGCTGGATGGATTATGGGATGATGGCTGAAAGTAGTGAGTGTACACAGCACATATGTGCTATGGGAAACTTACAATGCCAGGCTCCCTTTTAACTTTGGAACAGAAGGGGGGGGGGGGGTTATTAAGCAAAAATGCAATATGTGCCTTTGAGTCAGTGCTGATTCCTGGTGACCCAGCAGCTCCATGGCATTTAATCATAATTACAAAAGTTATATGGAAAAGAAAAAACAAAATTATCCTCACATACATATGTCCACATTACGGAGCACTGAGACACCTCACTGAAAATCAAAATCACAGGAAAAGCCAAAAAATGGGCATACCATCTACACAAAAACATTACAGGACCCTCTTAAACTAGCTTAATCTGAAAAGAAAATATAAATTGGAGGAATAAATCAATCATGAATTCTTACCCACAAGGAAACTCTCTAGTTGCGCAAGATAATAAAAAAATAAAACATGTTCCCTGATATAGCACCAGACATTTGCAGGGACATATTAAAAAAGAAAGTGGCCCCCAGGCCATACCTTTGGTTTCAAACTCATAAAGGTCTCATGTCTCAGTTGAGTAGATCTGCGCACATCAGGAAAGAAATTCATATTTTGTCCACAGAAAGGTACTTTATTTTTCTGAACCTTATTCTTACCCATTTCTGAAGAAAAACCAATAAAGTAGCCTGAGTTGGAATTTCCTCAGTAGACGATTCAAGGGCAGCAAAGAGATTAAGATCTATCTATGGTAGATCCATCCAATCTCCAGCTTTCTCTGAAACTTTAGTTTCCTTGGGCAAATAATATATATTAGATAACTGAACAGCCTCAGGATCAATATACAGCAAAACCTCTGTTAAATACAGTATTTTTGAAATAGACAAGGGTAACAAGTATCTAGCCATGGCTGCTGAAACCTAAACCTGGATATTCAATGCCAGGGTCATATAAGGTCCCTGGCATTGAATATTTGGGTTGCCCAGATTGCCAGGAAGCTAATAGGGCAGCGGAGATATTGAGTCACTGCCCAGTTATGGCCGGGTGCTGGACTGGGAATGCCCCTAGCATTGGGGGCATGCAGCAGTGGCACTTGGGGTTATTCAATGGCAGTAACTATGTTAGTGCCACTGAATATGCCCAGATATACCCCTTCCCTCCCCTCGCCCCCCCCCCCCCAAAAAAAAAAAGAATTTTAACCCTGGCAGAATTCTCTGTAGAATCAAACTATCTATGCACAACCAACGAATTTTTAACAGAAGTGGAAACCACCTGAAGTGTAGCTACTTGTGATTCCAACTGATCACATACAGTTCCCAACCCAATTAATTTAGAATCATGTTCAGCAAGCTGAGAAAGAGTTTCTACAGAAAATACAGAAATTTGCTCCAAGAATCTCCTAAGTGCTAATTCAGTTCAGGACATAACTTCCAATATATCTTTTAAGGGATATGTTCTTATCAGTGGAAACGGTCGTAGCAGCCAAAAAAGATGGCATTTGAACGGCTTTAGGGAGAGGGAGAACTACCCCCTCCCACCCTGCAGATGATAACAGTAAGTTTCCCTTCCCTTGGGAAAGTGAAGGAAGCAATGACAGCCCATCATCCTTAGGGAGGGCATTAATAGCTCCTCCACGTTCACCAGAATCATTGGGTGGGATGACAGCACCCAGTACATTCAAAGCTTCAACAAGGGGCACAGTACTCACCAAGGAGTCTTAATTCACTCCTCTGGAATGTTACCTTCAAGTGCTGATCCATGGGACCAACCATTTTCATCGATTTTTCTTCCCAACCAATGGGCCTCTTCTCTTCCTGTTTGGTCCCATAGGCCCAAACAAAAGTCCCTGAATTGTGCTCCTCTGTGTCCTTCAGACACACACATGCAGGCACATGCTCCGATGATGGTCTTTTGGCCCCCTCCCTGATGTCACCTGGGCAGGATCTCAAGCTCCAGGATTGAGATGGTCACAGAAAAGGCAGCAGGCAATGCCAACAGTCCTCACCCAAACTTCCTGGGGCCACAGGTTTTATAGGTCGCCGCTCTGATGTCTCCTGGGCAAGCTCCCAGAGATGGTCACAGAGACAGCAACGGACAATGCAAAAGTCCTCAGGAGTTTCAGTACTGCACTTTCTCACAAAGTAACAGTGGCACTTGAACTGAGAGATATTTCTCTGTCATATCTAACAAGCATACCTCCGGTTACTTTGCCTCACTACACCCCAGCATACAAATAGCATGAGTCCACATTTCCTCGCAGTAACTATGTCAGAACAATTTAAAGACAATGAAAAAGGGAGCTCCCCTAAGGTCTACACATTCTTTCACTTTTGCTCTTCTGTGCATAACCTTGAAGTAGATTTACCTTAACCAAACAATTTAGAAACATAGAAAAAAGGACGTCAAATAAAGACCATACAGCCTATTGAGTCTGCCCTTCCATACCAGTTACTAAGGTTTACAGTCTCTTTTTCCCATAAAGATCTTACGTGTTTGTCTCATGCCTTCTTGAATTCAGCCAGCTTCATATCATGGACCACCCCATCCTGAAACTCATCCTCTAATAGGTCTGTCCTCATGTCCTTTGAACATAGCCACAGTGTCCTCAAATAAGGTTTGTCCAAGGCACCTCATAAAACATTTATAGTAACTCCCTATTTCCCATTTCACAAGCTCTAGAAGGGGCCTGATCAAAAAACATAGGAGTATGTTTACTAAAGTGCGGTAAACGTGAATAACGCGCGTTGTACGACGTTAACGATCGTAAGTGCAGTATAACGCACGTAATCACGCGCCAACGACTGTTAACGTCATACTACGTGCGTTAACCGTAGTTAACGATCGTAAAGCCCCGCAGCGCGTTAAAACAGCGCAGAAGGTGGAGAGTGGGCGGAGAGTAAGGTTCAATGGGCGGAGAGTTGGCGGGGAGAGGCTCCCCTCACACTAACGCGCTGAATTTCAGAGCTCAATTCCAACGCGAATGAAAACCTGTCGTTAAAGGCATATTAAAGGGAAGAGAAACCATTTCCGTCAGCAATGTACAGCAAAACCGGGGAAACCAACAAAACGTGAGCAGTGTGATACATGTGCACAGAACAAAATTTCAAATAAAACGTTAAAATGACCACAAGAAACAGTGTAAAAATTATAATTCAGCTGGGCAACAGTGATAGCAATGGGCAACAATAAAAAAACACTCCCAGGAAAGCTCCAAAAAAAAGAAATGATGTTTGGAAGGGTCTACGCTACGTAGACCCTTTCAAAAATCATTTAATTGTATTGGAGCTTTCCTGGGAGTATTTTGTAATGTTGCCCAATGTTATCATTCTTGCCCAGCTTGGTTATGGGTGTTTGCCCCTTTGTTCGAGGTCTTTTTTGAGGTTTATGTGCACTTTTGTCTCCATACAAGGTAAATGAGCCCACAGTACAATTGTGCAGCGCAGGGTTTCTGACTCGTCAGGCCAGTTTTTCTATCTCCAGGGACTGCACTGTCTCTGTGGCCACAGTGTGGTGCAACAGACATAGCCAGTGCCTGTAAGACCAGAGGGTCACAGGTTCAAATCCCAACTGGGGCTCCTGCCAACCCAGTCCCCATAGTTTTACCCACCACTAAACAGTGATAGTAAAGACACACCTTTATTGCAGAGAACATACGCATGGTTAATACGCCTATATTTTACCACACCAAACACAGACACCATAAACAGGCGCATTACCTAGAGCAGAGTCCCGCAAATGCAGTCCTGGAGGGCCCCACACCATTCAGGTTCCATGCTGCCTCTAATAAAGATGCCTGTGCTGCATATCTATGCACCACCCCCATGGTATGCAGATGTAGCTCATGCATATTTATGAGGGACAGCATGAAAACACGAACAGTGTTTGGAACACCAGGACTGGAGTTGGGAAACTCTGCCGTAAAGCAGCAGCCAACAGGGCCAGACACACCCACACACACACACACAGGCCCCATTGGCCAATGCCTCCTGGAGAGGCAGGACATTGGGCCCTGCCTGTATCTCCCAATACTAGCAGTTGCATACCTTAGCAATGCCACCCTACACCTGGGTATATGGTGCACAGCTATCAAACGTTTCCTATGATAACTGGCAGATATCAATTCCTACGTTAAGCACATTTTGCTCATTGAGCCCCACCATAACAATCATTCTGATGTCTGCGGTATGTGCTTCTGGTCTGGTCTCTGACAGTGTTTACCACCCTGGGGAGTGACCCCCAACAGTATTGCATACCATATCCATGCCTGTACTGTGCCCAGGACTGGTGTGGTGGGTATGGCTGCTGATCTCCTCTATGGTAGCACAATGCTGGCATAGGTGTGGGGGTGGCTGTCTGTCTATCCAGTGTGTGGTGGCTGCAAACACCTTCCACAGCCCACACTGCCAGCACTGTTGCCAGTATTGGGCTGCCAATGTGCATAATGAGGAGCAAGGTACCATGGGTATAGGCCGGACAGGGTGGCCTGGCCAGGGTGCATCTGCACAGGGCATAGGGCACTGACTGGGACATTTTAGTGCCCGGCCACCACCTACACAAACAGGGTGACCTCAGTATGTCCTGCTGGGAGATCACTCTCACCCTGACTGTGCAGTGACCACAGCATGGCTAGGCACCCCCATAGTGCTATATAGTATTTCTCTCATGTGATATGTATGGGTTTCCTTTTGGGGCCCAGTCACTGACTTATCTGCTTGTTGTGTGTGCTGCTGTCTAAGTCCTGGGTGCATGCATTTCCACCAGGAACATGCACTATGGACTAACTAGCAGACTGTTTGCAGCTGGTATGTGTCTTGATGGAGTGTCTTGCAGGGTGCAGTGGCTGAAGGCTTGCTGCAGGAGAATATCAGATGGTGGTGGGGTGCAGCTTAGCATATACAAGCCTAATGTCTGTCTGCCATTGTGTTATGGTTCTGTACAGAGCTGCATTGACTGCCCTGAATGGTGTTTTCCCAGCAGGACTGGGGTTGATGGTCCCCTCTACTGCCACCATTGCAGGGAGGTAGAATGTGGATCTGTTGATGGGAGACCCTGTTTGCCACCCTCAGCCCTGGAGGAGGGTGGTGGTGGTGGTGGTGGTGGTACATAAACCTCCTAGGGGTCCATGGGGGGGGGAGGAATACACCTGACTGGGACAGACAGAGATATCCAAAGCGTTTGTGCAGAAACTACCTATCACACACATTAACACTGCTTTGGACCTCCAGCATGGCATCTTTCAGCCATGGAAGGTGCTGTGGACCTGGTGCTGGGCGCCTCACCGCACTCTCAGGGTGAGCACAGTACCCGCACAATGTGATGGTGTGTAGCTACTCTGTGCCAGTACAACACACGGTCAGTACCCTCTACCAGGCCGAGGTGCTGTGGGAGTGCACATGGTCACTTCCCCCTACCAGGCCGAGATGCTGTGGGGGTGCATTCCCCATGGTGTGTATCTGTGGACAGCTGATTTGCATGTGCAGTGCATCATGGGTGTGACGGGCACAATCCAACCCTGTGTAAATCCAGCACCTGCTCACAGGATCTGATAAACCATAGGCCATCACACTTACATCTGTTAGCATAATTCATAGGTGCAAGACACCCTAAAGCAGGGGTGGGGAACCCTGGTCCTGGAGAGCCGTAGACCAGTCAGGTTTTCGGGATAGCCCTAATGAATATGCATGAGATATTTATGCATTAGAGATATCCTGCCAACCTGACTGGTTTGTGGCCCTCCAGGGCTGGATTTGGAGACCCCTGCCTTACACCTCTGTCATTTAAGATTGTGAGTGGGCAAGGTGCAGATGTCCTAGACATCGAAAGGGTATATAGAATGTGTCACATTCCTCCTCGATTCTCACCACCACCAAAAAGTTGTCTAATTGGAACGCGCGTTAGTGGTAACGATGTACCGCCCATGTCCTTATTTGGGGTTTCTGTCTCTACCGCGGCTCCTAACGCGAATTACACTAACGCAGTTTAGTAAACATACCCCATAGAGTAAAACGCCTTGGTCTTCAACAAGTTCTGAATATAATGATGAACCTGTAAATTAAAAAAAGCTATCTCCTTCACCTGACCCATACTGGACCATCATTCTCAAATGTTCTCACTCACCAATCCCCTTCTTGTAAAAGATACTGGACCCAACATTCAGTGGCAGTGGTGTAGGGCTGGTACTTGTTCAGAAACTAATATATGAATCAATAGCATGGCTTCCTGTTACAAGATGGGGCCTGCTCTAAACCAAAGCCTGAAAAATGGGGCCTGCTCTGAACCAAAGCCTGAATTAAATAAGATGGATTCCTGTTTTGTTATATCTCAGCATTAAAACTTGCAGATCAAGCAATTCTGCAGATTTATGTACTATATCACAGAAGTATTATTTTAGCATTTGCAACAATGTATGGACTTTCATACCAGCAACTTTCTAGCACCATGGACCTTTGTTTGCAGAAGGACCACCTATTAGCTGTTACCGGATTTGCTGAAGCTGACATAGAGGATTTGAGACCAGCTAAGCATCAGCTGTGATGAGAGGGTCAGGACAAAGAATTATATGCTGGACTCAGATGCAGCCCAGGACACACACCTGCAGCACTCTGGGAACATGTGCAGAGGCTTGCAGAACACCTGGGAACTTTAACTTCTGACACAGACTGGTTTACTGGTTTCCTCTGTGATTCTCTGCACTTTGTGCTCGCTTGCCTGTCTCTCTAGCTGGAAAATCAAATAATGTCCAGGGCAAAACCTTGGGACAAAGTGAATCTCTCTGACAGATCTGTAGCCAACATTGGACCTCTGTCATACTTTGACTTCGTGCCGTTCCTGAGACAATTTCTCAGACACAACCATAAGCGTTCTGACAAGAGCTAAGGTACTGGTCTTTAATTTCCCCCCCCCCCCCCCCCCCCGAGGTTGAAACTAGCTTAGACAGACAGGGGGTAATTCTGAACCATGAATAGTGGGGATGGACGTCCCAGTGGGATGTTCATCCCTGCTATTTGTACCGGCTTCAGCCCCCGACTAACTTCCCTGCCGGTTGTGCGGGGAAGTTTGTTGGGGACGGGGAATGGGCGGCCCGGGAGCAGAGAGAGGGCAGGCAATGGGCAGTTGCCAGCCCTGGATGTACAGGGCCAATTCTAATGTTGGCCCTGTACATACAGGGCTGGCGAAATGGCCGGGGAAGTTATTCCACCTCTGAGGTGGAAGTTATTCCTCTGAGGTGGAATAACTCCCCTGGATGTTTGGGGTTTTTACATTTGGGATGCAGAAGGGGCTGGGGGGGTGGCAGGGGACATTCCTCACAGCCTGACCCTGGCCTTCGGAGGCCAGATCAGGGGTTGAGTTGTGGGAATTTGCAGTTTTTGTTGGTGGCTGGTATCATGGCTTTTAAATGGAGCCATGGTGCTATGGCAACATGATGCCATGGTGCCACAGCTCCATTTAAATGCCCTGACTGAGTTAGCCGGGTGCAGTTCTGTATGTGCAGGCTAGACAGAATCGTTATCCCAGCCTGCACATGCAGGACTGTTCGGGATTCTGATCCCATGGGGCTAGACGTGCCCTGTGGGATCAGAATCGTGATCCCCTCTGTGTGTCTGATTCAGACCAGACACACAGAGGGGATGGACGTGTGGGACAAAATTGAGCACACAGTTAATGTACTGTACGTCTGAGGGCAGAGCGAATCAGTGACGTTGGTCCCTGAAGCAGAGATTAGCTCTCTTGGTAATTGTAACAAAGGCCTGAATAACATACTACCTCAGAAAATTAATTTATGCTCATTTTTAACCTATTTTGGCTATCCGTAATAAAGTCTAATTTGTATACAAACACAGAGTTGGTTCTTCTTTTATCACATGCTTTATTTGCCAGGTAGTCCTATGGAATCCTGGAAAATGGGGAGTAGCAGTTTTCCCTAGACATACCGAGTATTTATACATGTGTATTTTTCTGCTACTGACAAAGTCAATTGCTTCTCTCTTGGTCTTCAAAAAGGTCTGAACATAATGATGAACCTGTAAATTAAAATAATTTATCTCCTTCACCTGACCCATACTGGACCATCATTCTCAAATGTCCTCACTCACCAATCCCCTTCTTATAAAAGATACTGGATTTTCCTGAAGCCTCTCCCAGGTAATGTAGTGGGCTGATTTTGGTAATGTATTATGGTAGGATTATATTCTGTTTGGTTTTGGATATACTTATGGGTTACCATGTTTCCTTCATTCAATTTTTGGAGTTGAATGTATTTTCAAAAATCAATAAATAAATAATTTAAAAAAAAAAAAAAAAGATACTGGACCCGATATTCAGTGGCGGTGGCTAGCACTGTAAAGCAAGTAGCCATCACCTCGAAAGAATAACTCCAGATATTCAATGCCAGGGCCATATCCGGCCACTGGCATTGAATATCCAGAGTAGCTGCAAAACCTGGACGCTAACAAGGCAGCAGCAATATTGAGCCACTGCCCGATTAAATTCCTTGCGTAAAGTTAGGTCAGCATTTGCCACACATGACTTTACCCGCAAGTCACTAACTGGGCAGCGGCTCAATATTGCCACTGCCCAGTTAGTGATGGGTACCACCTCCACTCCACCCCCCCCCCCCCAAACATCCACAACACACTGTGAAGCTAACTGCATAGCATCAGGGTATGTAGAGACAGCACCCACATATAACCAGCAGCACTAACCATATTACTGCTGCTGAATATCCCGCTAACTGGCATTTACACAGTTTGCAGGTCTGCAAACCATGTAAATGTCTTTGATTATCCTCTGCACTATGCCCAGGGCCGGCCCATCCATCTAGGGTGGTAGATCCTGGTGAATGGCATCAATAAACTCCCCTGGAAAGCGGCAGCTGAACTGCCACTTCAGTACCGCAGTGGGCTTTAAAACACCCACCCACACACATAAACGCAGATCTAGTCCACCATTCCTTCCTCCTCCAAGAAAGTTGCATCGGAAGGGGACAGGAGCAGCAGGCTGTGAGCATGCATGTGCATGGGCAATTTAAGGCCCGATACAGCACAGAAGTGACAGTTCAGTCGCTGCTGCTTCAGTGAAAGGAGAGGTCGCATGGCAGGCTGGATGGCAGTGCAGTCTTGGGAAGGGTGAAACAGAGGGTTTGCCTAGGGTGGCAGAAACCCTCAGGCCACCACTGACTGTGCCTTGTAGATGCCCTTGTGGATCCCTCTCCAAGGCCAAGTTCCTTCTAGTCCTGGAGGAACATAATCTTTCCATTGAAGAGGCAAATATGTTGACTAGTCAGATTAGAGATGATTGGAGGATATTCAGCTATGGCGACCCCCATCATTGAATATCTGGTTCAGCCAGATAGCAGCGAAGCTAACCCAGCAACAATGATATTAGAAGACTGGGCATCAAAATGGCAGATGAAATTTAATGTGGACAAGTGCAAAGTTATGCACCTAGGGAAGAACAACCAAAACTATGGTTACACGATGCAAGGTTCCACATTAGGAACCACCAACCAGGAAAAAGATTTAGGCGTCATTGTGGATACCATGTTAAAACCCTCGGCCCAGTGAGCAGCGGCGGCCAAGAGAGCAAATAGAATGCTAGGTATGATAAGGAAAGGAATGGAAAATAAAACAAAAGATATTATAATGCCTCTATATCGTTCCATGGTGAGACCGCACCTTGAATATTGTGTGCAATTCTGGTCACCGTATCTTAAAAAGGATATAGCGATATTATAAAAGGTTCAGAGAAGAGCCACCAAAATGGTAAGTGTCCCAATCCCTGAAGC
This sequence comes from Ichthyophis bannanicus, assembly GCA_033557465.1. NCBI lineage: Eukaryota > Metazoa > Chordata > Amphibia > Gymnophiona > Ichthyophiidae > Ichthyophis > Ichthyophis bannanicus. The sequence continues at coordinate 881,142,064 of CM066033.1, read as the reverse complement.
TTAGGAGGCAAAAATAGATCCGATGTCAATGTTAGTAAGATTGCATATCTGCCAATGTATTATACAATTGTAATATATGTACTTGATAAACCTGTAACTTTACCTGGTTGAACAAACTGGGCAATAAAATTTGTAACATATCTTGTTCAATCAATTGTATATTTATAATCCAAATTCAATCAAATGTATATGTATTTGCTTATTTGTTGCTCAAACCGAGATGATCAAAATGTAATGTATATTTGTAATTTCCATGGCTCTGTGGTGTACCCCTCCCTCAAATCATACTGTATCTTTTATTCTGATTATATAGTTTTACTCCCTTGTATCTTACACCATTGGTCTGCTGCTGATCGCTGGAAGTGGCGGCTTACAAATGTATACCAAATAAATAAAATAAAATAAAGGGGATGGAAGGATACTCCTATGAAGAAAGGCTAAAAAGGTTAGGATTCGTTAACCTGGAAAAGAGACGGCTGAGGGGAGATATGATAGAAGTCTACAAATTAATGAACGGAGTGGAACGCGTAAACGTAGATCGATTGTTTACGTTATCAGAATATAGAAAGACTAGGGGACATGCAATGAAGCTACAGGGTAAACTATTTAAGACTAATAAAAGAAAATATTTTTTCACTCAACGTGTAATCAAACTCTGGAATTTGTTTCCGGAGGATGTAGTAAAGGCTGTTAGTGTAGCTGGGTTTAAAAAAGGTTTGGACAAGTTCCTGGAGGAAAGGTCCACAAACCATTATTAAGAAGGGACCCAGGATATCAATGCTTGACCAAGTACAAGCATTGCGGAACCTGTGTCTTTTGGGGAAACTGCTAGATGTGTAAGACCTAGATTGGCCACTGTTGGAAACAGGATACTGGGCTTGATGGACCTTGGTCTGACCCAGTATGGCATATCTTATGTTCTTATGATATTGAGCCACTGCCTGGTTAACTTTGGCAGCAAACGTTAGGCCACCCTTTCGAGTGCCTATCTTTCACTGCTTTGTGATAGCTGGGCAGTGGCTCGATATTACCGCTGCCTTGTTATCACTGGGTACCACCCCCCGAAAAACCATGATACTAACTAGTTAGCATCAGGGCATGCAGTGGCGGCACCTATGGATATTCAGCTGAATATCCCGGTCAGCGCGATTAGTGCAGTTAGCAAGTCTGCTAACCACGTTAATCACATTCTGCATCCCCCCAATTGTTTTTATGCATTCGTACCCAAGCCCCACAGACTGACCTAAATAAAGAATTTATTTATTTGTTACTTTTATACTGCTCCTTCCCAACATCAGTGGCAGTGTACAATGGAACAACATTTCTACATAGAACACAATTTAACATGATATGGTTGTAACAGTTGCAACTATGTATAAGATAGGATTGGTACTTAAAGGATAATCAACATACAGAACTATGTACAGTTACAGCAGGTAATATTGTTTACAGTTGGGGTGGTGAGGGTGTCATTGTGAGGGTTCTATTTGTGTTGTTTTGTGGGGCAAGCCAGTGTCTTCCATATGATCTCCGAAATGTTGGGTGAATAGAAAGGTTTTTAGCTCGTTTCTGTTTCATGTCTTTAGTTGCACATAAATAGGCTGGTATATCATTCCACGCTTGAGCTTCTGAGATGCAGGATTCCAGTATGTGTTGAGTGGTGTTTGGATCATCTATGGGGAGGTATATCATAATGTCATCTGCATAGATGTGGTAATTTACTTTAACTTTCTTGAAAATATTGCATATTGGTTGGAGGTATATGTTAAATAATAGTGCGGATAATGCAGACCCTTGGGGGATTCCTTGCTCCTGTCTGAATTTGTCAGATGTTTCATTATCTATTTGTACTTGTTGTGTGTGGTCTGTGATTTATGATTGGAACCATTTGTGTGCTATTCCTGTTACTCAAATTTGTGAGAGCCTTGCAAGGAGGTTGTTATGGTCAACATTATCAAAGGTAGCAGTTATATCTAGAAAAATGAGTTTGAATGATTGTTTAATGTCGTCTATGCCACGTATAAGGGCATTGAAGAGGACCATTAGTAGTGATTCAACACTGTGGAAAGGGAGGATTCCAAATTGTTGTTCATCTAGAGGTGCAACAGTGTCTATAAAGTCTTGTAATTGATTGTGGACTGTTTTCTCTATTAGTTTTGCTACAAATGATATATTGGCAATGGGTCTATATGAGGGTAGGGTCTTTGCTGTCAAGATTTTTGTTCTTCAGGATTGGCCGAATCATGGATTGTTTTAGTTCATTTGGCATTATCCCTTGTTGAATGGATTGATTGATTATCTGGAGTAAGTGTGGAGCCAGCTCTGGTTTACTTGTGTTGATCCAGGAGATTGGACAAGGGTCTAGTGGGGAGATGGTGGTATTTATTTTGGTTATAATGTTCAGGAGTTGTTGTTTGTCTATTGGGTGAAGGGTGTTCAATGTCGTAGTATTATGGGGGTGGTATATTTGTCTGAGGGAATTGTTGGAGTTCTTCATTTTTAGTTTGTCCTGAAAGCAGTCGGCTAGAGTTTATATATTTATGTTTGTGGAATTTGTGTTATTTTGGGTTGTGTTCATTAGGGATTTGACAATTTCAAATAGTGCACATGGTTGCTTGAGGGAGTTTGTTAGTTTTTTTGGTGTGTTTTAGGATGGTTGTGAGTTATGGTGGCTGCTTTTTGGATAGCCATCTTACAGATGTCTAGAGATATGTTTAGGTCAGATTGTGTGGAGTGAAGATTTGGTAGGATTTCATTTAGGAAGTATTTTTATTGAAGTGTTTGAATCTTTTTTTTTGGTGGGTCAGAATTTATCATAGTTGAGAGTGGGGGTGTGAGTTTCTGGAATGTTATTATATGATGGTCTGACCAGGGGACTTGTTGTGAGGTGGGGGCTGTATGTAGGATAAACGTTGAGAATGTGAGGAATACAAGATCTAGGGTATTTCCCTTTGAGTGAATGGGCATGTTTATTATCTGAGAGTAACCCATGTCAGACATCGTGTTGATAAATGATGTTGCATGTTGATTGCTGGGAGTGTTGATTGTTGGGAGTTTGAAGTCACCCATTAAGATGAGTGGTTTCTTCATGGGAGCACAACATGCGGATTCGAGTATTGTGGTTAGGTTTTCATGCTTAGGAGATGGTGGTCTGTAGAGCAGGCAAATGGTGAAGTTTCTATTTTCTACTTGTATTAAGTCTATATCATCTATGTGGGTGATTTGATGGAGTGTTAAAAAGGTTTATAGGAGTGATATGACTTGTGTATGGGGAGTTATATGTTTGGGAAATGGAGTGAGTGTGCAGTGTCAAGGATGTGGGAAAATGTAGAAGAAATGATTTCTACTTAAGCATAATAGTAGTAAGCCCTGGCAAAATGTAACAATGAGGCAAAAAGTAGCAGATAAGATTACCTGTTACAGATTACAGATACATGGTAACAATTTGGTAGATGGTGGAATATTTCAGATGGAGAAAGAGGGTGTTTAACAGTCTGTGTTGACCTCTGTTATTTTCTATACCGTATTTGTTATTGTGTGAGTTGTAATACAATTGGCATTATATATCATACATAGTGCTTAGGAACAGACGTCAGCATATGATCATTACAATGCAGCTTTGGTGTGTCTTTATAGTTAGATTAAAATGGTGCAGTCTGTTATATTGGTATATGACATTGAAGAGTCAACTTACATGTTCAGTGTCCATGCACCATTGGTAGGTGGAGTAATGTGCTGGTCCACTTAGGCATGGGCACACCTATGCGAGTTCTTTCTTATATGTCAGTTCTGGAACCTTTGGTTTCTGGATCGTGGGGGTCGCAGGAGGAGCTCTCCTTCTACTTCCTGCTTGTGGTGTGTTGACATCGTAGGGTTTGGGAGGTTGTTTCGATCGCTGTGTTCTATAGGCTTGCCGGAGTATGGTGAATGGTAGTGCATCCACCTAAGGGCCACACCAAAGAGCTCTCTGGCGAGGCCCTCAGGCGCGGGCCCACCAGGCATGGGCGTGCCCGATGGCGCTTCCTTTTCGAATGCAGCTGGAGCCCCTGATTGGGCAGGAGCAGGCAAGCACATTCCAGTTCCAGCCGGTTCTACCCTGATCGGGGGAGCAGAAGGAAGATGGTGGTCTGATGTCCTCTGTGCAGGTGCCCAATGGTGCTTCCTTTTTGAATGCGGCTGGAGTCCCTGATTGGGCAGGAGCAGGCAAGCACATTCCGGTGCCGGCTGGCTCTACCCCGATCAGGGGAGCAGAAGGAAGATGGTGGTCAGATGTCCTCTGTGCAGGCGCCCGATGGCGCTTCCTTTTTGAATGTGACTGGAGCCCCTGATTGGGCAGGAGCAGGCAAGCAAAAGAATCTGCTTTTATCCCATTAGGAAGATATGAGGTTCTTGCATGCAAAACATAAGACAACATTTAGGGTCCTGCCAGCTGCCTCTCCAATTCCAAATTACAAAAGTTGGACGTTTCCTCGCCCACCCAATCATGGGCCTATAAGTTCTGCTACTTTAAGCAGCAGAGATTTTCAGTGACCCTACTGAATTACAATATAACTTCTATTTGGCCTAGCATTTTCCAGAACAGGGGAAGTTATCTTTACACAGTGTCATCATACTGGCAGGAGACTCTGTGAAAGAATATTCAACCAATATATAAACTGCACCCAAAGGCAGAACTCTGTCTTTGACTCACAGCCATAGCATCACTAAGTTGGTGTTAGCAGTCTATACCAAGGGGCCAAGTGCTTGTGGCTATCCTTTAGCCTCTCACACCATCAAGAGGGAGCTACAGGGTGAAAAGTTAAAAGAGAAGAGCAGAGTGATAGGAAGATGGGCTTAAGCCTACACTTAGAATTCCTTGTGACTGTGCAAACCCTGTTAGCACAGTCCATCAACTCAGAAACTGAGCAGCACTGCCCATGGAAAGAAGATGTCCAGAAGTTTGTAACAGGAAGCCACCTAGTCCAGCAAGGAAGGAGAGAAACAAGAGAAACTTGCCAACAGAGCCAGACGCTTCAACAGTACACATTTGTCATTTGGCTCTATGGACAGGAAAATCTCGATGACTTTCTGAACCATCCAAATGGCAGCCATCCCAATATAAAGTTCACTATGGAGAATGAGATCCATGGATGTCTCCCCTTTCCAGGTTTGGTGCAAGGAGATGAGATGCCCTAGGTGGACCTCATCCCTTGCACCCCTCCCTCTCTCAGGACCCCATTGCCACTGCTGCCGCCCCTTTTCTGGGGCCAGCATGACAGCAATGGCCTCAAAGAGCCCTGCAGCACTTACATTGAAACTTCAGCACTGTGGGGATGTGTGCTTCCACCCCCATTGACACCCAATGCTGACTTTGGATCACTTTTTTGCACCCTTATTTGTGATACGGAGCTGGTATAGGCATGGACGGATCAACAATCAGAGCCAGATGTGCTGGTACCGATCTGAAATTGCACCATGACATGCTTCTTCCTTGCTCTACCCATGTTATGCCATGCCTCCTCCCTGTCCCTGTGTTACATGAACATACTTGCACCAGGGTCGTTTATATACCAGTTTCTAAAATGGGTCTGGGGACATCTCTGTGATTTGTGTGTCTGAATGCCCATTTTCAGATGTCCAAATCACGAATAGAGTTTCTAAAATACCCCCCCAAAAGTCTTCCCATCCTCTGCAAAATTTGAATCAAGTAATAAACTAGCTACATGCCTGCGTGGGAATGTACGTGCCAACAACATGGGAGCATATATGATATGAGGATGTATGCGTGCTGAGTTACAACTTGCATCACCTATCCATTCAGAGAGCACCAGAGCACAGACAAGAGGGCCATGATTTTAAGCTGTACTCTGAAGGATCACCGGCATTGCAAGGGGACTCTAGTGAGGAGTCTTTTGAACAAAGTGTGAGGACCTCACTAAAATAGAAGCCCCTGCCTTAGTGTATATTCAGAATTGACTGATAAATGATGCACCCTTTTTCAGAGGTTCTGCCTTTAAGGACACTGGAAAGAATGTTTGTTACATGCTTTGGGTATTACAAACCTGAACATACAAACTGCAAACACCAAACCACAAAGTGGATTACAATGAGCAAACTTTTGTAAACTGCTAGAAAGTGCTGGACTCTCTTTTTAGTCAGCAGCAGGGGTGTTGGTACTTGTTTCAGACTGCAGCCCTCTATGCAGCCCGGATGTTTTTTGAATCCAGGGAATCAGCTGATGGCCAGCTTCTGCCTAAGAAGCATCAAGAGGCTGCTCTTAGCTTTGGGAGAGAAAAACCTGGGAGTTGAGCTTCAGCTTTCCTCAACAGTTCCAAGCCTTGCACTCAGACTTAAAAAAATAGCAAGGATTTATTCTGCCACAATTCTGAGTCGGAGTTCAGAACAAAAAGATTCTGCGTTTCCTGGCAACCCTGCAGTTTAAGGTTTCCTCAGGAAAAAATTGAGCTTTGCAACTTCCAGAGACCAAATTGAACTGTCTTCCAAACAGCAAGATCTAACCATAAATAAACTAAAGAATGCCAGATTTTTCCTAGCAGGAAAAGGCGCAAAGGATTTACCTTGGTTGGGGCAAATTACCACAGGCTGGAAGGTCAGTGGTTCAAATCCCACTACAGGACAGCAACCTTGGGCTGGAAGGACTGGGGTTTCTAGTCCCACGGGTGTTCCTTGTGGCCTTGGGCAAGCCACATAACCCTCCATTGCCCATGTTCCCTGTAAGTATTAGTGTATATTTCTCATGTTAAATGTATCCCCCAATTGTGTTGTGACCACTTTGATTGAAGGATAAGGTGGTATACAAAACTGTCTAAATAAATAAATATCTGGATCCCAACAGAATTTATAGTACTTCAACAACTTTCTTAAAAATCATTGGGTTTCAAACACCAAATTATGTATTTTAAATAATTTTGTAGCATCTGCAAATTTGATCACCTCACTCATTGTTCCCTTTTCCAGCTCATTTATGAATATCTTAAAAAGCAGACTCAGCACAGATTTCTGGGGTACGCAACTATTCACCTTTCTCCATTGGGAAAATTGGCCATTGAACTCTGTTTTTTATCTTTTAACCAATTCAAATCTACATAGTACTATGCCTCCTATCCCATGACTATTTAATTTCCCCAAGAGTCTCTCATGAGGGGCTGTCAAAAGCTTTCTGAAAATACAGATGCACCATTAAACCAGCTCACCTTTATATACTGTACTTGTTTCTCCTGAAACAAGCAGGAAGTCAGTCCTCACATGGGTGATATCGGTGCCGACAGAGCCCGAACAGTAACTTCTCCTCAGCTTTCAAAGAAAGCCTTTGGGAGATGCACCATGCATGCGTGGTCCCCTTCCCACCCAAGGGTGCCATCTTGCCTCAGTCTCCTTTTTTCCATGGAGCCCACCTGACGTGTGCCTGCTTTCCCCAGAAAAAGTATTAGTTTTTTTCTTTTGAATTTTCCTTTCTTGCATACCGGTTCTCTTTCCCACCCCCAAGCTCTCATAACAACATAAGAAATGCCATACTGGCTCAGACCAAGGTCCATCAAGCCCAGTATCCTGTTTCCAACAGTGGCCAATCCAGGTCACAAATACCTGGCAGGAGGGGCGGCTCAAGGCAATATGCTGCCTGAGGCGAAGGATGAGATGGCGCCCCCCCCCCCCCCACCCCTGTAGAGGGAAGTGGGGCTTTTTCAGAACTCCAATCAGGGACTGAACCAAACTAAAAAGCCGATTAGATTATATGGAGGAAATGCAAGATGTTTGCAGAGCAAGGAATTAAAAGAGAGCAAAAACCACAGCACAGTTTATAAAATTAAATTATAACTCATTTTTATTTTGCTGTTATAAACTGCGTTATGGTTCTTGCTTTTTCTTTTTCAACATATATTTTGCATCCATAGTGGATGCAGAGCAGAACCAGGACATTCACCCACAGAACTCAATATCTTAAAAAAAAAATCTGATCATCTCACTAACAACAACAACAAAGATTCTCCAATAAAAGGCATATTGTGAACTAATACAAGACGCTACAAAAAAGTAAGAGCAAATCTACTATACCATACTATATCAGCACCAACTTCCAAAACTCACAAAAGGAGTCCATCCAAAAAAAGCATCACTGTAAATACTACAGTGGGCCCTGGAACATCCAAATGCCTATATGAAAAGCTGAACAAGTCAGACTACTATAGTACAGTATACAGGGCCGTACCAAGCGTGAAAAGCACCCTGTGTGACTTGCACATTGGGCGGGCGCCCTCCCCGAACCTCCATCTAGCCACTTTCTGGATGGGGGCAGGAGAGAAGAGGCCTGTCTGATGTGCAAGTTGCCGGTGCGCTAAACAGATCTGTCCCTCCCTGTTTTGAAGCCGTGTTAGAGCAGGGAGGGATAGATCTGCTTAGAGTGCCACAAGAAGGCTTGAGGGGCACATTTCAGCTGTCTGCCGTTGCCTGCCGCCGCTGAGAGAAGAAAAAGTGGTGGTGGCAGGCAACGGCAAACAGCTGAAATGTGCCCCTTAAGCCTTTGTGCCCTGTGCAGCTGCACCGCTCGCACAGGGCTAGCTACTGTCTTGACAGTATAGATCTTTATATGTACAAACTCCATGTTAACAGAACACCTGGCCTCAGTCACACACTCAGAACAGAGACCCTCACCAAGTACAGAATAAGTAACCACAATCTAAAGGAAAAATAAAAATATGTAGACAAAATTTAAACTGAAGCCCCAAGAAGCCAGACTCCGCATACAGTGCAATATCAGATAAATAAGATATGCAGTTCTCCCATACAGTTTAAAATATAAAGACAGCACAAAGTCCAATCACTAAAATGAAATAAAATTATGTTTTCTACCTTTGTTGTCTGACCATTTTATTTTCTGATCATGCTGGTCCCGATCTGAGGCTTCTGCTTTCCTGTCTTTATTTTATTTATTTTTTATTTATTTAGAAAATATTTATATACCGCAGCTTCCAGCGATCAGCAGCGGTTTGATTATAGATTTGAAATTGCCAAATCGAGGCGAAAATTTTGGAGTATCATTACATTGATTAGAAAGACGAGCACGGCACACAGTAATAAGGTCCTAGTAGAGGAGACAGTAATTTACATATGTACATTTCACCTAACAGAATTCTAGTCACAAATTGTGACCTCTTGTATTCCCTGGGATTTACATCAAGTTGTAATAGCACTGGAATAGATGGGTCTTTAGCTGTTTCCTGAACGCATTAAGGTCTTTGGTCATTCTGAGCTCAGGCGGTAGTTGGTTCCAGAGGGTTGGGGCAGAGTAGGAGTATGCTCGGCGGCTAGTACTGGATTTGACTGCTCTGATGTCGGGCGGAACGTGTAGGGTATCTGAGTTGCCAGATCTTCTGACTCTGTTGGGTGGTGTCGTGCTGATAAGGGTGGAGAGAAAGGATGGAGCTATGTTTTGTATGAGTTTATGGGTGGTTATCAATGTTTTGTATTGTATCCGGGCAGTGATAGGGAGCCAATGCAGTTCGATTAGCACAGGCGTGATGTGTTCGGCTATGCTTTTTCGCATGATGATCCTTGCGGCCACATTCTGGGCCATTTGTAGGATGTTTAGTGTTTTCTTTGGGAGACCCTGCAGGATGGCGTTGCAGTAGTCTAGGTGCGGAATGATGAGTGCTTGTGCCACAGTCCTAAAATCGTGGGGTTCGAGGATATTCCGTAGAGGTTGTAGTACTCTAAGTTTGTGGAAAATGGCCTTGTTGGTTTTGCGTAGGTGTTTTTCCATCTTTAGGTTGTTGTCCAATGTGATTCCTAGGTATTTGATCTCTTTCTTCGTGTGGTATGTATTGTTACAGAGTGTAATTGTCTCGGGAGGTTCAAAATTTGGTTTGCTGGAGATAAACATCACCTCTGTTTTCTTATGGTTTATTGTCATGTTGTTTTGTTTTAACCATTGCAACATTGCATTCAGGCATGTTTCAAGTGGCGTATAGTTAGGGTTGACTGTATCCAGTTGCGTGTATATCATAATATCATCTGCATAGATGTGGTATTTGACATTATGTTGTTGGAAAATATCACAGAGGGGCTGCATATAAATGTTGAAAAGTAGTGCCGAGAGAGCCGATCCCTGAGGTATGCCCTGCGTCTGAGAGAAAGCTTCAGCCTTTTCACCATTGAATTGTACCTGTGGCATTCTATTTGATATGTATGAGGAGAACCATTTTAGTGGGGATCCCAATATCCCTATTGATTCTAGCTTGTTTATGAGGATTCCATGATGCACCGTATCAAAGGCAGCAGAGATGTCAATGAAGATGAGTAGGAACATTTTCTTCTTATCTTCAAGGCCTTTGAGGAGGTTGTTAAGGAGTGCTATTAGTAGTGTTTCTACTCCGTGATGTTGCCTGAAGCCGTATTGTTGCTCATCCAGGATTTCATGGTCATCCAGATGATCTTGTAGTTGCATAGGACTGCCTTCTCAATGATCTTTGCTAAGAAGGATATGCTGGAGATGGGTCGGTAGGATGCCGGGTCGTCTTTGTTGAGTGAGTTGTTCTTCAGAATTGGTCTTATTATAGATCTCTTGAGTTGTGCGGGCATGATTCCTTGTTGTAGCGATTGGTTCACTATATGGGCGACTTGGTGGGCAATATCTGTTTTTGCCGCCTTGATCCATGCAGCTGGGCAGGGGTCTAGCAGTGATGTGGTGGTATTTATGTTTGTTATTATTTTGATGGTTTGTTTATCATCAATTTTGTGGAAGGCGCTCCATGTCTGGTCCTGTTCTATACTGGCTTTCTTATATGTTGCGTTTAGACAGATTGGGGTCAAGGTAGCAGTAAGTTTACTTGCGTAGTAGTCCGCCAAGGTTTGGGGTTTTATTACGTCATCATAGTGGTCAGCTTGGGGTGTTTTGGTTAGTGATTTCACTAATTCAAAAAGTTCACGAGGTTTGTTTATAGCTTTGTTCAGTATGTTGGTGTGATGCGTCTTTTTGGCGGTGTTGACTTCTTCCTTGTATTGTGAGAGGGAAATGAGGTATTCCTTTTTGTGTTCGATGGATTTAATGCGTCTCCATCTCTTTTCGAGTTTTCTGAGTTCCCTTTTCCTTTTGGTCAGTGTTTCCGTGTACCAGGGTTCGGAGTGGTGTTTGTTCGGATTTGAGGGGGATTTCCATGTTGGGAGCGCTGCAGCCTGAATCCCGGTATCCCAGCTATTTGTTAGAGCATCTAGGTCTTGGTTTTGCAGGTCTATGTGGGTCGTGATGTTACTTACAAGACTTTCTAAGTTGAGTTTGTTGAATTTTCTACGCTTTTGCATCACTCGCTGTGATTTCGCGTCCTTGGATCGTGAAGGTAGTTATATCTGAATGTCAATTCGATGGTGGTCGGACCAGGGTACCGGAGTTATCTTTATCATAGGTTTCTCATCATTGTTTTGTTTACTCGTGGGAGTGAAGACCATGTCCAGAGTATGGCCCTTATCATGGGTGGCGTCATTTATTAGCTGTTGATACCCCAGTTGGGTCATGGCTTCCATGAAAGTATTTGAATGCGTAGATGGAAATGACGCTAGGTTTAGGTCTCCTAAGATGATTTGGAATTTCTTGGGTTGGGTGGAGGATGTATTTTCTAGTGCTGTGGCAAGTGTTTCATGTTGCGGTGAGGGGGCTCTGTAAATCAGGCAGATGGCTAAAGCCGTGTTCTCCACTTTAAGCAAGTCCATGTCTAAACTTGAATTCAGGTAGGTGCTTGAGAGTTGGAGGTTGTTCTTAGCTATGATGAGAACTCCTCCGCCTCTTTTGTTGCTGCGAGGACAGTTGAATAGGTTGTAACCTGGATCGCTTATCTGGTTCAATATGGCTGCATCTGTGTTTGTGATCCATGTTTCTGTTATACAGAGGATGTCAGGTTGCTCATCTTTGATGATGTCATAGATAATTTGTGTCTTGTTCCTGATTGATCTGGCATTGATGAGTATGACATTACAGGGGTCATGGGAATGTTGGCGCGGCTGGGTGTGTCTGGTCTGGGTTTGGATGTGTTTATTTATATGTGTCCTTATTTGTTTGGGTTTGCGGTGCCCCTTTTCTCTAGTATATCTGCTATCAGTGGGTTTCTGCGAGGGTGCGAATGTTGGATCATTTGTGGTGATGTAGTAAGGGGTGAGAGGAGGTATTGAATGCGTTTGTATTGGGTAGAGAAGATAGATTGGACTGTATAAGTGTGGCAGAGAGTAGTACAAGTTTGAGTTGCAGGCGTAAGCTGGGACAAGTGTGAGTAGACATATGGTGAGGAAGAAGCTGAAGGGTTCCATCCCTGAGCGGTTTTTGGACAGTGGCCTGGGGCCTGAGAACACGTAAATTAACAGGGGTTATTTTGCAGACAGTGGCCTAGTGCTCAATACACTTTGCAGTCACAAGAGGATATTTGCAGACAGTGGCGTAGTGCCCAAATACACTTAGTAGTAACAGTGGGATTATTTGCAGACAGTGGCCTAGTGCCCAATACACTTCACAGTACACAGTGGGATTATTTGCAGACAGTGGCCTAGTGCCCAATACACTTAGCAGTCACGAGAGGATATTTGCAGACAGTGGCGTAGTGCCCAAATACACTTAGTAGTAACAGAGGGATTATTTGCAGACAGTGGCCTAGTGCCCAATACACTTCACAGTACACAGTGGGATTATTTGTAGACAGTGGCCTAGTGCCCAATACACTTAGCAGTCACAAGAGGATATTTGTAGACAGGGGCCTAGAGCACTTAGCAGTAACAGTCGGTTATTTGCAGATAGTGGCCTAGTGTCCGTTTGCATTTTGCAGTGTCAAAAAGAAAACATGCTTGCGAGGCAGTAGCCTGGCTTTAGTAGTCACCTAACAGGTACTGGGTAGCGACCTATTAGAGTCAGTAACATTACATCTTGACGTATTTTGGTGGTCGTTTCAATGGCTAGCACTATGATAGTGGCTTACCTCGTTGAGTTGGATTTGAAATGTTAGAAATCTTCGTCGCTTCTGGGCTGTTAGGGTTGGATCCAGGCTAGGTGGATTGTGCTAAGCTGGGTCTGCCGAGGTGGTCTCGTCTTCCTTCCACCTATTTCCCACCGCCTAAGGGCCACGCCAAAGGGCCCTCTGGCGAGGCCCTCAGGCGCGGGCCCGCCAGGCGCGGGCGCGCCCTGCAGGGACGCCACTTTTAAGCACCGGGCTTGCCGTGCTGATATTTGCTCCCACTGCCCGGATTGGACAGGAGCTCTCCCACTGCCCCGATTGGACAGGAGATCAGCTGGGGGGTGTAGGAAGAAGCGGCTCCCTCTGTGCAGGGACGCCGCTTTTAAGCACCGGGCTTGCCGCGCTGATATTTGCTCCCACTGCCCCGATTGGACAGGAGATCAGCTGGGGGGTGTAGGAAGAAGCGGCTCCCTCTGTGCAGGGACGCCGCTTTTAAGCACCGGGCTTGCCGCGCTGATATTTGCTCCCACTGCCCGGATTGGACAGGAGCTCTCCCACTGCCCCGATTGGACAGGAGATCAGCTGGGGGGTGTAGGAAGAAGCGGCTCCCTCTGTGCAGGGACGCCGCTTTTAAGCACCGGGCTTGCCGCGCTGATATTTGCTCCCACTGCCCCGATTGGACAGGAGCTCTCCCACTGCCCCGATTGGACAGGAGATCAGCTGGGGGGAGTAGGAAGAAGCGGCTCCCTCTGTGCAGGGACGCCGCTTTTAAGCACCGGGCTTGCCGCGCTGATATTTGCTCCCACTGCCCGGATTGGACAGGAGCTCTCCCACTGCCCCGATTGGAGAGGAGATCAGAATGTGGGTGTAGGAAGAAGCGGCTCCCTCTGTGCAGGGACGCCGCTTTTAAGCACCGGGCTTGCCGTGCTGATATTTGCTCCCACTGCCCCGATTGGACAGGAGATCAGCTGGGGGGTGTAGGAAGAAGCGGCTCCCTCTGTGCAGGGACGCCGCTTTTAAGCACCGGGCTTGCCGCGCTGATATTTGCTCCCACTGCCCGGATTGGACAGGAGCTCTCCCACTGCCCCGATTGGACAGGAGATCAGCTGGGGGGTGTAGGAAGAAGCGGCTCCCTCTGTGCAGGGACGCCGCTTTTAAGCACCGGGCTTGCCGTGCTGATATTTGCTCCCACTGCCCCGATTGGACAGGAGCTCTCCCACTGCCCCGATTGGACAGGAGATCAGCTGGGGGGTGTAGGAAGAAGCGGCTCCCTCTGTGCAGGGACGCCGCTTTTAAGCACCGGGCTTGCCGCGCTGATATTTGCTCCCACTGCCCCGATTGGACAGGAGATCAGCTGGGGGGTGTAGGAAGAAGCGGCTCCCTCTGTGCAGGGACGCCGCTTTTAAGCACCGGGCTTGCCGCGCTGATATTTGCTCCCACTGCCCGGATTGGACAGGAGCTCTCCCACTGCCCCGATTGGACAGGAGATCAGCTGGGGGGTGTAGGAAGAAGCGGCTCCCTCTGTGCAGGGACGCCGCTTTTAAGCACCGGGCTTGCCGCGCTGATATTTGCTCCCACTGCCCGGATTGGACAGGAGCTCTCCCACTGCCCCGATTGGACAGGAGATCAGCTGGGGGGTGTAGGAAGAAGCGGCTCCCTCTGTGCAGGGACGCCGCTTTTAAGCACCGGGCTTGCCGCGCTGATATTTGCTCCCACTGCCCCGATTGGACAGGAGATCAGCTGGGGGGTGTAGGAAGAAGCGGCTCCCTCTGTGCAGGGATGCCGCTTTTAAGCACCGGGCTTGCCGCGCTGATATTTGCTCCCACTGCCCCGATTGGACAGGAGCTCTCCCACTGCCCCGATTGGACAGGAGATCAGCTGGGGGGTGTAGGAAGAAGCGGCTCCCTCTGTGCAGGGACGCCGCTTTTAAGCACCGGGCTTGCCGCGCTGATATTTGCTCCCACTGCCCCGATTGGACAGGAGATCAGCTGGGGGGTGTAGGAAGAAGCGGCTCCCTCTGTGCAGGGACGCCGCTTTTAAGCACCGGGCTTGCCGCGCTGATATTTGCTCCCACTGCCCGGATTGGACAGGAGCTCTCCCACTGCCCCGATTGGACAGGAGATCAGCTGGGGGGTGTAGGAAGAAGCGGCTCCCTCTGTGCAGGGACGCCGCTTTTAAGCACCGGGCTTGCCGCGCTGATATTTGCTCCCACTGCCCCGATTGGACAGGAGATCAGCTGGGGGGTGTAGGAAAGCTGGGGGGTGTAGGTCTTCTCTTAGCTCTCTTTCTGTGGTCTGGTCCATCTGCCATTTCTTATCTGTTCTTTTGTTTTCTTCACTTCTTTCCATCAGCCTATTTCCAGTCCCAGTAACCCTTCCCACTATCAGTCCCTTTCCAGTCCTCCCTCCCAGTACCTTCCAATGTCAACTTGCATTCCCATGACTGCCACTGGTGTCCATTCCCTTCCAGTCCCCCTCCTTTCCCACTGTCCAGTCCCTTCTAGTCCAGCCCCTCTCAGCATCCACTCCCTTCCAGTTCCATTCTCCCATCCCCTAGCATCAACCCATTTGTAGCCCTAGTCCCCAGTTTTCTTCCAGGTCCAGCAGCTCTATCCTCCCCTCCCCACAATTAGCCCATTCCCAGTCGAAGCCCCCCAATCAGCTCACTTCCAGCTAAGAAGAAAGGAAAGCAGAAGCCTCAGATTGGGACCAGCATAATCAGAATAAAATGGTCAGACAACAAAAGTAGAAAAATAATTTTATTTTTAATTTAGTGATTGGACTTAGTGCTATCTTTATATTTTACACAGTATGAGGAACTACACCTCTATCTGATGTTGCTTTGAATGTAGAGTCTGGCTTCATGGGGTTTCAGTTTAATTTTTGTCTACACATTTTTATTTTTACTTTAGGTTGTAGTCACTTATTCTGTACTTGGTGAGGGTCTGTGTTCTGAGGCCAGGTGTTCTGTTAACATGAAGTTTATACATAGGGATCTATACTGTGCTGTAGTAATTTGACTTGTTCAGCTTTTCAAACAGGTGCATGGATGTTCTAGGGCCTGCTGCAGTATTTATGCAAATGCAAAGTGTGCCTTTGAGTCACTGCTTTTTTCTGGGTAAGCCCCTTGGATGAGTTTTGGAAATTTTTGCTGGTAATGGTATGGTAGATTTGGCCTTGTAGATATTAGGTGACTTTTGAAGGGTTTTATATTAGCTCTCAATATGCCTGGTACTGGAGAATGTTTGTTAGTGAGATTTATTTTGACAGTTTTGTATACCACCTTATCCTTCAATCAAAGTGATCACAACACAATTGGGGGATACGAGACACATACACCAATACTTACAGGGAATATGGGCAAAGGAGGGCTAAATGGCTTGCCCAAGACCACAAGTGGGACTGGAAACCCACCAACCCTTCCAGCCAAAGGTTGCTGTTCTTTAGTGGGATTTGAACCCTTGACCTTCTGGCCTAAGGTAACTTGCCCCAACCACTAGGCCACTCCTATCTCATGATTAGAGGATTAGAATCAGATTTGTTTCTATCTTTCTATTCTGTTTCAATGTTTCTATTCTAAAAGTAAAAAGGGGACTGTTGAAGTGGTTGATATGGAAGGGCAGACTAGATAGGCCATGTGGTCTTTTTCTGTCATCATGTTTCTATGTTTCTAAAATATATATTGAATTTTGTAGGTAAATGTCGTACTTCTGTTCTGTACCTTGTTGAGGGAGAGGTTTCTGTGGATGCAGAATATATATTCAAAAAGTAAAAGTGAGAACCATAATGCAGTTTTTAACAGAATAAAATGAGTTATAATTTGGTCTTATAAACTGCACTCTGGTTCTCACTTTTTCTTTTAGTTCCTTCATGTGCGAGCATCTTGCATTTCCTTTGTTTTTACGGAACATGTATTTACATTAACACCATGCTGGTCCAATGCGCAGATTCAGGAGTTATGTTGGGAATGCCAAGCACTTTTTGGTGTTTATGTCAGAATGGGAGGTGTTGTGTTGGGGTCACAAAGTCCCTCTTGTTTTTCAGAGGGTGGAAAGTGCTGTGTTGGGGTGCCAAGTGGCTCTTGTTTTTGTGGAAGTGGGAGGTGTTGCATGGGTGCTGTTGAGCTCATCTTGTTTGACTTATTTAGCAGCATGTTTCTTAGGCTTTGCACTGATAACATAGGAACATAAGAAATGCCATACTGGGTCAGACCAAGGTCCATCAAGCCTAGTATCCTGTTTCCAACAGTCGTCAATCCAGGTCACAAGTACCTGGCAGGTTCCCAAAAAGGCACACAGGTTCCACAAAGCTTGTCCCAGGGCAAGCAGTGGATTTCCCAGTTCCTCTTTAATAACTTATTCATTTATTTATTTAACATATACCGCCCCTTCCAATGATCAGGGGCAGTTTACATTGGGAAAAATTACAGAAACTTGGTTACAAGGAACATTTCAAACTATAATACAGCAAACTATGTACAGGTCAGCTAGGCACTTATACAGTTGTATCATGGCAGCTGCATCTTAAATATTTACCTGATACATTGCGAACAGAGTATGATATATAATAATAGTTTATGGACCTTTCCTCCAAGATGGCCTCCTTATGTGAGTTTTGGAAGTTGGTGCTGATATGATATGGTATGGTATGGTAGATTTGCTCTTTAGATACTCAGTGACTTTGCAGTAGGGTTTTGTATTAGTTCACTATTCACCTGGTACTGAAGAATGTTTGTTTGTTTGTTTGTTTGTTTGTTTGTTTTAAGATATTGAGTTCTGTGGGTGAAAGTCCTGGTTCTGCTCTGCACCCACTATTGAGGAAGGGGATTCTGTGGATGCAAAATATGTTCAAAAAGAAAAAGCAAGAACCATAATGCAGTTTCTAATAACAAAATAAAAATGAGATATAATTTAGTTTTATAAATTATGCTGTGGTTCTCACTCTCTTTTCATTCCTTAGTGTGCAAACATCTTGCATATCCACCATATAATCTAATTGGCTTATTGGTTTGTTTCAATCCCTTATAGGAGTTTTGAGAAAGACCCCCTGCCATTTCATCCTTCTTCTCAGGCAGCAGATTGCTTTGAGCCGCCCCTGGTAGTTTCAGTCTACCTATATTGGGTCTTTGGACTTGCCTGTGTTGAACTGTCAGACTGTGAATTAACTTTTTGCTATCTTTTCAAAAAACATCTTATACAGGAACTGCGACATCTGTGTTACCATGAGATGGCCGAGAGTCACATTACCCAAAAGACTTATCAAAGCTAAGCATAAACAAGTGTGTATGCAAGGTCAGAAAGATCAAGATTTGTGCAGGCAAAGACTGAAGAGACTGCTAGGCCTCCCAGTCTGAAAGCCTACTGACCTCTTAGGGGTATGTTTACTAAACCGTCTTAACGTGCGCTCTCCCACATTATCGCACGATAAGGCGCCTTATTGCGTGATAATGGCACCTTATCGCGTGATAATGGCGCCTTATCACGCGATAAGGCGCCTTAGCGTGCGTTAACACGTGCTAAGGTGCAAACGAGCGCTGAAGGCGGAAAAAGGCTCCCGGAGGGCGGAGGAAGGCTCCCCAGGGGCGGAGAGAGAGCGTCAATGGGCGGAGAGTGGGAGGGGAGAGGCTCCCTGCACACTAACGCTGTGAAATCCGAGGCTGAAAACTAACGCCAGTGAAACCCTGGCGTTAGAGCTGATTTAAAGGGAAAAGAAACCATTTCCATCAGCAATGTACAGCAAAACCAGGGAAACCTACAAAAAAGTGATAAGTGTGATACATGTGCACGGAACAAAAGGGCAAAGAAACAGTGAAAATGACCAGAAGAAAATGTAAAAAAAACATAACCAAGCTGGGCAATAGTGATATCAATGGGAAACATCAAAAAACACCCCAAGAAAGCTCCAAAAATAAGATATGAATTTTGGAAGGGTCTATGCTCTGTCCCCATACAAGCTGAATGAGCCCACAGTGAAATTGCGCTGATCAGGGTTTTCCTCTCCATTGGACAGGTTTCCTATGGTGTGCACATGTTCCACAACAGCAGGGCGGGCATGTCGGAATGGTCAACTGGACAGATGCTGGAAAAGGGGACACAGAGGGCTGCAGGCGGCACATGCTGTGGTGCAGCTGAGGCACAGTGCGGACTAGGGTAATGCCTAGCTGGCCCATAGGAATGCTGAAACAGTAGAGCAGCCAGACAGCAACTGCTGAGGGCCTAACATGGGCAAGAGTGTGCTTCCCACGGTGTCACAGGGAATAGTACCCAGCAGGTACCCCCAATGGCACGGAACATTGGCAGGCGGTGCTGGGGGAAAGCGTGGACAGCTATGCAGGCACCCCTACCCCAGAACCCGCACCATAGGCAGCCGCCTACCCGCACACTGGATGGCCTGAAACTGCGCAGCACCAGCACCACCAGCAGAAGGGCATGTCAGAATGGTGGCAGAGGGGTACTGGTGGTGGAGGAGGCAGTGGCAGCTGCCCAGAGCAGACCATGGCCTAGCCCTGTTTAGGTGGGTGCCGTGCACTGCAACAGACAGGCTCTGTCTGACAAACAGGCATGGTATCTCCAGGGAATGCACTATCTCTGTGGCAACACGGTGGTGCAGTGAACACAGCCAGTGTGTTCAGGAGCAGAAGGTCACAGGTTCAAGTCCCAGCTGTGGTTCCTGCCAACACAGTCCCCATATTTTACCCACTACTAAAACGTGCTAATACAGACAGAACCTTTATTGCAGATAACAGAAACATGCCCAATAAACCTACATTTTACCCTACAGAGCACAGACACCATAAATATGCACATTACCTAGAGCAGAGTCTCCCAAATGCAGTCCTGGAGGGCCAAACACCATTCAGGTTCCATGCTGCCTCTAATAAACATGGCTGTGCTGCATGTCTATGTACCGCCCCCATGTCTCATGCATATTCATTAGGGACAGCATGAAAACTCGAACAGTGTTTGGCCCACCAGGACTGGAGTTGGGAACCTCTGCCCTAGAGCAGCGGCCAACAGGGGCAGACACACCCTCACCCACAGGCTCCATTATCCAAAGCCTCCTGGAGAGGCAGGATGTTGGGCCCTGCGTGCATCTCCCAATACTAGCACTTGCATACCTTAGCAATGCCACCCTAAACCTGGGAATATTGTACACACCTATCAAACAGTTGCTATGATTACTGGCAGATAGCAATTCCTAAGTTAAGCACAATTTGCTGATTGAGCTGCTTCATAGCAACCTTTCTGCTGTCTGTGGAGTGTGCTTCAGGTCTGATGTCTGACAGTGTTTACCACCCTGGGGAGTGACCCCAACAGTATTGCGTACCATAGCCATGCCTGCACTGTGCCCAGGACTGGTGTGGTGGCCAGAGCTGCCAAGAGCTCTATATTTGCACAATGCTGGCATAGGTGTGGGAGCGTGTGTTTGTCTACCCAGTGTGTGGTGTCTGCCAACACCTTCCTCAGCCTACACTGTTGCCAGTGTAAGCCTGCCAATGTGCATAATGAGGAGCAAGGTAACATGGGTATAGCCCGGACAGGGTGGGCTGGCCAGGATGCATCTGCACAGGGCATAGGGCAATGGCTCGGACATTGTAGTGCCTGACAACCACCTGCATGGACAGGGTGGCCACAGCATGTCCTGCTGGTAGGTCACTCTCACCCTGACTGAGCAGTGACCACAGCATGGCTAGGTTCCCCCATAGTGCTATATAGGGTTTTTCTCATGTGATGTTTATGGTTCCCTTTTCGGGCCCAATCGCTGACTTATCTGCTTGGTGTGTATGCTGACATCCCAGTTCTGTGTACATGCATCTCCTCCAGAAACATGTACTATGGACTAGCTAGCAGACTGTCTGCAGCTAGTATGTGTCTGGATGGAACATCTTGCAGGGTGCAGCAGCTGGAGGCTTGTTGCTGGAGAATGTCAGATAGTGGTGGGGGGCAGCTGAGCATTTCCAGGCCTTCTGTCTGCCTTGCCTTATGGATGTGTACAGATCTACATTGCCTGCCCTGTATGGTGTCTGTTCCCCAGCAGGACTGAGGTTGATGGTCCTCTCTACTGCCACCATTGGGGGGAGATCCTGTTTCCCACCCTGAGCCACAGAGAGTGGGTTGGGTGGTGGTACATAATCCACCTATTGGTCCAAATACCCCCCCCCCCTTCACCTACATCATGTGGCCATGGTACCAACACAGGATATGCACTATTTTGGGTGCATCAAAGCCCATAAGGGCTAGACATGACTGAGAAATACAGATGTGTCTGCAGGAACTACCTATCACACACACTAGCACTGATGGGAACCTGCAGCATAGCCTACTTCAGCCATGAAAGGTGCTGTGGACCTGGAGCTGGGTGCCCCACCTCACCCTCAGGGTGAGCACAGTACCTGCACAATGTGACGGTCTGTAGCTACTCTGTGCCAGTAACATACACAGTCAGTACCCCCTACCAGGCTGAGGTGCTGTGGGGGTGCACACAGTCAGTTCCCCCTACCAGGCCGAGGTGCTGTGGGGGTTTATACCCCATCTTGTGATCATCTGTAGACTGCTGATTTGCATGTGCAGTGCATCATGGATACGGGTGGGTTAACCCTATCCTGGTAACCACAGCAGACTGTTTGTGTGGTGACATGCAGTCCTTCTGTAGCCAGCCAGGGGCTTGTTAATAGCTGTAGCCCACTGGTTACTTCTTTGCCTATGGAGTCAGAGGTCATGGGTTCAAACCCACAGTGGGGTTATTTGATAGGGCTATCCGGAGCACTGTCAATTTTTAATGTACATTAGTGCTGCCAGCAAAAACATCCTCAGAGTACTGTAACCATAAGGTGCCTCAGAAGGCGCTTTATAGGGTGCCCTATAAAGTGCCTTCTGAGGCACCCTATGTTACAGTCCATATAAGGTGCCTTATAAGTTGTCCTATGGAGCGCCTTATAGGGTGCCCTATAGGGGACATTATAGGGTGCCGTGGCAGACAGTGCACTTTATAATGTGCCCTATGGAGTGCCTTATAGGGTGCCTTATGTGGCACATTAGGTTATGGCACGTGAGGGTGTGTTTGCTGGCAGCAATAATTAAAATACAAATAAAATGCCTTAAGAAACAATACTTACATGTCAAAGCTGATGCCTCAGCCAGCCTTATGCATTAGGCTGGGGGATCAAACTCTTGACCCCTGTATCATCAATCAGTGTATTAACCATTGTAGTACACCTCTGTTTCTGTGCTTGCATGTCTGGGCGCCTACTTAAGATTACTGCGCGTTAACGCGCTTAGCGGTGCTTAACCCGTTAATGTGTGCAGCAGCGCGCATTATCACGCGATAATCCCGTTTTGCTACTTTAAGACTGAAACGCCCACTCCTTTTATGGCAGCCTGCACACTATCGCCGGGCGCACATTAAGACGGTTTAGTAAACATACCCCATAATGTCTCTAAAAGCAAATGTTAAAAAGAGCACAATTAGTAGTTTCTATAATAATCAGAAACCTTTC